>JACGTP010000001.1:4087200-4183694 GCA_023678845.1 Mischocyttarus mexicanus
CTTATATATTACATCGCCCACGTACACATACGTGAAAAATAGTAAAAGAGATGGAAATATAAAGTTTATTTGTGTATGTGTGTTAGAGAGGGGTATACCGAGTTAGTGAGTGAGTGAGTGAGAGAGAGAGAGAGAGAGAGTGCAGCAGATCGAGGAGAAACTCTATGCATTGGATTCGCAGGTCAGTGGGTTGTCGCGTCGCGTCACTCAGCCCAGTGTCACCGCCGCTCGATTTATCGTGTTCGTCAATCTACGAAGGCTGACCTCTCGTCGAGTGTCGAGTTACCACCGACCAACCACCATCACTAATACTACCTACCATTACCACTACTATTACCATCATCGTCATCAACATCATCCAACTCTGCCAACTTGAAACACACCTCTTTCTATCTTTCTCTCTCTTTCTCTCTGTCTTTCTTTTTCTATTTTTCCTTCTTCCTTCTACCTCACCTTCCCTTTACCCTCGTCTCTTTTATTTACCTTCATGTTATCGACAGAGATACCGATATGTATATACGTATGTATATGTGCATTGGTAAAACCTTACGGTATAAAATCTTTGATACTAATATCGTCGTACTCTTACCTTATATTATGACGTTTTTAAAATAGCCTTTCCTTTTTTTTATATGTCGGGTTATTCGAATGGATCGTTAAATGAAAATGATTAATAAAACTTCTTTTTGGTAAAAGAATTTTCTATAAGATTATTTGTAATTTTTCGTATTTGTTCCTATACCATCTGTTTATTTATGCAAATATCTTTTAACACTTTGCCTGCTACGATGGTCATTGGTTACTGGAGCATTTGAACTACTTAAATTGTAAAAGTTCAATGAAAATTTACCAGTTAGCGCATTTAGAAAATTACCAGCAATTAGAATATACTTTCAAATAAAAAATTCTATTAGAACACATTTTAGGAAATACATCATAGCTTTTTCCAATCGCGATGAAACGTAATAATCGTTTCCGATCGATCGATCGACCGTTCGTTCATTCGTTCGTTCGTTCGTTTGCACCGGATTACGAAGGGTGGCCCAGGAAGATAGGAAAACGAAACGCAAGAGCAGAGTTATATCACACTACCAACATACAATCACATGCATATATATATAAAATATCCAACATATACACATATGTATATCAAACGCAAGAGCGCATCGACGAGAGAGGAGAGAAGCTTTTGCGGTAGGCCACGTTTGCAAACGTTGGAAGCTTTGCGGTCGCGTAAACGCAGAAAAGTTAACGCGTGTTTCTATCCATTGTAATAGATTAAAGAGAGAGAGAGAGAGAGAGAGAGAGAGAGAGTAGGACAAAGAAATAGATTACGCATATATTCTCTTTTGTTTTGTAATTTTCATTAGATATATATATATAAGTATATAGAAATAGTATATGTATATATATATATGCTGCGTGCGAATCATTCTACCGGTACCGGATCCGTTTCTGTATTAGAGATTCCCGAACGTGTACGGAAATACGTCGGTCGCGGAGAAATTCTGCGGAGTAAAACAGTCCGAAAACTCGCCGTGGAATCCAGAGATGAAATTCCTCAGGCGTACTTATACACACGGTCCAAACTATACGATTAATTCCCCATTTTGTTAACTCTTATGAGAATATAAATATATATATATATATATAATGCTATTAATTTTTTTTTATCGTCCCATATAATTTTATTTCGTTATTAACAGTGTTAAGTATGAATAACATGTATACTTGAAGATAGAAATTTTCTTAAAATCTACACAGTGTTAGCACAGATATCTGTCATTTTAGTATAAATAAATTATACAAAAATGTTACGTTTAATTAATTGAATTCTTTCATAAATACTTACGATCAATTAACTAACGTTAAGTCAATCTTTTTTCTCAAATATATATACGGTACTTGAATATATTTTAAACTTTTATGGTAGTTTACTCCAAGTTACACTAAACACAATTATCACAAAATAGAATCTATGATATAATAGGATAATAACATGTGTTCTGTTTCTATAATTAATACTATTTTTTATTATGATTAGAAAATAATATTGAAGATAAAACTTAACAGTAGGTTGGATATTTTTATTTAAAATCCATCAAATGAGCTTTTAAGTTCGTAACCAAGTAACTATTGAAACATATTATAAGAAAGGAAACAAAGTTACTTGGGCAAACTTATACGTGAGAATCTAGAAGGAAAGTAAGATAAAGATAAAGAGAGAGAGAAAGAGAGAGAGAGTCGATATCCTTAAGGTACAACAGATTGAAAAGACGAAGCTCGAAGGGGTGGTTCTTTCTCGCGACTTTGCTCAACGATGCGAACGCTCAACATCCGTTGGTTCTCTCGCGTTTGTAGATGCGAAGGAGGAAGATGTGAAGAGAAGAGAAGAGAAGAGATGAGATGAGAAGAGAAAAGTAGAGAAGAAAGAGAGAGAGAGAGAGAGAGAGAGAGAAAACGTTAGAGAGGGTGACAAAGTGTGTCTCGGTAAAGTAGTAGAAGCTCCTAAGCATGAAGGGAGTTCTCTTTTCCTTAGTCAGTGCTGCTTTCGAACATCGTCATTGCCGTCGTCAGTGTCGTCATCGTCATCGTCATCGTCATCCTCGTCGTCGATGTAAAACTATCAGCCCTTTCCTTCCTCGAAGGGCCCTTCGTCTTTCGCTCTCTTCGGGTGTGTCAAAGGTAGGGTTGACTGATCTGCCGCGTAATGCCAATCGATATATACACACCACACACACACACACACAAATATTATTCCTTTTCCTATCAATTTTTCTTCTTATATATATATACTTAGAATTTTTTAGTTTAGATTTTATATTTAGATTTTTTTTTTTATATAATACCAATTACCTAGAATCAATTATAGTAGATTAAAAAGAAACACATCACGAGAACTGGTTTAATGGATAGGAAATTATTAACACGTCTTCTTCTCTTTATTTTTAAATAAGCATACATTTTTAAGATTATTCCTATTCAAACATTTAAGAATTGGTTTATAAAAATATAAAATTACTTATGCAATTTTTCTTCTTATAATTAATGTTTTTTTTTTTAATACTTCATACTCTTACTTACAATTATAAAATAAATTCTATCCAAAGAAAGAATAATTTCTCATTTAGATAACTATAAGTACTGTAAGAAATAGAATCCAAACTTTCAAGATCTAATCTTTGACTCTCGAGAATTGTTCTGTTAAAGCGAAATTCCCGAGGAACCTTAACTCGTTCCTTGAGTAAGGAGCAGCAGCAAGCAAGCAAGCAACAGCAAACAGCAGCAGCAGCAGGTTCGCGCTCATCGACCCCACGCGGTGATAGTCGAGAGGGTTGTATAGGAAGAGAATAGAAAAAAAAATGAGAAAGAACAGAAAAAAAATAGCTAGCTCCTACGTACGCGTATACGAACATATACATACATAGAAGAGTCTACAGTATGAACTCTCTCTTTCTCTCTTTCTCTCTCTTTCTCTCTTTTACTCTCTTTTACTCTCTTTTTCTGTCTTTCAGTGGTATACGATCGAGAGGATCCCCCGTCGACAGGCACGTCGAACTCTTTTCGACTCTCTTTTACTTCTCTCTCCCTCCAAGTCGGCACCTGCTCGTTCGCTACGAGAAAAAGACCCTTTGTGATATCCTTTTCGTCCAAGGCAGCCTTCTCTCCTCTCTCTCTCCTCGTTTCCTTCTCTTCCTATTCCTTCTTGTTTCACAGTTTCCAGGAAGCGCGTATGCGTACTATTACTTTGTACATACACATATACAAATATACGTATATATATACTATGTATGTATGTCTATGTATATACTGTCTATATATATAGGTACATGTGTAAGCGTGGTTCGATATGCAACGAGAACGCATTGCGTCACAGGGCACGTCGATATTGAACCAGAGGGTACACGAAAACAATACCCGATTTTTCTTTCTCTCTCTCTCTCTCTCTCTCTTTTTTTTCTCTCTCTTTCTCTCTCTGGCATTGCTGATGCTTTTGTGAGCAAAAAGTCGCTTCTTGATTAATATCCCCGCTGGAATCGCGATCTTCTCTCTCGTTTTGTTTGTTGTCCGTTTTATTTTATTTCTTTTTTTTTTTGTTACCTCACTCCCTTAACCTCCCCCCCCTCTCCTGCTTTTCCTCGATGTTTTATTTTTTCGTCGTTTTTATTTATTTTATTTTTTTTATATTTTTTTTTCTCCCTTCTCAAAAAACGATTCAAAGATTTCGATCAAAAAATTCTTCTATCTATCTATCTATCTATCTATCTATCTATTTATTTCTCTGTCTTTATCTATCTCTATTACTATCACTATTTATTTCTCATCGATAGATTCAGAGAAGAGACGATGATAACGTGTCGGTACCATCGTGCATTTTAATAGTAAAAACGTTGTACAATACCGTACCCGTTATGAACGCACAACGTTCCGCCTCCGTAATCGGCCTACGCATATTAAGCCGATCGCGAAATTGAATCATATAGAATTCCGAGCGCACGAGAACCATAAGTCTATCGACTATTACTACTACTACTACTACAACGTTACACAAACGATTACAATGAATTTGATACGATGATATTAGCGCATGAACAGTTACGATATTATGAGAACCTTATTGTGTAATGTTATATAACCGACATACCTTTTTTTTTCTTTATCTACCATATATTTATTTAATTATATTCACACTTATTTGTTTATTTATTTATTTAATACAAAACTATCGTACAAGTAAAGATCTAAAATTTAGTATTAAAAATTGAATTTAATTGTTACGCGGATAGAATTCAAAATCAACAAATGATATCGTACGACTTATCGTAATTATTGGTTTTTAGAAATGATTTTTAAACAAAACGAAGATATTTTTGTACGTTCTTCCTTATTTATTAGAAATTTTTGTTAATTATTTTAATTTTATTTTATTTATTGTACCTTCGTTATTTATTATACCTTTTTATTGAGATAATATTTTTTCTAAAAAGATATAAGATACGATAAATTTTGTTTCGATAAGTAATATCACTAATTAGGAGTGTTAAGAAAACAAAAAATAAGGAGAAAAAAATATATGTACTCGGATAGAGAAACCGAGAGAGAAAGAGAGAGAGAGAGAGAGAGAAGAACGCGTTTTGTTTTCTGCTCGTGTGACCGCGTGGGATTTCTTTTATACCGTTTTTTAGAGATCCCCGGAGAGGCGCAACTGGAGAGAGACAGAGAGAGAAAGAAAGAAAGAAAGAAAGAAAGAAAGATTGTCGGAAAAGATGTTGGTAAGGTACTGAGCCAAAACACCATAGGTTCACCATAGGTTTAAAGTTCCCACAGGCGCCACAGGGGCCTCCCGCTATTTTCTTAATCTCAGTCTGGGCTGCGAATAAAACGAAAACCGCGTGACGTAGAGAAGTCGAAATTAAGAAGAAGAAATAATCGGGGTAGGGGGAGAGGAGTGGTGGATTACAGGGTGGGGGTTTTACTGCCCGTCGTGAATTACCAACATTCAACTTTACTTCTACTTCTAATTCTTCCTTCTTCTTCTACTTCGTATTCCTCTTTTCGTACGTTTATTCGTTCATTTGGTTAACGGCGAGAAGAATTTCTACCCCCATCGATGATTCCCCGAGATCGTACTTACTTGCATTGGACCAGATGTCATGTTCCTGACCTCAAGCGCCTTTTTCTTAATCCCCTTTATACATATTTTTTTTTATTTACTACCCTCTTTCTCTCTCTCATTCTTATTCTCTTAGATTTAGTGTCTCTGTCTCTCATCTGAAATCGTCTCACGGTTTTCATCGTGAGATTAACGAGCCTGTTAATATATAGGACTGATTTTTGTTGAATTCGGTAATTAAGGATTTAAAGAAACGAGAAATAGGTTTGAAAATCCAAAATCTGGGAGATTTAAATTGACTGTTAATTTATCTTTATTAGTCAATATTTAATCTTTTTTTAAATATAAATTTTTTTATTGATTCTTATTAATTCTTATTAATCGAGACCCTTAAGTTTCTTCCCTAAAAATTAATATTTTACATAACTCTCTTTTTTATATATTTATTGATGTATTTAATTTGTTCACAGAAATAGATATACGCACATAATTTAATTAATTATTAACAATTATCTAATGAATATATATATATTTGCACTCCCAATATCTTATAATACTTTCAAAAAAATTTGTTCATTAACAGATGTACTCTCGTATTATACTGTAAAAGAAAAGAAAATAATAATAATAATTATTATTATTATCTTCGTTTAGGTATCTTCTCATCGTGGTAGAAAATCGTATTTAAAAAAAAAATTAATCCACAGTAGCTGGAAATAATTATCAGAGAGGAAGAAAAACTATGGCGGATGATTATTAAGCGTGCAAGACGTAGCAAAAAAAAAAAAAGGAAAGAAAAGAAAAAGAAAAAGAAAAAATCGCGCTTTTGCTCGACGAGTATAGAAACACGATACTGCGCGTAACGCATTATCCGATTGGTCGTGTTTGATCGGTCATGCGCACTACCTCCTGCGTCTTTGTCACGGCTCGATCGCGTCTCATTAAGTCAACAAGGATCTTATTAATTAGAATTCACTCATTTTTTTTTAATCGGACCCCGAAGGTACACACACACACATACATATTCTTCGTTATCTCTTTTACCGGATGTTAATAAATAAATAATTAAGTTACACATGTGTGTTCTCTAGGTGTTTTAAATTAAAATCAACGTTATCCTTTCGTACCTTCTATCAATATAATTCATTTGTTGTTTTTATCAAAGATATTTCTTTTCTTTTTACCCTCGTATAAAAAAAAAGAACCCTCAAAAAATCCGTATTGAACTTTTCTCTCCTCGTACGAATTCATCCGATAAATCCACAACCTTTTTTTATCAAGCGAAAGAAACAACGAGAAGAGTTTTACTATGATTTTTTCATTTTTTCTTTTATCAAATCGATTAGTACGAGATCGGATTAGAGCCCTCTCTGGGGTATGTTATTATATTACATTAAATCTACTTGAAGCTCATTTTTATCGAAGGGAAAAAATATTCTCGAACGAGAGAGAGAGAGAGAGAGAGAAAGGAAAAAAGAGAATATCGGACGTTAGATAATTGCTATGAAATGTATTCATAAGTATAACGAGAAGAAGATACGTTAATATGTTATTTTTTAATAATCTACATACAAAATTCTCCTATAAAAATTTAATTATATTTTCCTATAATATAATTTTTCTTTGAATAATCTCGTAAGACATATTAAAAGAAAATTTGATGCAAAAAAAATTGAATCGATTCGTGGATAGCTTCAAGAAATGAAGAATTCTTCCAACGTGATATCCAAATGTTATCAGAAAGATGGGAAAATGTAATAACTAGTGATGAACAATACTTTGATTAAAACTAAACGTACGATTCTTACACAATATATTATTTTTGTTATTTTTAACAAAATGGCGGAAACTTATTTGTACTCCTAATAAATTACCATAAATATCCTATACAATAATAATATCGTGAACATCGAATTTGTTTCTGAAAATAATTACATTAAAAAAGGAAAAATAGGATGAGAATATGGAGAGGAGAAAAAAAAATAATTTTCATTGGTAAAAGTATGAAAGAAAATAAAAGTAGTGGATTGAAGAAACTTTGCTTTCAGTGAAACCGACGTTCTCAAGTAAAGAGAGAGAGAGAATGAGGAGAGTGAGAGAGAGGCCTTTTACTCTTCTACTTTGTAGGATCTCTCTCGTGGTGGTTTTGATGAGTAACAGCGAGTAAGGGTTTGTTGGGAACGAGCCGATTCTATTCGCGAATCCTGCTGCTTCTCGTCCTTCTAAAAGCAACTTCGGCAACCGTCCGAAGAATCTCTCTCGTTCGAAGTTTCCTTACTCTCTCTCTCCCTCTCTCTTTCTCTGAAAAGGTTCACAGGTTCTAGTGCGAAAGCTCGAACAGCAATGGTTAAGTCGAACCTAAGCTTCCGAGTAGCGTTCCTAACTTAATTGGTCCTGACCACTTGACCGGACTAATTAATCGCTCGATCGAATTTACCAATGAAATTTCACTCCCATCATCATCATCATCGTCATCTCTCTCTCTCTCTCTCCCTCTCTTACTCTATTTCTCTCTTTTACTTACTACAATCTTAGAGCCATTTACCTTCAGGCTGAACCACCCCAGCAACATCCTTTGTTCTCGCGTGAAACGACGTACGGGGCAAAGGGGGTGATCCAACTACGTTAACTCTCTCTCTCTCTCTCTTTCTCTCTAATTTAATCCGCGTCGAATGAACCATAATAAAAGAGAAATTTATCTCGTAATTAGATTCTCTCTCTAAAATCATCTTATGAGTTTATAAATCATACGGAATGGAGAGGGAGGGATAAAAGATATTTAATTAATTAATTAAGGATTCAAGAAGAAAAACAAAATGTAACATTTTGTGTTTGACCCTTTGAGTGTGGCATGATATTCGCATGTCAGTCATTGCGAATGTTTGACCGCTGACTACTGATCAAAACAGTATCTAGAGTTTTTAATAGTATCCTTAGTAGTTGAAGAAAATAAATAATTGCAAATAAATTAAACATATTCAATATTTTGATTTATTTGTCATGATTTTCTAAAAGATATTTTTAATAGATAATTAAATTTAGCTTGCACATTCCTTCGATAATAATTCGCAGAAAAAAGTACGAAATTGATTAATGAGTGGAAATCAAATTTATTTTAACAATTTAAACCCAATGATAACATAGAAAAAAACTTACACGGTGTATAATTACAGTTTTCGAATATTATATTGATGGATATGTGAGAGCGTAAATATACGATTTCAGCAGTCAAAGGATTAATTGTGATCTGCGAATTTTTCTATCAGGTTAAACGAAGTTTTGTCATAGGAGCCTAGAAGAGAGAGAGAGAGAAATAGTCAAGGAGGTAGGGAAAGGGGGGAATAAGGGTTTGTAGTTATGTGTGTGTATGTTATGCGTACGTGTGTGCGTGTTCGGCTGGTACGAATCTGGCCATGGAGAATTTTGGGAGAATTCTGACGCGGGGGATTGGTTGCGTCGAAGTGAACTTATGAAACGACCAACCTCCTCCCACCACCCCCAGTCCTTTCCCCACCCCGCCATAGTCAAGCGCGATATTAAATTTCTGGAATTTTGTGGTTAGGCGCGTCTACGTGCCTGCCGACGGGTCCCTGCCAATACGCGTACCTTCGTACGCTTACGACAACGCGCCGAAGCAAGAGGAATCCTATTGCGAATTTCTCTCTCTCTCTCTCTCTCTTCCTCTTTTTCTCTCTTATCTTTTACTACTTTACAAGTTTTCTTATTTTACCAAAAAATAGATATTGAAGATAACCCTCCTAGCTTTGATGCTAGTCAAAGAGATAGTTTATGAGTTTGTAGGAAGATTAAAGTGAAAATAAAAAAAAAGAGAAAGAGAGAGAGAGAGAGAGAGAGAGACGAGTAAAACAGTTTTGATGTCAAGTGTCGTTAAATGTTATTTCATTCTTTTGTTGTTGACTTTAACCGGTATAATCAAAATTGAAATTAAAATTAATAAAATATAAGAAAATATAAAAATTATATCAATGGGTTTCGTGTTAAGCTTCATTAAAAAGAACCCCTATTATCTTAGGGATTAAATATCATCGAAAAGGTAATGATTAATATCCAACATAAATTTTGTTGTTAAATGTCGTTAAAATTTTATTCAATTGTTTTTTCGTCATAATTCTTATCACATATACATAGTCAGACAATATACAAATTAGTAAATTATAGATTGCGCGTCAAATTTTTACAAGAAAAATATAGAATACAATATAAGGGGTAGAGCCTCTTAGGTTTAGCGTCCATTTTTTTGTTTACTGTACAGTCAAAATATACCTGTTCTCTGGTATTTGATAATTCCCAGTATAAGCAGCATAAGATGAAGATAATGGGGACGATGGTAATGGAAGAACAGCTGACGGTGCATCGTACTGATATTGTACCTGTGCAGCAACCGGTTCGATCTCCAATTTGGATGGTTCGATTTTGATTTTTTCTGGTTGCGGGGAAGCTTCAACCGGTGATACAACCGGTGATGCTACAGATATTTGTAAACCAGCTGGTAGTATTTGAAGTTTTTGTAGTGGTGCGTAAGCGTAGATCGGTCCACGGAGTGGTTCAACGTTTTCGGCACGGATTTTGGCAAAATATTTCATCGCTTCAACGTCTTGTCGGCTTACGTAACGGACTCGTTGTAAACGACCGTCGGGAAGTGCTATGTAATATTCACCAGTTTGTTGTGGTTGATTCTGGTCCAGGTCATCTTCTTCAAGCTCGTTCACTGCACTAACAGACTCGGGCTGGGGGTTAACAAAATAATTTTCAAATTAATACATATATTTATTTTTAACTAACAATAAATAAGATTATATTGTATTAGTGGAAAAAACAATGACGGATTTTTCCATTGAATTATGCCCAAAAATCCGACACTTTTTTTCCATCAATCCAATATTATATGATTTTTTTTTTAAATATGAAAATAACTTTCGAAGAAAATAATTATGAAAATATATTGTACACGATTTCTTTTATAAATGAAATTAATAATATAAAAACATAAACGTATTAACGAATATACAATGGGTGGGCACCCCCTTCCTCTGTAGTTTTAGGTCAATCTCGAGTACTGAAATCACGGTTGAATGCATTACGGATTGTGTCACATAACTGCTTCGAATTTGGTACGGGCACGCGTGCTTGAGCCGCGATCGAAAGTAAACGACGCCTTGAATACTAATCTCGTTAGAAAGAATTCCGATGGAGGAGGAGTAGAGGAAAAACACGAGTGAACGTTTGGATATCAAAGAAGAAGAAGAAGAAGAAGAAGCGACGAGGATGATTTAAATTCTACGGAAATGTTGGCTACCGTAGGCTCGTGCCAACTTACTATGTTCTCACGATCGTTCTCCTTTTTTTGTGAAACGTAAAATAAATCTAACCGCATTGCATAAATCCGACATTATATCGATCAGAGAAACTAATATTTCCCATGAACAAGATATTTTTTCATTTGAGTGTTTTTACGATATTAAAAAAAATACACAAAATGTGACTTACTTGAGACTTGGGGAGACCAGAAACAGTGGTAGGTTCTTCTAATTCCGTAGTATTCTGTGATTCGGTGGTGGTAGGTTCCTCAGGAACTCCATATTCTTGCTGAGGTGTACCATATTGTCTATTAGGTTCGCTAGGTGATCCATATTGTTGTTGAGGTTTAGCCGGTGCTCCATATTTTTGTTGAGGTTCATTAGGACTACCGTATTGCTGTTGAGGTTTATCAGCCTGTGATGGTGGACCGTATTTTTGTTGAGGATTTTCCAATTGTCTTTGTGGTAAATTAAATGCCGGTCCTGATGGTTTCCAATTGGAGGGTGCATAAGGTGCGGCCGCTGCTGGTTCTTGTTGTTGTTGTTGTCTCGCAATATAATATTGTCTATTTTGTTGTTGACGATAATAAGGTGGTTCAGCTAGGACCACGCTTGCGAGGAGGACTATACTTGCTAATACCTTTACGTTTAAAAAAGAAACATTAATTTCTTATTAATAACTTAAAATAAATATATAAATAATAATTGTAACTGGCAAATTATGACGAGATGATATTCGAATCAAAAAATAAATAAAATGGAAATAAATGATTTTAATTTGTGTATAATATAAATGATAATTGTAATATCTGAATCTTTGTTTCTCCACTTGTTTTTTTTTTTCATTCGAATCACTGTAAGAATTATTGAACAGAGGGTAAACTAACTCTACCTTCATTGTTGTTTTCTCGTTGTTAATGGCTGCTTGTGATTTCGAGTGCTGACTGATTTCCGATAGGCACCGTCGCACGATTATATACACGATATTTCGTGCGCGTTCTGCATATTTAAAAAGACCTCATGGCTAAGCGAAACGATATGTTTGTCGAACAACGAGTGACATTGGCCTCCTAAATGACCGATGAATCCTCCGATTCCATTGGTTGGCTCATCATCCGGTCAGTATTTTACCTTCGTTTTTATTTTCTCCTTTAACCATTTCGGCTGACACTTAACCCAAAGCTATAGATAAAGGATCTTTTCTAATTCCTAATTTTTAGTTACCTCGATTATGTCAAGTGTATAAAAGAAAAGAAGAAGGTCTCTTTGCGTCTTTTAGTATTTTTTTTTTATATTATTTTAGCGTAACTAATAACGATTTCAAACAACTTCGTGTTCTCCAAGGAATTTGTATTATTTTTAAAGTTAAAAAATTTTATTGACCCAAAAAAGAAAAATATTTCAGTGACTTTTATGCTTACACTTTTTTTTATTTATAAGAAAGAAGATTGTAATTTTATAAAAAAATTAGATTGATAATTAAATCTTGGGGTGTTTTCTTCTTGTTTCTTTCAGAATGGTTTAAACGATCAAATTAATGTCACAGATATTTAAATGAAATAATTAGGAATAATTGTCATTTCTACTTAATATATTATCTCATAAATTTCTTATTATACTTAATATTTAATATTATTTTACTAATATTAAATACCATAGTACTATGAAAAAAAGTAATAGGAACTAACTCGTATATTGTTAAGTAAAATAATATAAAATATAAAAACAAAAAAAATATATTTTGTATTAAAAAATAATCTACGAAACTTATGGGACGACCTAATATATAAATATATTTTCTAAATATAATGATTCCATCATCGATGTTGTCAACTACCGACCATGGCCGATAATCTTCCGACGGTACTCATATTTTTCACGTAATAAAAACGATCGGAGGCGCCTATTATGCAGTCATTACGTCGCTTTAATTTTAACGTGCTTCGTGCACACACACACACACACACATATACTCATACACACGCGTACCTACACGTACACACGATATGTTCTCTCTTCGTCGATTCCATGCACGCTTTGTCTGGACGTTTCCACGCGCGTGACGATGACTCCTGCTAATAAATTCACCGCTGAACTCAATCTGACCAGCATCCGAGAAACACACACAAAATGTTTATGTGTATGAGAGAGAGAGAGAGAGAGAGAGAGAGAGAGAGATAAATAGAAAAAAAAATAAAAAGAAAGAGATTTGATGTATTAGGAATAGATCGTTCGATAATTCTTCGAAAATTCTTTACGTAGGACGATCTCCGTGTGTTTTATTTTAAACGTTAATGTCAGAGAGATTATGTTCTAAAAGAACATACACGTGTATGTAGGAATACACGATTCGTACGAAAGGAGACTATTAATAGCTTTAATAAGGAATACTTATGGAAAGTGAAAAGTTGATTAAATCCTTTTTCTAGCTTTGCTAAATCATAAGAAAAAATTTATTTCACCATAGAAAAAAAAAACTAACAAATTATATTTCGTAAAGATATTATTTTAAATCTAATCTTTGTCCTCCAATATAGAATATTCGTTTTACAATCTTTTATTTTGTAACTAAGCAAAAGATATTTAATGGCAATTACTTAAATTCTATATCTTATAAAAAATATTATTAACAAATATTAATAATTTTCATTCTCAAGTCGATATTCCAAGATGCAATAATTTATTTTTACGATCGGGTACCTTAATATGAAATAAAAACCCCCTCGAAGAAACTTAAAACTCTAGAACACGTTTTGGTAGAAAAAAGAAAAGAAACATAAAAAAAATACCCCAAAAATATCTATAAAAAAAAAAAAAAAGAAAAAAGATAATACACGCGGTCTTAGGGACATAGATTCGTCGTGAAAAAAAGAAAAAAACGTTCGGAAAACTGTAGAAACGGGTGCCCACTACCACCATCACCACCACCGACTTCTGGAACGCGTCGATGTTGAAGCTTTCACGAAGGATACGAAAAATAGAAAGAGACAGAGAAAGAGAGTGAAAGAGAGTGAGAGAGAGAGAGATGATGGTTGAGGGGTTAGAGTCGGAAAAGTATAAGAGGAGGAGGAGGAGGAGGAGGAGGAGGTGGAGAAGAAGCAGAGGGGTGAGGTAGTGGAAGGAGGGGGTTTTCGAACGACGAGGAGGGGTGGCCCGGGCAAAGCAAATTATTCACACTCAAACGACTCCATTTCAATATCGGGCCTCGGCCCAGGGACAAAAGAAGGGCGAGATGCCTGTCTCCCTTCTGCTCCCGCTTTGCGCCGTATTGCCGTAGAGGCCGGCGCGAGCGATGCTTCTGTCTGCAGCCTGCAGGCTTAACTCTCCCCCCACCCAACCCCAACCATCCTCCTGGTATCCCCCCACTTTCCCACCGCCATCCCACCTCACCCCATTCACTCTCTCTTTCTTTCTTTCTTTCTTTCTTTCTGGCTTCGTCTTTCTTTTTTCATCCCCATCTTTCTCTCTCTCTCTCTCTCTCTCACTCGCTTTCTTCGACATCGTTCCCATCCCTTCCCTCCTACCCTTCTTCCGGACCCTACACCAACCCCCTTGACATATTCTACGAGAACCACCAAGAGTGTTGCGAAAAATGTCCGAGTCACGCGGTATCGTCTCTTGTGTGATTCTTTTACTGATTATTATTATTGTTGTTGTTTTATTTTTATAGAGAAAGTTTCGTCATTGGATTGTATAAAGATTTCTAAGTTTCTTGATTAACAGGGTAACAACGTCGAGTGTTTGTAGGTTTAAAGTTAGGGTTGATAATTTCATATTTTATTGTACAATGGCGTTATTTATTTGGTTGGTGGAAAAAATTTGTCGGATTTTCCTATTGAATCGTGGCAAAAAATCCGACACTTCTTCTCCACCAATCTAATATATATATATATATATGAAATAAAATATATCGAAGAAAATAAAAATAGTATAATAATAATAAGAAGTAAAAAAGGAAGTTGAGAGACTATTTAACCGATCCGGTAAATCCGGTGTTAAATCTTTTTCTTTTCAAGCCTGTTAATTAAATATAATATGTATACATAGAAGATAAATATTTATACCATAGGTATACACATATATTCCTTTAACGCGTGTATACATTTAAACGCGGGAGGGACGTTTGTGCGGATTCTCAGCTTACAAGAAGAACCCCCATACCTAAGCAACGTCTGCGAGTAAACTGGATTAATCGTCTATGAAGGGAGACCGTATCCCTGCCGCACATTCGTTTGCAATCAGATCCCTACGGGAAATTCGAAACAATGAGCTTATATAATCCAGCCCTTTTTCTTTTTTCTTTTTCTTTCTTCCTTTACTTCTCCCTTTTTTTATATAAATCTATCTTTATCTTTCCTTGTTCGTATTATTTTTATACCTAATATCTATGAGATATTTAAAATCTTATTTAAAACTTACATCTCTAAATTGATACACCTTTCGTTATAACTATCGATGCAAGATACCAAATAAATGTATATCCTATTAGGTTGTACTAAAAATTTAATTATTTTCTTAATACTTTCTCAAACACACGACACAATCAGCATATTTCTAAGAATTTTCACGCGATACCAACGTAGTCGTCTTCTTTGATAGTGAGATAGTGTTAATAAAATTTACTACACGTAATATTTATTTATTTTATATTATTTTATTTTATTTTATATTATAATTATATGTATATGTATATATTTATATTACGATATAAAGAAAAATAATATAATAATAATCAGAATGAGTCATATATTTAATTTAATAAATAAATATTATATGTGCATATATAAAAAGTAGTTACTAATAAAGAAAAGGGAGAAAAATTGTGTAACGAGTATTAATATAAGAGTATAATATATATAGAATATTTTGTAATAGTTCGTAATAGGCGATCGTGACCAAAGGAACCATGAATCGGACACCTCCATGCTCGGACTAACAACGAGAATGACTTCTTAATCAAGCTTGTTATCCGTTTATACCAAGAGAGCTCTCCCTGACTCTCTGTTAATTTCCAATTCGTTTGGCGAGGTATTAATTTCAAGGGCAAAATTCACCATAAAGTTATTCACTCACGTCTTCTACACTTGCACTTTCGTTTCGTAATCGTATTCGGAATTCCATCGATGGATGATATAATTGTTAAAACAGAGTGTCCTGAATACGCAATATCCGTTCTATGAGAATTTGTTTTTTTTTCACCGATGTGTTATTTCTTTTCACGTTACTTTGACCCACGAAATGAATCGAGGGGAAAATTTTCCTCCGAGTGTTTTGGCAACTATGACACTCCCTCTTGGGATTAGAATCGGAAGGAGAGAAGGAAAGAGAAAAAGAGAGGGAGGAAGAGGGAACGAGGGCGTCGAAGAGTACAAATTGTTTGGCTACCAGTTGCGTCCTGTTCCCAGAAGACTCGTTTTGCAAGTCGTAAACGAATTAGGGTATTTCGATGGTACGGGGAAGAGTTTGGAAACACCACCCCTTAACCACCAATTTACATTCTGACCGCCACCACCACCACCACCACCACCGACAACAACATTACTACCACCATTGAACATACATCTATCCCCGAGCATACACCCCACACACCCCCCACCCCCCAGGCATCGATGCAAATTGACCACGATAATCTCCAAAGGCCAATGTTGATAACGTTACGTTGATGGTAGCTGATAACCGACATGGGATCGTTCTAACTGATTGCGAAAATCACCATTCGTGCTTGGTTTGGTAAAAACAATCACCCAAAAGATAATAATTTATCTTTCTCTCTCTCTCTTTGATGTTCGCGTGTAGTTTACTCGTTTATGTTTCTATAAAAATTAATCGAAAGCAAAATTAATACGAATTCATTAATACGCTGATTTTTCAAATTTTCCAAATTATACAAATTTATTTTCTCTCGAATTATATTGAGAATGAATAAATGAAAAATTGTTAATATTTAATAATAATAATAATATCTTTTTATACATCTTCGTAAGCACGAATAATTTGTTCCATTCGTTGACATATT
This sequence comes from Mischocyttarus mexicanus, assembly GCA_023678845.1. Taxonomy (NCBI): domain Eukaryota; kingdom Metazoa; phylum Arthropoda; class Insecta; order Hymenoptera; family Vespidae; genus Mischocyttarus; species Mischocyttarus mexicanus. The sequence continues at coordinate 4,104,149 of JACGTP010000001.1, forward strand.
AGTAAAAATTCTTCTAAATAAAAAAGAAACAAAACAATACACGTACGTACGATAAAAAGGATACTAAAAAAACAATAATAATAATTAATTTAAAAATTCATATTCTTGTATTAATAACCATTTTAAGGTACTACATAGATTTGATAAAAATGATTAATTAAATTTTCATTTAGACAAAAAGAAAACAGCTAAAATGTTCTATACTATATACAAATTATAATAATGATTAATAAAATGAACATATTTTTGTAACGACGAATAATCCATTGGGTTGTATTTAAAATATGTTAAAGAAATCGTTTTAAATAAACGATTTACAGTTTAAAGTACAACAAACGACTGACTAGTCGAAAATCTCGTTTTCTGAATTAGAGTTCTGACGTATAAAGGGGCAAATGCAAGGTAACAACATCGGTGGTGACAGGAAAGTGCCTTGGGCTTTTGCGCGAGTTAAAAGCGATGCGCGGATGGATACCGTCAGTCAATGTTTGTTGGTTTAACCAACCACGGCTGGGGATGAAGGTATGGGGGGGAGGCCCGCAGAGTTTGTCCAATACATTAACACGTACCTTCTACTTCGATCTCTTGCTACGTTAACGAGCTATTTACACCGTAAAATCTACTTCCGTCAAAGCCACTCTCTCTCTCTTTTTCTCTCTCTCTGCCTCTAATTCTATCATTCCATATATTTTCATTTCATTCAAGTATATTAAAATCGTTTACAGAACAATAACTAAATAAATTTAATTTTCAATTAGACGATTCCAAAAATCAAATACACACTCTGGGATTAATTAAAATCAACCCAAAATATTATGATTTCATTTTAAATCATCTCGTTCATTTTAATCGTAAAGGATATATATTATTATTTTATTTTTTTTTAAATAGGAATAATTAACATTTCAAATCTAATGTTGTTATTTTGTATCTAGTATTAAACCAACGAAGATTGGTTAATTTGTTCAAGATTTTTCCCCTAAGATTTATTATTTAAAGTAGTACAAAAGATAATGAAATATGTGATAGTTAAAATAAGGGATAATTATCGAGAGCATCGATCTATTAAGGGAAGGAAATTAGTATCGAATCGCGAATGTCTCACGTTTAGGTTGCACTTTCGAACTATCTCGTAGTAGTAGCGAACCTAGGAATAGTTGGATGAAGAAGGAAGAGAAGGAAGAGAAGGAACGAACGAACGAACGAACGAAGAAGAGGTAAAGCGTAGGAGGATGAGGATAAGGATAAGGACGAGGATGAGGATATAGATGATAGGAGGTGGGTAAGGAAGATAGTAGGGTGGGTGGTCGTTCGTGATAGCGTCGAAAGCTCTTCCTCCCTTCGGAGGAAGTCGGCGAGGAGAAACTTTGCCGCGTAAACGGAGCTTAACCGCACCTTCCTCGTGCCACGTTGAAGTAGGAGGATGAGGAGGAAGAAGAGGAGGAGAAGCGAGACAGAGGGTGTTCGCGAAAGGGGTTTTCAAGGGAGTGAGAAGTTTGAGAAACAGGGTGAAAGTGGGGGTTGGGGGGTGTAAGAAGCCAGAACGGAAAGGGACGGCCAAGAAGGAGGAAGGTGGATAGAGGTAGAGGAACTTAGGAGGGTAAGAAGAGAGGGACGAGGATGAAGGTAGAAGTCTCAAGGCGAAACTTGCAAAAGTACATCGCGACTCAAGAGGCCGGAAGTAATCGCGCGAGTTCTCTACGCCGCGGGATCCGCGTTACCGTCGACCGATTTCACGGCGTTTAGTGGCTGCCGAAGATTCTATCCATCGGTGAATGAATGAGAGAAAGAGAGATAGGCCTTCATGAGATAGGATAGTTTTAATAGATGAATAATAATAATAGGTTTTCTAACTATAAATATAATATTGGAATATTTATTTTCTTTTTTATTATTATTATTATTAATATTATTATGGTTATCCTTTTATTTTTTAAGACACCAAGTTATTTAGATAGACAAATAAATAGATAGATAGATAAAATAGAATGTCGAAACGATATAGAACAAAATAATGTAGAATTATTTTGACATTATTAAAGATTAAAATTTATCCTAACAAATAAATGGATTAAAATAAATTAGATAAAGAAAATAAGTAAAAAACGCAGCAGTGAGTTTTTACTCGTTAAATAAAATTTCTCATTCCTCGCAAGATAATCATAACCTTTTTTTTCTTCCCGACGGTAGAAGAAAAGGAAAATAAAAGACCAACAGAAAGAGAGAGAGAAAGATACGTTCTTTCGTTTTGTAAAAAAAAAAACCGTGAAACGTTAAGTGACGCCGTAGCAGCGCGTGCGGAATTTGATTGAGTTTCCGCGTAAGAAGATTTACCGGAAGAGAGAGCCCGTCGAAAAACGTTTCTCTCGGTTAAAGAGGATTGTCAGTGAGTCGAATATCTCGATGGGAGGAGAGCCTAAACTGAGAAAAGGTATATATAGAGTTAGGTTTTCAACAGGGTGGGACGGGTGGAGGGAAGGGGAGATACCTCGGGGTAGGCGCAACTGGGAAAGAGGAAGTTACAAATGAATCGCATAATAACTTCTATAGATGCTCTTTTTTTTGTTTTCATACCCCACCCTCTCTTCTTCCCCTCCTCTCTCTCTCTTATTTTTCATCTATCTGTCTGTCCATCCCTCTTTTTCTTTCCTTCTTTCTTTCTTTCTTTCTTTCTATCAGGGACTGCTTATGTATGCCGGGTGCCACGGCTGGTTGCACAATTCCTAATGGAGTTTCCAATATTTTCCTTTACGCTAACTTGCCTTCGTTCCTTCCTCTCTTTCTCTAACCCTCTCTCACTCGCTCGCACATATACACCCTTGTCTATCTTCGTTCTCTTGATCGATCGGCGTTTCTGAAGCCCTTAGCTTCTCATACTCCCGAAGACTAACATTCTTCTTGCGACCTGTTAATCGTCGTGTTACCTCGTTAAGGTTTGTTCCTTGCCTTGGTGATTCTCTTATGAGTAAACTTTCTACTAGAGTAATTTTCTTTTTTCTATTCTTAACTGTCGTCCACTATCATTGACTCATTCTTTTCATAATTACCTATTTCCTATTATCTCTTATTTTTCATCAACGATATCTTAATTGAATTTTTAGATAATCTGTTTAACTAGTACATATGACTTAAAATAACGTATATGGTAAACGTTATACCCCATCTTTTCTATCCCTAAATGTGTATAAATTGATAATCAATCAACCAATGTCTGATTATCAACCAAACATTGATAATCAAAACAACCTCGTATATCAGACGAGTGATTCTTTTTACTCGTTAATTCGTGTTTATTTTTTTAACGTTATTGTTATATGAGTTAGTTAATGTTTTCTGAGAAAATCTTTCATCGAAAGGTGGCAAAGAAAATCGTAAAGCAAAGAGGTATTCGAAATAATCCCATTCGATAGCGGTTTTTTGGGTCCACTATTTAATCGGAATTTAATTTAATTTTTCTTTTGTTTGTATCTAAAATAGGTTTATAAAAGTGTATTGATAAATTGGATACAGAAAAAGTAATCATTTAAAATTTTTGATTAGCAATAAAATGTGTTAAGTGGGACGTTGTACCATATTGAGAAACAACTTAGGCATTTAATCCGAACGGGTTCGACACCTCGTTTCTTTCCAGCCATTTAACACAGAGCCGATTCTCCGTCGCGGTCCATTCTCGCGGTGTCGTCCAGCATCGTTGAACTCGATCAGAAGAAACCCTGTTATTGGCACGCGTCGAGATATGTAGATAGAATTACGACCGCATGTCCGTTGTTCGAAAGCACATATCCAACTATCTCTTTCCCCTCTCTCTTCTCCTTCTTCTTCTCTCTCTCTCTCTCTCTCTATCTCTCTCATATGTGAGAATGTTCTTGCAGTATGCGAAAGTCAAACTGCGAATATTTCAATCCTCATTTAAATATTACGCAAAGTTATACATTTTTCAACCTGGATCCCAATTGAATTTACATAATTTTCTTAAACTATTATTATTACACAGCTAGTTTTATATTGAATTTATCGGATTTGAAATGATCGAATATATAAATAATAAAAATAAAGTTATTTATGATTTTTTTTTCTGCCCATTTAACCAATCATCTGTAAAAAATTGATACGTTTTTGAGAGGAATGAATATCTTTTCATAATGCGTTCATAAATTCCTTTAATTCATATATGTACATATATATATATATACATAAACCAATGTAATATTATTTTACGCTCAATTTCGTTTAATACGTATGTATGTATGTATGTACGTATATACGTAAGTATGCGTGTATATATCATACGTATCAGTTTCATATAAGCCCATATCGCGCGACGATATAAATTCGTGAGTTGGAAAGTTCACCGGGTTGTTCGGCATTAAGGACGATGTGGATCCAATAAATTCGTTTGCCAGGATTAGGCATTAGGCTGGATTGCGGATTATACTTGGAATTCCTATTCTATTTATCTCTCTCTCTCTCTCTCTCTCTCTCTCTCTCTCTCTCTCTCTCTTTCTCGATGATAGGATAAACGATTTACTGCAGCCCCCTTTCCCTTACATATTTTCTCCTCTATTAATTATCAGATATTATTATCAATTAAAAATTTATATAGATTTTATACTTAATTAAAAGATATTAGCAAGCTTTTTCGAATCAAAATCAATCACTCACAAACATCTTTTATTATACAGTTTGTAATTTTAATAACAAAATGATAAAAAGGATATTTGAAATTAATAGAAAATATAAAACAAAAGAAACAAAATATAGAAAATATTCTTATATTTAATTATTAAATAAAATTGATAAAACAAATATACTAATCCATAATAAAAATATATTACGAACATATAAAAATTTGTGTTTATAATTTTTGGTATAATAAAAAAACAAAAATTAGAATATATTTCGAGTCTCCATTTTCGAGTAAGTATGACAAAGATATAAACGAAGAAAGGTTTCATCTTCTTTCTCTTTCACTCACCCTTCTTCCTATCTATTCCTATATCCCTCTTTCCTCTACCCCTCCCCTCACCACCACCCCAATTTCCAACACCTTTTTTTTTCTCCCATCTCTTTGAATGGCCGTTACTAATGCATCATGGCCGGCTATTGTCAACTACTGGCTTTTCTAGTCGGGCTAAAAATGATAATCGCTCGTGCATAAGGGGTACGAGGTGTTACGGTGGAACAGAGTGGGCCAATGTGAGATCGTCTGATCTATCTTCTCTTTTCTCTTTTTTTTTCCTTTCTCCTCCTCTCCTCCCCTTTTTTCTATCTAATAAATGTAAGAGAGATGGGTATACGTATACGTATAGAAAAAAATGTGCACGTAGAGACGTGAAAGGCGTTACAAAAGTAAACTATACGAAAAATTAAATGAAAAAGGGAGGGAGGAATAGGAGGGAGGGAGGGGTATGTAGTATCGGTATTGGTGGTACTAGTGGTAGTAGATGGTTGACATTATGCGTTATTAGCCAACCCCTAATAACCGACAATCCTGACATGGCCGAAAACGAGAATTATTCTTTCAACGACAGACGGACTTTGGCACCGAGTATCGTGCCACTCCGATGAGCACACATATCCCAGTAACTCTTAACATCTGTATCATTGTCAGCGATTATCTTCAATTCGATTTGGTATAATATTACATCTGTCCAATTTATATGTAACACGATTTTTTTTTGTAATTCTTACAATTAGATTTTTATCTTAGACATTTTAATATTTATTTTTGTACTTTCTTTTATTGCAGACTCTCTCTTTAGTCCACTTTTACGAATAAATATATTTCTATTTTTTTGTATAAGATTATTAACTACATTTACAAATATTCAAAATTATTCCACAAACATATTTTATATCAGTATTTAAATATTTTCTTTTTCTTCTTATTTTTAAATAAATTAATTATACACGTACATATCTCGCAATGGAAAATAATAACGAAATTATTAGAAACATTAAGTTGGTAAATATATAATTTTTCTTCCATCTCTCTCTCTCTCTCTCTCTTAAATGAATGAATGAATGAATGAAATTCATCGAGGCACGCGTAACCAATGAAACGTGGTTCCTTGTTTCGAATAATTCGAGCAACGAACCGTTAAAAATAATCTTGAACGCGTGTTATTGAAATGGCAAACAAGGTTTTACTTGTAAAAAGAAAAATTGTAACTGAAGAATTAAAAAGAAGAGGAGGAGGAGGAGGAGGATCGAAAAAGAAAATAAAATAAAAAGTCAATTGTATTAATAACGCTCGAATAATAAGCCTCTCGCGTGTGTTATATACACGAGCATATGTAATATATATATATATATAAATAAGTGTGTGTGTATGCGCGTTCAACGATTGCCAACGTTCGCTGCCACTTTTCGTGAGGTCTTTAAAAATAAAAAAAAATAAAAAAGAAAGAAAGAAAAAAAAGGGCAAAGTAGGTTTCTCTCTTTCGGTTAGTATATCAACGTTTACGATTAGAGAAATTGATCTCGCACGAATGCACCCCGTAGACCATTTCTAGGCACACATTAAACGCGTTATTGTTGCATCGTACTACCTAAGAGGGTATATCATTGTTTCCTATTTGCCTGTACGTAGTATACTTAAAAAAAAAAAAATAAAAAAGAAAGAAAGAAAGAAGAAAAAGGGTTGGTACTATAGTTGCTCGTTCCAATCGTTCTTTCGTTCATTCGTTCGTTCGTTCAAGTGTTGCTCGCGTGTGTTACAAAAAAGAAATTGAAGCGAAGTCGAAGTTGAGTAAAAAAGAATAAAAAAAAAGGAAGAGGAGAAGGGTTCGAGAGGTTTCAGGTTTTTCTTTCTTTCTTTCTTTCTTTCTTTTTTTTTTGTATTATTTGTTCATACCTTTCGTTCGTCGTTTCTTCTCTCGTTCGATTCTACTCTTTGAACTTTAGGTGTGTATACGTAAACGTATGGTAGTAACCCCGATTACTTATTGGTATTGGTTTTGTGATTCTTTCTCTGTTATTTCAATGTTCGGTGATCGAAAATAAACTACTAGGTATACTTGAAGAACTTTGAAGAACTTAGAAATGAATGCATTGTCCTAACTATCGTACCCATAAGGTAGGACAATATAACCAACCTTCCTTCCGTTCTCGTTTGCGAGATTTAACGTTTAGCTAAGTGCACTGGCGCCCATTATCGGCGTTAATAAAGCTCACCCCACTCGTGTGCCGCAGCCATTACTCGAGGACGCTTCGCACCCCAGTCATTTTTTTTTTCTTCCTTTTTCCCCTTTCTTTCTCTTTCTCTTTCTCTTTCTCTCTTTCCCTCTTTTTACATTTCTCTTTAAAAAAAAAAAATATCATGGTCTCCGTACTGCTACTTCTTCTTCTTCTTCTTCTTCGTCTTCTCGTCTTTTCTTTTACCTGTTCAAACATTTTATTTCTTTTTCCGTCCTCTTCTTTTTCCTACGTAGACCCTTTAACCGTTTAACGTTAACGACTAGGGAGAATATATTATATTTTTCTCACTTTCTTTCTTTCTTTTGCTCACACTTTTTCTGACTTTCGTTAAGGTATTTCTTTAAAAGGTACGAAAAACCTTTCTCGAATTATCAAAGTGATCACCGTATCTATATATTTTATTATTTTTCCTATATAATATCGTTTTAAATGAAACAAATAATTGGTAAAATTAGTTTCCTTGAAATAATGTATTGTTTACATAGATTTTTTGTACTAACAGAGTATTAAATCATTGACGTATATTCTGATCATCCTCTGTCAATCAATTTAATCGAATAGTTTCTAATTTTAATATTTTTCCATGCTATAGTTCTATTCCATATAAACTCTGCAAGAATAATTAGGAATTTTAGAAAAAATAACGAAATCTCTTAAAACATAATTCAATTTGTTAACACCTTTGAAACCATCGATTGATCTTTTTTTTCTAAACATATATACATTTACGTATGATAAAAATAATATATATAAAATATAAAAATATATATATAAAAAAAAGAGTATGGTGTGTGATAGAAAAAAGGTTTTAACTGAAAATCACAATGGTGTTATATATTATATAAAGGGATAAGCGAAGATAAGAGGTAGAACCCCCAGATGCGAGGAGATGTTTCTAGTCCCTCGAAGAAGCTGGCAGACAGCCACTCTCTCCTACCAATAAACTTCTCGCCGATCTCGAAGGGTAGTTGGTCGTTGGCTATGGCGAACTTCGAGCTCGAGCTTCAACGAACGAACGAACGAACAGGGATGTTCGCTCTCTCTCTCTCTCTCTCTCTCTCTCTTTCTCTTCCTCCACCTCTTCTTCCTTCCTTCCTCCTCCTTCTTCTTCTTCTTCTCCTTCTCCAAGACTGTTAAACGGCGACCGATATAAAGGGTGGAAAAGCTACCTTCAGTTGCGCACGCGTCCTCGTATAAACGGGAACATTCCTATACACGAAGTTACACGCAAAGAAAAGAGAAAAAATGGAAAGAGAGAGAGCAAGAGAGAGAGTATTGTAATAATTAAAAAGTTCAAGAATAATTTTTCAATTATTATTCTCGTAAGTTACCCCCCTACTCCCTTCTCCTTTTTTCCTTACTTCTTATATTCTTCTCTTGGATTCTTTGTTTGAATTTTTTCGATAGAATATATTTCAATGTAACACGAAAGAAACACGAAGAAATTGATTAAATATAATTATAAGAATGTATATTCAATTAATTTGACTAACTTTGACTATTTTCTAACCAAACAAAATATATATTTTCATTCCTTGTAATCGTAAACTTGTATAAAAAGAAATTTTGACCATCACCGTAGAAGAAAATGAACGTAAAAAAAATAATTTGAAGTATCAAGAGACTTAATTATTAAATCCGCAATCACTTTATATTCGTTTTATTTTATTTAACATCCTCTTGGAATTTTAAGTTGAAAAATAGTGATAGTTGATAATACCGAGAACCCGAATAATATAATTGAACAAATTCTTTGAAAATTGTATAAGCGAATAAGTAACATAGGACAATTATTCCTCAAGAGTCTACTTTAAATCTAAAATTAAACTCTAAACTAAACTTACAAAACACAGATTCTTAGAAGCAAACTCTCCACGATACAATCTAAATGTTCTTGAAAAGTTTCTATGAAAATCGTGGTCCGTTCTCCTTCCTGTCTCGAAGGACGAAAGTGAAACTACGCGATTTCCTCGATAATGGAGTACAGTCTGTGGCGGATGATGTAGAATGGTGAACGAGCAAGGATATCCTAAAAAAAGAGAGAGAAAAGGAAAGAAGAAAAAAGGAAGAGGTGGGTTGGGAGGGATAGATAATCCAAAAAGAAAAGGGGTTTTGTCGTGTATAGACACGTAGGTCTAAGGAAAAAACGGGAATACTGATAAAGATAGATAGATGTATAGATACATAGATAGATAAAAAGATAGGAAGATAGAAAGAGAAAGAAAGATAAAGAAATAGGAAGGAGTAGGAGTTAGAAAGAGAGAGACAGTCACAAGGGTTGTTATCAGGATTCCATTAACGCCGACGGCACGAAGAAGGTAACGATACGAGAAAAGAGAGAGAAACGTCAGTTTCACACAGGGACAGACAGAAAGAGAGAGAGAAAGAGAGAGAGAGAGGAAGAGACAAAAAGATAGCAAGTGAAAGGAGGAGAGAGAGAGAGAGAGAGATGGAATCATAGAACGTCGTAGGGTACGTGGGAGAAAGATAGATATAGCCAGAGTAGCGGGAAATAAAGGTAAAACGATAGAGAGAGAGAGGGAGAGAGAGAGAGAGGGTGGTCCTTCGAGGGTGACAGGGGCGTATCGTACGAGGGTGGCCAGCGACTGGCGTCGGGACGGCCGGCGTCTTATCGCACGACACCCTCTTCCTCTCCGCCTCTTTTCTCTCTCTCTCTCTCTCTCTCTCTCTCTCTCTCTCTCTCTTTCTCTCTCACTCTCACACTCTCTCTATCGACTCTCTTTCTCTTTCTCTCCCACTAGCAAACCAAAATCCAGTGACGCCTCGACGCGTTCACCCAGAAACCGACGATAAGCTTCGCCGGGCGATGCTTGCTTGCTTGCCTGCCTGACTCTGCCTACCACCTACTACTCGTTCCACATAAGAGAGAGATAGATAGTTACTCTAAAGAGAGAGAGTGAAAGAGAGAACGAGAGAAGCATACGAGACTAACTCACACGTTTAAAGGCATGCTCGATAGGAGGAAAGGGATAAAGGGAAAACCCGTTCGAACGTTCGAAAGTTCGTTCGTAAGTTTTCTCGCAAGAAAACCTGGGCCTTTTTTTTAGATTAGTTCAAGTAAGATCGATCTCATGATTTTGCGTTTTTTATATACTCACCTACTCTTGATCGATTATGAAAAAAAATAAGGAAAAGCGATACGATGAAAGTCAAATAAAAGAAATAAAATAAAGGGGAAGAGAAAGGGAAAAATAGGTAGACTAAGCCAGATACAAATCAAGGACATTGGCCAATATGTTTAAAATACAAAAATTGATGGGGTGTAGTTAGAGTAAGGTTTTAGTGTAAATGATCAAGACGGAGAACGGGTAAAAAATGTAAAAAAATCTACGCAACTATACACAATGTAATAATAATAATAATATATATATATATTCGATCATTATGATTTAAAAATAAATCACATCGCATTACTACTCTTTCCTTCCTTGATTTATTTCAATTTTGTGTTAATATAATATATTGTAATATTTTTGATTAGATATTTATTTTGTACCTTTATATATATTTTATTATCTAATGTTACGTTTGATATTCCAGTTGCTGACCTCGAAGGAGGTGCCCATTCCGATGAAACCAACAGCGGCGGTGATAACAGTAACGCTGGTAGCGTATCCGGTGGTGCCGACGATGATCAAGCACGTTTACGACTTAAAAGGAAGCTACAGAGAAATCGTACCAGCTTCAGTAACGAGCAAATCGACGCCCTTGAAAAGGAATTTGAAAGGACGCATTATCCTGATGTGTTTGCGAGGGAACGATTAGCAGGAAAGATTGGCCTACCTGAAGCACGAATACAGGTGACTATAAAATATCTGTTTTGTATTATATTATTATTTTAATCAATGTCGTGTGTACGGTTTGTTAGTTGGTGCCTTTGTGTTAGTGTTATTGTGTTATAAAATATTGTATAATGTAAATATAAATCATATTTCCGTATGGCGAAAAAATTTAGAAAATAATTCTCGGAAATTAATATCAATTCCATCCACGAGATTCGAATCGTCGTCCTCGTCGTCGTCCTGCATTTGTGTAGCATAGCGATTGACCTGTATCTTCGTCTGTCTTCTCATTCACTAACTCAGGTATGGTTTTCGAATCGGCGGGCAAAGTGGAGACGAGAGGAGAAATTGCGTACGCAACGGAGGGACAACCCGCAGCAGCAACAACAGCAACAACAGCAACAACAACAGCAGCAGCAACAACAACAGCAACAACAACAACAAGCGCAACCTCAACAACAACAGCAACAATCTCATACGGCGGGTGGTGTAAGTCTGGTGGGTGGTGCTGGTCATCCTACCCCACCACCACCAACTGGAATTCTCGGTGGACAGGCACCACCTCAAGCACCACCGTCGCCACCCAGAATACACCATGGTTTTGCTCCTACAGCTGTTTATCCAGGAATACCTAGTATGCCGGATTCGTACAGGTATGGAAAATAAAATATTATTCATTCGGATTAAAAGCGCGATTTATTTATCACCCTAATAATATAAATCTTTTATTATTAATAATAATAATTTGTATGAATTATTTGTTTTCTTTTGTCCAGTCCCATGACATCGATGCCAAGCTTCACGATGTCAGGTGGTAGTCAACAGAATCAACACACGACTAGCAGCATGTCTTCATTGTCGGGGTCTCTTTCGGGTTCGTTATCAGGCTCGCTATCGGGAGGTGGGATGGGCCCAATGGGTATGACGGTTGGCATGACTGTTGGCCCTAGTCCAGGCGCGTGCCTTCAACAACGTGACAATGGTTACTCTTGTGGGGTGGCACGACCACCGAGCTACGAACCACTTCATTTGGGATACGGTGCTAGGCCAACCTGCAGTCCGACCCAGCCTTACCACACCGCGGGCCTTAATCAGTACAATCAGAACGCCAGCTCGACCGGTGAGTGTCTACCGCACTCACTGCACTCGCTGCTTGCGCTTTAGCCGATGGACTACTACTATGGCTACCACGGATAACACGCTATCGAGCCTGCCGGTAATGGAACTGAATCTCCCAATTTTTGCATCTCTAACGTCAATTTTTTACCACTTTTATTCACGAATTTCTCATTAAATCAATTTAATCATTATTATCTTTAACATATTCTTATATTCGATCCACGAGTATATTGATTTTTATACATACTCATTAAAATACAACCTTAACTCGAGAAATTAGTAAATTATAATATTAATAATAATTATTATTGATAGTACATTTTTTATTTTCAAAAATTCTGCGTGTTATTACTTATTTTGTAATATTAAGTTGGTGGACAAAAAAATGTCGAATCTTTGGCCGCAATTCAATACACAAATTCGACATTATTTTTTCCACCAACACAATATTATAATTTAATTTTGCACATGCAAGTTTTTACTTTTGTAATTATTAAAATTATATTAGTAATTTTTTTAAATGTTAACATTATTAATATATTTATTATATGTTGGAAGCGAGCTAAATTTGTATATATAATAACTGATCAATAATGTGTTAATATATACTAAATATGATATATATATATCATAACGTTTTACAAGAGATCTCTTACCGTGCATTCAATTCTCCAAATAATCACCACCAAAATCACTCTTTCTTTCTTACTCTCTTTCTCTCTCTCTCTCTTTCTTTCTTTCTTTCTTTCTATTTCCAACGTATCAATAAATTAAACTAGCAAAACGCATGATTTTAATGCATGTATTTATTTCGGTTGGTGTATATGTGTTCTAAGAAACATTCTAATAGATACATTCGCATAAAACGCCTCTATAACGGTAGATAATAATCCTAAATGTATCCCATATCTAATTCTGAACATATAATACCAATCTGATCAAAAAAAAAAAAAGAAGAAAAATACAGCGAATAATACAAATTACATAAACATACTCTCTGTCCAGGTCTAATATCACCGGGTGTGAGCGTACCGATCGCAGTACCAGGCCAACCAGCACCAGATATGGCGGCGCAATATTGGTCACCAAGGCTACAGTGACCGTGGTGGTCCTCGACGTCGACCTCGTCCTCGTAGGCACGAGTCTCTTCGTCCTCGATCAGAACCAGAATTTGTGTATCGTCCGGTGATAGGACCACCAAGAAAAAAAAAACATTTCAAACAAAGAACTATCAAATAGGTTTTTCTTATCACGAATGAACACGATGCTAAATGATCGAGGGACTTATGCGCGAAGAATTCGAGTTTTCAAACGTCGAGAACAGAATTTTTTTCCTTTTTATTTTCTTTTCTTTTTTTTTATTCCCTTTTCCCCGTTCCCAAGCTTCCAACAACCCTTCCAATAACGACGATGAAGAAATATCTTCGTAATCGTCGTTAAAATAAAACTAATATTTCGATAATTAAATTAATCGTAATCTGTGGAAAAATTAAAGAGATTTCAATGCTTCTTTGAATACAAATTTGGCAAGTTTAACTATACTATAAGTGTTTAAGTATGATTTATACGTTGCAATGAAATATAACAATACAATTTAATTTTTGACACAGATACGAATTGCTTATACGTGTTAAATATTAATTGTATATAGTATTTGTTTTAAATACTATATGAGATATTAAATCGTTAGAATAATTTTTTTTAAATACTGTACCAGTTCAGTTAAAGAAAAAAAAAACGTATCCTACTTTTATATATCTGTTTATTCTATCCAGAAAAATTCAACCACAAGCTACGAAATTAATTTTCGAACGCGTAACCCATGTAAAATATGTTACATTAACAAATTTCATAATTTATGTTAATTAATTTGTTTTCTCTTTCTTTTCTAATTCGAGGAACGTGTAACTAGTATCTTCTGGGTGTACGTGGCGATAGTTAAAACAAAAAAAAAAAAGAATTAACGTTGTAATATTACGCCCTGCGTGGCGACCAAGTTGGTACAAACCAGAGGTTAATTATTGAAGATGAAACAAACAAACAAACAAACAAAAAATTATTATAAACATATATATATATATATCATAGCGATGACAATTGATAATTATGTTTACTACGTAGTAGTCCATTAAAAAAAAAAAGTAAGGAAGAAAGGGAGGAAGAGAAAAAAAAGAAGAAAAAAAAAATCAGCTGAGCTTAACAAGTTTTTTGTGTGTCTGTCTACGTGCGTGTGTTCTTTTTCTTTTTATCGTTGTAGTAGTACGTTGGAAAAACTTTGCTAAGGGACGAAGAATTATACCGAATTGCATACATACACAAACATATATTTATACATATACACAGCTTCATTTTCATCAGAAATCTATTAAGAAAGAGAAAAAACATTGATACACCATAACGAACTATATCGTTTTAATCTTCTTTAAACACTTTTTTGCTTGTATAATCTAACAACACTACTTGCTAATTATATTACATGCACACATCATACATACATACATAAAGATACACACATTTATACAAAAATTCATATAACAGTGAAGGACATACGCTTATCTCGGGCTAAAATATTTCCACGGAAAAACCGCTGCTTCTATTTAAAAAAAAAAAAAACTGCCTTTTCACGTGTTCAGGATTACAAAAGAAAAAAATAAATCAATAAAAAAGGACACGAAATCGGCTAGATATTGAAAATAACGCACAGGGGGGATTTAAATTAAATTGAGAAGAAAAAAAGGAATAAAAAAAATCATAATAGGAAAAAATAGGAGGAGGAGGAGGCGAAAGAGGAAGAGGCTACCCGAAAGAAAGAAAGAGAAAATAACAATGTAGTCAGACCTAACTATCGAGAGTATATTATTATCGACAGTGTGCAGCATTGTGCAACTTGTATTTGTAAAATAATTTAGTAAAGGAGTGCAAAAATATGGGTGAATGAAAGTGAGAAAGTAAGTGGGAGATATATATATATATAAATAAATAAATAAATAAATAAATAAATAATTAAATAAATCTGATCGAAGAAATTTTTGACGTGTAACAAAAAAGTGATATTATCTTCTAAAGAAATATCTTTAACAAACGCGTTTCTTCAATTTCTTAAGATCTAAATGACAAAAATTAGGCAACAAGTATGTAAACGATCATGATGATGATGATGATAAATGATAATGACGATAAAGGAAGAAAGGTAATAATAATAATAATAAAAAAAAAAATGAGAAAACAACAAAACAAAAAAAAAGAGAAAATAAAATAAAAAAAAGGACACAGGAAATAAAGTTAATAGTTTCTAAGTCGACACATTACCGCTATTATTTATATTCATGTAACGAACGTGGGTGGAAACAAACAAAAAGATTAAACATCGGAAATAATGATGATGATAATGATAATGATTATTATGATTATGATGATAATGATGTTGGTGATAGATGTGTGTTATTGTACGTGTACACAGTGTCAGAATATCGGTCAGTCATTTATATACATATACACATATAGTTGGATCCTAATTCTAGAAAAAGCGATACTGGATAATAAATAATTAACGTAATTTATATTCCGGGTGCAAAATCTATCGAGAATAAACAACAAAATGGATTAGGATAAATAAAAAAAAAATATAGAAAACACAAAAAAAGAATGAAGGAAGAAGAAGAAGAAGAAGAAGTAATTATATTAATAACGATAATTAATAATAGTTATAATAATAATAATAATAGTAATAATAATAATAATAATTGATTAATGATTAATAATTAATAATAATATTAATATTAAAATATTAATGATGATAATGGTAATGAAAATAATAATAATTAATAATAATTAATAATAATATTAATATTAATAATAATAAGAAAAAAAAACAAAAAAGAATAAACCGAGCGAATGTGATTCCCGTTTAGGTCAGGTATGTTAAACGTACGATTTATGCATTCTAAATAAATAGTGTGTGCATTTAATTCACCGTGAAAGAATTCTTATAAATAATATACATACACGTGGTTTCATAATTCTTTTTCTTTTTTTATATATATATTTTTTTCTTTTTGTTTTCCCTTTCTTTCTTTCCAAGAATAAGAATATATTGTATGATATTTATATATTAAACATATAAATATGAACGCAAGTGATTATAAAAATGGTTTAAGTCATACATCATGTTTGTTTGAAAATATTTCTAAACACCCTACACCCTACCCTCTATTATTTACAAATTATTATTCTGTAATAACAAATGGAAGAAAAAAAGTAATATATGTATATGTATGTTTTAATTATTCAACTTTACAGCCACGAATAGGAGACACAAAGGTTTTTACAATCATTTGATAATTTATTTATTCATTCTATTCATTCACTCGCACAATAATAAAAACTCCGTTAAAGTAAGTATATTTATATATTTATTAATAAAAAATTACTTGTTGTTTTTTTTTTATATATTTATATACCTTAAAAATGTTTTATATAACGTGCTAGATAATAATATAATTTTTTAAACAACCTTAGATCACTTTTATAATCACTAACTTTACACATATGTATATATATATATATGTGTGTGTGTGTGTGTGTGTATATCTTTTTTGATATACGTGTTCATCGGACCAGAAATGTACTTTGTTTAACATCAAAGCATGCTTCCTTTTCACGCGATTATTATCACCTTAATAAATAATCGATACTTACCTCATTGTCTTCACGTAAAAACCTTTTCTAAACACACTTTTAGATTCGCTAAAGCGAAATATATTCTAAAGACGAGTTTGAGAGAATGAAAAGCAAAAAAAAACAAAAGAAAAAATCTCTCACGTATATATATTCTATATATACGTAAAAGTATTATAATTTGTGTAATTTGTTTTTACTTACGTTATATTATATTTAATAATTAATCGAGATAATAGGTAAGAAAAATAATAAGACATAGACGGTTTAATATTACTTTGCAAATGTAACAATCGTATACTTGTATATATATTTTTCCTTTTTTGCTTGTGGGTTTATTTTATTTTATTTTATTTTATTTTTTTTTTTTTTATATTTTTCTTCATCTTCGCCTTCGATAATTTATTTATACAATAATTCTCAGTCGAGGATACGTTAGAGTTACGTAAACTCTGGTTTTAACAAAACATAAAGAAATGTAATAAGAAAAAAAGGAATGGCAATTATTATTGAAATCATAATAAAATGATTAAATTTATGTATTAACACATTGCGTACAAATCATAAAATATTTTGGATATTTTCTTAAACACGATTACACAAGTATCATCATCGAATATTAAATTATATTCAATTTAGATGGAAAGGGAGTAGGGAGAGGGAAGAAAAAGAATTCAATTTATATAATAGTAATATAATTATTCGTTGAATTCTTTTTTAAGAAAAGAAAAAAAAAAGAAGATATGATTCTTTTAAGTATTTTGACCAATTGTAAAATAAAATAATTTCGACACGATTACAAATAATCGTGTTTCTTCGGAAGAAGAAGCACAGCTTCAACCATGAACTGCAATAACAAGAACAACAACAAAACTCTACGCAATGTGTTAAATTATGTTCGTTAAATAATACTATTTAATTGCCGATAACGATGAAAATAGGAAAATAGAAAAGCAAAGAGAAGTGATTGAGATTGCGTGAAAATTATTGAATAATTAATTAATAGAACACGACGAAAACAAACAGAGAATCTTGTTTATCTTTCCAACGAAGTGTTTCCAACGAAGAGATGATCCTTTTTGTTTGTTTTTTTTTTTGGTTTTTATTTATTTTATTCTATTTTAATTTATTTAATTTGATTTGATTTATTCATTCACACGAATAAAATTGTGTTTCCTAATCTATAATCGTTGATTGTGTGATCTAGAGCTCTTCGAATAAGATATTCTTAATTGTTTAACTCCACGTTCCCTAAAAAAAAAAAAAAAGAAAAACTTTGTCGAAACAGAGATCAGAAATAAAAAATACAAGGAACCTTGATATTGAAGTATATCAAGAAAAGAAATAATAAAAAAAAGAAACAAAGAAACAAATTTATAAGTCATAATTATTAAAATGGAGCTACTAATTATTTTATAACGTTAGTTAATTTTTAAAAAACGGTTACATCATTAAAAATCAATCTCGTAATATTATGAGAAAATACCTTTTATGTATTTGATAATACATAAATATATATATATGTAATTAATTAATTTTTTTAAAATCATGATTTTATAAAACAAAAAAAAAAGTGAATTTGGAACAATTTTGTTTCTACAAAATCATATTGTTTTCCTTTTTTTTTTCTCTCTTTTTCATGCGAATGTGTTTACTCTTATAATCTTTTAAAATAATTAATTAATTAATTAATTAAGCAAATCAATCAATCAATGAGACAAGAAACTTGCTTGAAATATTATTTTCAAATGAAACGTAATAGTAAATGTTTTTTTTTCTATAAATACAAAAAATCCAACCGATTTCGTATTTAAAAATTGCACCGATCATCTAATCATCGAGAATAATTAATATCCCTAATCTACAAACTATATTACTTATTTTTTTTTTCTCACAATGGTATCCAAACGGATTAACCGTGCAATGTATTTTCTAATAGAGAATTATTATTAATTATTATTAAACACGTCGGTGTGCATATATATATGTATATATATATATATATAGTTTCAATGATAAACTATTTATACTCTGATTATCCACCGATGAATAAGATGACAACGATGACAAACAAAGATGAATTAATATTAAATTATAAATAATTACAATTAAATTCATCTTTTAAAATTCTTTTATGATTTACCGTAAACATATATATATATATATATAAACAAAATTAATTTTCTTACACAAAACACGATTAATATATACACGTCGTAACACAAAAAAAGAAAAATAATAATAATAGAAATAATAGAAAATTTATAAAGTAAAAATGGCAAACGAGATATAGGGAAAAACAAAACAAAAAAAAAAAATAGAAAAAGTTAATTTGAAAAACGCCTAATTTGTTTTTTTTTCTTTCTCTGTGTTTATCATCGATTTCGTGGAATAGGTGTGAAAGGTGGGAATAAGAAAAGGAAGAAAAAAATGACAATGATAATGATGAGCATATGCAAAATAATAAGATGGGACTATGAATAATAAGGAAAGAAAAAAAAAACATCTTAAGTACTAATAAAAACAAAAAAAAAAAAAAATAGAGTTCTTCGTCCAAGGTAAATAATATCCCGAGAGTTGGTTTAGTTTTAAAGCACTGGTTTGTCCTTGAGTAGTGCATCAATATCCTTAAGAATGTCATCGGATGCAGTATCAAGTGTAAGATATTCGTCATCGTTGATGTTTAATATACTGTCGCATGAAAGTCTGCTTGCTTTAGAATCTTCTTCAGTAATGGTGTCGATTATTACAACTGATTTGGTTTTTTCGCTTTCGGCATAATCATCAAATGTTTTATTAGATTCATCGTTATCGATTATTCTCATACGTTCCTCGTCAGTACTGCTATCGCAAAGTCTTACTTCAACTTCGTTTTTTCTGCCAGTAATATTATTAGAATGATTGGAATCTCTCGAATTAACTCTAACGTCAAGATTTTCATCTAATCTACGTGTTAAATTTTCATTATTCCTTTCAACGTTATCATCAATCTCATTTATTTCTTTATTGATTAGATCGGTTTGATCAGAGATCAACAACAAATTATTATCGTCGTTGATGACAGTCGTAGGAATTTCTTCACCTTTATTCTCATCTTTATCTTGTTTCGTAACAATAGATTCGTTAATAGTTATATTAATTAAACATCTTCTCGGAGATGATCTTCGTAATCTGACGGGTGGTACTTTAACTAAATTATTATAATTCTCATTGAATTTAGTTTTAACTCTACGCTTATTATCATCAATTTTTGTCGTCCCTTTATCATCCTTTTCCAAAACTCTCTTAATCCCTCTGTTAATCGGTAAAAAATTAATATCGGGCATTCGTATAAGTAAAGGGTTGGTTATAGTTTTACCAGGATCCTCTACAACCGAAATAACATTTTCGGCAGGAGTTCTTTTTTCATCGAACATTTTCGATAAATCAGATTTAACATTTTCCAATCTTTCATCATCAACACCTTGGATCAACGATGTTTTACTTATTTTCCTTCGACGTATCTCATCCAATGATAAAATTTTAAAGTTCAATTCGTTATTACTCTCATCATTATCATTGTCATCGTTACTCCACTTCTTCTTCTTCTTCTTCTTATTCTTATTAATATTATCTACCTTCAATTTTTTCTTATCCGGTATCATAGATTCTTTGTCCTCGTCGTCCTCGTCCTCAACATTATTATCTTCATTCTTGATTATTATCGTTGTCGGATCAACCCGAATCTTTCGACGAATTTCACTATTTTGCAATACCCGTCTGTTGTTATTGGTCATCGTAGTGGTATTATTTAAAACAACATTAGCGTATTGTCTAGACATCGGTGTAGAATAATATTTGTTCAATGATCTATCAGCAAGACCTTGACTATAGTCCTCGGCGTTGTAAGAATAATAAGCAGCACTTTCCGCTTGTATCTCCTCTAGCCTGATCTCCTCGTATGTTTTGCAGTAGGGCACCCTTGGTTGTGGTGGTTGCATCTTAACCGGCGAAGGTACGCTTTCATTGTCCGATTCTGGAATAAAGAATATGAAAGAACGACAGTTTTGTTGTAGTACTTTTTAACTTCATTTTTCAATAAAGGGCCGCGTCGTTTCGTTTTTTTTCTCTCTCTCTCTCTCTCTCACTCTCCCCCTGGCTTTTTGTAGGTATCATATTATGACTTTGGTTTTTTTTTTTTATTATGATTATTATTATTATTTAATTATTTATTTTTGAAATATATACGTATACGAAAGTATGCAGAAATAGTATATATAAATATATACATGTACCAATCTTTTTAAGATGTCACTTTTGTTATTTTTTTTTTTTTTCAATATCTTTTTCCCTGCCATTTTGGGAGGTGTTAACATGATTATTCTTAAGGATTGTTCCTTCCCACATTTCTTTTCTTTTTTTTTTTTTGTCATTCCCATTTATTTTTTTTTTAATTTCTTTATTCTATATATTTATATTAAATAATATTGTTTTCTATTTATTTACAATCTATTTTTGTTTTTCTTTTTCTTTGGCATGCATCTCCACAAGCAAACATTATCCTTCTCGCATTATAATATTCACTTTCACTTCTTCAATATTTCTTCCGATTCCGATTAGAGATAAATTGTTATCGTATATTACTTTGACAAAGTGATGCTTTATTTATGCATTTTTTTTTTTGAAATTATTTTTCTTTAAAGGAGACTTCGACTGTAGCCACTCTCTCTATCTCTCTCTCTTCGTCGCATATCTCAATAATATTTGATATTTTTGATTAAAAAAGCTTATCATCAGCATCAGCATCATCATCATTATCATCCCCGTATGAATTATCTCTTAACTTTTTCTTATATTTTATTTATATACTTTGTATTTATTATTCATTTTTTCTTTTCTTTAGTCAAACATTCTCCTCCTCGTTGGCCATTAGAGACTTGAGTTCATTTTTATTTCAATATATATATAAACACACATATATATATATAAAATAATATATATATATATATATATATATATAATATATAATACAATATATATATATATATATTATTTTTATTATTCGTTGTTTCTGCATTTTTTCATAAATCATCACTCATAATCCAAAATGGGCCTACGATGAGAGGCTGCGAGCGTGTTAGGATTTATTCCACCGATTTGGAAACAGATTTTCTTCCTCCGTCTTCGGCTCGTTTCTCTTCGGAATCTTCGATAACAACTGTATCATCTTAAGAAAATTTTACAAGTCACAAACACTCTGCTTTTTCGTGGGCTATCATCCACGAGTATTATTATTATTGTTTTAAATTTACTTTATTGTTTTTTTTTATATTTTCTTTTTATATAAGCGATTTTATTGCTTCATTTATTTATTTATAATATATACATATATATACATGTATATATACATATATATATTATATATATATAATATTTTTCTTTTGTAAATTTATTATATTTTTATTATTATTGTATTAATTGTTTATTATTATTATTTTTATTATTATTTTTATTATTATTATTATTATTATTATTATTATTGGAAGAATAAAGAAGTGATGGAAATGACAAAAAAATAAAGAAAAGAAACACTTAGGAATCATGGAAAGCGTATGGATTCATCAAGGATAAGAATAATCAATGAAAATATATGTTCTAATTTTGTTTTGTTAGTCACGTAACGAGACATACGATATATAACGAATAAAACGAAACGACGTGAAAGCACAGGGAATAAAAAATGTAAATGTGAAAAAAAAAAGAAAAAATATATATATCTAATTTACACTACGAGAGAATAATAAATAAAACACAACATGTTTCGTCGTGTGAAAAATAAGAAATTTTTCCAAATTATTAATTAAAGAAATAATCGTAGTTTTTTTTTTTTAAATCAACAAAATATCATATCTATATATGATATATATCATATTATATATATGATATTTTTTTGATTAATATATATATATATATTAAATTGAATACATGTACCAGTAATTATGACTGTAAACTTTAAAAATAAAATAGAAATAAAAAATAAAATAATTATGAAAAATTGATATTACGATTTATTTATAATATCTCTTCAATTATTTATACTAGGTGTAGTAAAAGTAAATCTATTCGAATATTAAATATTATATTATATGCTTGAAATAATGGATTTCCTTTTACTACAACTAATATTATAAAAAATCAAATCGCAAGATCAATTTTTTTTTTTTTAGCACAATATCATATCTTCACTGTCGCAATAACTGGGACATATAAATATATATATGAAAAATATTAAATTATTTGTTTTTTTTTTTAAATCAATCGATAGATTAATTCAAATGCAATTACTGTGATAATAATAATCGCTATAAAATATATGTATATATCGTTATATAATCGTTGATTAATTATCAACTTATATATATATACATACATACATACATACTGCTCGGTTTTATTTCTTTCGAGGTACCAAGTTTATTGAAATCCAAATACCATCTCAATGAAAAGTATTAATTTTCATTTCGCTTACATAGATTCATATAATTAATAGCGCATCGCGTGTATTTTTAGCATTATAATTCTTTTCTCTTTATACGCTTAAACCCATATCGGTTGGTATTATGTGTTAATATTTGTATGCGTGTGCGCGTATATATGTGTGTGTCTGTGTATGTGTTTATACGTGTTTTTATGTAAATGTGTTGCTTTTCACTAGGAAAAAGGGCACAGAGAGTGGGAGTGTCGCCTTTTTTCTTTTTTTTATTATTATTATTAGTGGTTTTTTTTTTCTTTCTTTTCTTTAATTATTATTATTATTTTATCTTGTTATTTACGTCTTTATCTCGTTCTATCTTTTTATCTTTTTTTTTTTCTTCTTAACTCTTTTTCACACCACCTTTCCTTCCACGACGACACGACGACACAACGACGAACATAACCGTTCGTATATACATATACATACACGTATACATATATATATACATATAAAAAGAATGTATATATAGGATATATTTATATTTATTATATATATGCACGTACATGTATATACGTACGATTAAGAATTATTATTTCTTACGTACTCCTCTTTTATTTTATTTTTTTTTTACTTCTTTTTTTTCATTCATTTATTTATTTTGTTTCCTTTTGAAGAAAGCCGACGCGACGACGAACGCACTCCGATTTAACCCCCCCCCCCCCACCTCTCTCGTCAATTTCTTCTCTGCATTTATTTATTTATTTATTTATTTATTTATTTTATTTTATTTTATTTTATTTTATTTTATTTTACTTTATTTTATTTTATTTTATTATTATTTTTTTTTTTTTCATTTTGTTTCGAGAGAGAAAATTATTTTACCTATTTTTTTTTCTTTTTTTTTTATTTCATTATAATTATTTTTTTATTCATTTGTTCATTTTTTTATTGTTTCTTCATCGTGGTACTTTTGCGATAGTAATAGCAACATATTCGCACGTTACCATTACCATTTTATTATATATCGATTAATTAATTAATTAAAGAAATTATATTATATATATATTTCAAAATGCCCGCACCGAATTTCGTAAAATAATATTGTAGAAGAAGATTAAGAAGATTAAGAAGAAGAAGAAGAAAACGCAAAACACACGAGAATAATATACATTATCACACATACACACACACGCGCGCGCATTCATCATCATCATCATAATCTCGTTGAAAATGAATGTTTATTACAGGTGCGTTCGTCGTCGCGTGAGCTGCACAAAAAATCTTCTTCCTATATCGCATGATTCGTGTGTAGGCATCGATTATTATTATATATTCTCTAAACAGACGCAGAGAATTTAAGAAAACAACGATTTATTATAGATTAAGAATATGATGATTTTAATTATATCAAAATTTTAAGAATAATAATAATTAGAAGAAGAAGAAGAAGAAAAAGAGAGAACATAGTGAGAATTATTATAAATATATATATACTCGCGGGTGAACAACAAAACACATTATTTATACATATATATCTATATATTATATATTATATATGTTTATATCCAGCGGAAGAAACTGATCTGGAGTGTCATAATAAAAAATATTACGCTTCAAATCAATTAAATCACAAAAAGATTTGAGAAATAGAGACCTGGACAACGTACTCAAAGTACTCTACGTGTTGATTAAAGATCTGGCCCTTTAAAAACAGATTTGCACCACCAAAGCTTATAATCTTGGCAATAGCATTACTCTTGTCAATTTCAAAAAGTGGTAAAAATCAATCAGGATTTATACTTGCAGCTGATTTTTTAAACCTACTGCATTGAAAATAACCAGGCCTAAACTGACAGAAGCCAGTTGTCAGAACAAAGGTGGAAAAATTCCTTAGAAATCTTATTCATGTGCTAAACTAAGCTGGCTATGGAACTAATCAGAATTAACCCAATAAACACGTCTCTAATCTGTTCATTATTTGAGTATTCCCATATTGGATCTTCGCTAAGAACATTGTATATAATCAAGCTCTTAAAGACTCAATAAAACGGATTGTAAGGATCAACGATTCTCTTTCCAAGTTGATCAATTGAATCTCAGAAACCTGAAATATTTTAACAAAATCAGACAGAGGAACACCTTCTTCAACTGATCTTTAAAGAATCTATCGCAGAAGATGAAAAGGAATCTGCAATTCTGATAATCACAAGTTGCAACATCCCAAACTCCTAGCAGAATTAGGACAAGAGAATGCTATTATTTTTATAGAAGCAGGACATGGGAATCCAATGAAGTCTGTAAACCTAATAGCATTGGATACATACATACATATATATGTATATGTATATAATATATAAATTTATATATATGTAAATAATTAAACGAAGAAAAAAAGAACAAAGACAAAATTTAATTAGAAACGAATGAACGATTGTCGATTTTCCTTGCGTAATATATTATTACTATCATATGTTATTATTGTTATTATTGTTATTATATTATTATAATTATTATTGTTGTTGTTCTTGTTGCTGGTTGTGTTGTCGTTGTTCTTTTCCATTTTTTTGTTTTGTTTCGTTAAATCGTATCATTGCAAATATAATTTAATCTGCGACTTTAAACGAACGAATTCAAGCAAAATGATTTTTTATCATCGTTCATTGAGAGAATCTCTAAGAAAACACACGATTCAAATCCCATTGAAGAAAAATCTAAATGATTATATTATTCATATTAATATCTTCTCCTGCTAATTTCTTTTTATCTTGTACTAAAATAGAGAGAGAAAGAGAAAGAGATAGAGAGAGAGAAAGAGATAGAATATAAATCATAACAAACAATAAAGAAATTATTTTATGTTTAAAGAAACTTTTAAAATTGACGTAATATAATAATCGATATAATTGTCGATCGAGATAATTGTGGATAAAGCGACGTATTCCTTTTTTTTTCTTCTATTTATTTGCTTTTTAATATTATATTATTACCCTAATATTCTTGATAATTTATTTTTTATCTAATCGTAAGACGAATTTATTTTTGTCGTCCAAATGAACGAACAACGCCACTGGCGTTAATTATTATTACTTATTCGATTAGTTTCATTTGTTTGATTTAATTTTAATTTTTTTATTTTTGTAATCGTTAAAAAAATTAAATTATTTTTTTAACACCTCGTAGGATTAGCCTATAATAATTATATATAATAACAATAATGATATAATGTACTAATTACTCTGCACAATCGTCTAATTTATTATTCATCGACAGTGATATTATAAACTGTCCAAAAAATTACTAATTTCTCAATAACAATAATGACATTCGTAATAATAATAATTGTAATTATAATAATGATAATAATAATTAAAATAATTATAATATTAATTATATTAATTATAATAACAATAATAATAATACCATAATATTAATAACCAATATAATAATAATAAAGATAATGATAATAATAATAATAATGATGATAATCGTAATCATAATTTCCAACAATAATATTCGCAAAAATAAAAAAAAAAATAAAAAATAAAAATAAAACCAACAATCTAACAATGGCGAATTTTTTTAACAATGATAATCAAAAAATAATAAAAATGTGTAAGCGAAAAAAATAACTTAATCTTTTTTTTTCTTTTAGCTGCGTTTTAACATACTACTGCTGCTCTCTCGCTCGTTTCTCTTTCATTTTTGTTGAATTTTTTTTTATCAATTACACATATTTCTAATCGTATAAAATACATATTATTGGGAATAATTAATTAATTTCGTTTTCACAATACAATAATCGTATGATCGAATACGCTCGTTAATCGTCGCGATTGGAATTATATATATATATATAAATGTTCCAAAAAAAAATTGTTTATTATTAACATTTATTGTTAATTCTAATTTCTTCCCCTTTTCTTTCCCTCCCAAAACAATTCGAGATTTCGATATTAAAGCGAGAAGAAAATCGACAAGTTTAATATAAAAAAAAAAAAAAAACAAAACCAAGAAACAAAAAAATAATAGAAATATAATATATAGAGAAGAATATTATTATAGTTATAATAATCACACCATATAATATGTGTGTGTGTATCGAAAGAAAATAAATTTCATGAAATCTTACTACAAATCGACATCAATCGATCATTGTAAGAGATCCCCCCCCCCCCTACCCTTTAACCGTAACTCACGTTTTCACCGTTTATTGAAAAAGATGGTACTTTAAAAAAAAAAATCAATTAAATAAATTAATAACTCGTTAACGTTAGAAATAAAAAACGGACGTGGGCTACGATGAATACGCGTTTCGAGATAGTGTTTTTCGTTCCTTTTTTTTTTTTATATTTGTTTCTTTTTATTTTTTCTCTCTTTTTATTATTTTTTTTAATTTTTTTCCCTACCACCTCTCTTATCTCGTAATTTCATTTTCTCTCTTTTTTTTCTACTTTCTTTCTTTCTTTCTTTCTTTCTTTCTTTCTTTTTTGCTTTCTTGCTTTCTTTCTTTCCTTCTTTTCTTCCTTCCTTCCTTCCTTCCTTCCGTTTATATTTTTTTTCCTTTTTTTTCTTTTTCTTTTTTTTTTTTATTCGAAGAAAAGAGTACGTTAAAATCGAAGAAGAAACTTTTTTAAAGCGCGCCACAATATCCCCACCAATTACCATCACCACCACCACCACCATCACCACACCAACCCCATAAGGGGATTATTTTTGTTTTCCTCGTGATTAAAACGAAATGCGTTTGTTTCCTTTCTTTTCCCCGCGTGCTCGGGTTTTTATAATATTTGTGTTTTAATATAACGTTAATTAAAACACACGCCACCGCATTTAACACGCGTAATTCTGAATAACGCAACGACGCGAGTTATTAAATAGTACAATTCGAACGTATTATTAAGTATGTGTGTGTATATGTGTGTGTGTATATATATAACTACTACATAATATTATACACAATTGGTCAACCATTCGCAACCAATGTGTAATTATTATATCATTCCTTTCATTTCTTCACTCCCCTATTCTCCTTCTAACCATCCACCTACCCACCTACCTAATTTTAAATATAATATATAAATATTATATGGTGTGTGCACACAAGAAAGAAATGAAAACCGTCTCCTCTCGATTAATAATCCCTCCTTCTACCCCAAACCACACCAACCCCTCTGAAGGAGGAAGTATTTGCAGATGTATATTTTCGAAACATCCACTGCTATTCGCGTATGTGTTGTATGTGTGTGTTTGTTTATTATGTGTGTCAAACTGATAGTAATCCCCCTTCTTGTACAATCGTTAAGTTTATCTTATTTTTTTTTTTTCATGGTAATATTATAGCTATATATAGATATCAATAGTGTGCGTGTATATATATACATATATATGTGTAGAAACATATGTATATATATATATATACGTACATACTTTATTATATATATATTTTGTAAATTTGATATATAACATATAATTTTTCTTTTTTCTCTCGTATTCTTTCCTTCCCTATCACTTCCTTACACATTCCTGACACTTCCAGATTTTTTTTTAAAATCGGTTCCCCTCCTTGATAATTCAATGATTTTTTTTATTTAATACTTGCTTTTGTTATTGAAAAATTAAAATAAAGAGAATGAAAGAAATAATAATAAGAAAAAGAAGAGATCAAAGAAACGAGTTAAGAAGAAAAGGAGAGGACGAAGAAGATGAAAGAATAAGTGATTTGAGAGATTAGAAAAACAAGAGGAAGAGAGAGAGAGAGAGAAAGTGAAAAAAAAAAAGAAATAACGATCAAAGAGATGATGATTTAAATTAAATACAGAAAGGGGACGATTATCTGTGTGTACCTTTTTGCCATTTCTCATATCATCCAACCACAGCATCTCATTTTTAGTTACTCGACACGCTCAAAGCGAAGGTAGAAAATGAAAAAAAATGAATAAGGAGCGAGAGAAACAAAAACTTAAAAAGAAAATTAAAAATAAATCTGTTGCAAGCACGTATAACGACAATAATAAAACATGAAACTACAATAACGAAAATTACGTTACACCCGAACTTTGGATATTTTTATTATATAAAAAAAAAAAAATTTTGTTTTAAACAAAATTATTACTATTATTATTATTATAATTATTGTTATTATTATTATTATTATTATTATTATAATTATTAGTATTAGTATTATTATTCTCGGATAAATAAATCCCTTCCTCGATCTCGCGTAATTTACACATTGACACCAAACCACGAGATTGTATTTTTTTTTTTTTCTTTCTATTCGATTATCTCGATCTCGAAATTATTTTCTTTTTTTTTTTCTCTTGTTAATAATAAATAAAAAAAAATCATCATCGTTAAACATCATCATTCATTATCATAATCAATAATAATTATTTCATTTAATAGACGCCGATCTCGATTCATTAATTAATCGGTAATGAGTGAAAAAGTATCGCGAGTATATAAAAATAGCCGGGTTCGATACTCTCGAGAGATATTTGGAGAATAAAAGAGAGAGAGAAAGAAAGAGGACAGAAATAGAGAAACAGAGAGAGAGAGAGAAAGAAAGAGAGAGAAAGAGAGAGAAATAAAAAGAGAAAGAAAAAGAGAAGGAAAGAAAAGAGAGAGAAAGAGAGAGAAAGAGAAACAAGAGCAGAATTTCATATTTTTCGAACAGTAAAATAACTTTATCCAAACTTCCTAAAATCTTTCAATAAAAGAAAGTTTAATTATTATATTATCTGAAGTTAATATTATCTGACACAATTCTTTTTCATTTACTTTTCCTTTTCCTGTTACTCCTAATTTATTATATTTCCCTTTGTATTCATATACATATACATAGGGGACATACATATATATATAAATATATGAATAATAGCATTTTTTTTCCTCTCATCATCACCACCATATCATCCCCATAATCGTCGCCACACAACGCAACCACCACCCACCAAATACCCAGTGTACTATCTATATAATACCACACAACGATAAATGTACAACGGCATTTAAATCATTTCGCGCTGTAGAATTTAAACAAAACCGAATTCGAATCACTGGCGCGAATCCCTCCTCTCTCCCTCTCCTTCTCGCTCTATCTCTTTCTCTCACACACTCTATCTCTCTGTATATATATAAATATATTTATGTGTGCGTGTATGTGTGTATGGGGAGAACGTTTATTATTTAACATTATTTAAATCCCATGCCGTTAAAAACTCGTAAATTCGTGTGAAAAGCCAAAACATATGAAGGCATATATTATTCGCGCACGCGTTAAAAATCAAGGCTGGGACGACACGACACGACACCACCACCATCTCACCACCACGACGACGACTCGTATATGTATTATATGGATTAATGTGTAATAATGAGTAAATTTTATGTATGTTGTATGTATGTACGTATATATGTATGTATGTATGTATGTATGTATGTATGTATGTATGTTGTATGTATGTTGTATGTATGCATGTATGTATTTATGTATTTATGTTTTATGTATTTATATATTTATGTATATATGTATTTATGTATTTATGTAATATGTATGTGTATGTAATGTATGCACGACCTGCAATATCGCATACCTGCTTATAATTCTACAAATGAATTCGTTCGTGAAACGTATTATCAATCGTATGTGTGTGTTTATTATATATGAATATATATATGTATATATACTCTTTTCCTCTTTCTTTCTCTCTCTTTCTCTCTCTCACACTCATCAACACTCTCTTATTTTTATTTTTTATTTTACTTTATTTTAATTTTTTTTTTTGTTCATTTTATTTATTTTTTTTTTGGTTTATTATTAATTTCCCTTTTCCCCTACACTCGTTACCTATATCCTCTTTCCATATTTCTTTTCAAGCAATCCCCCATAAATTCATTCTCTCTTTTTCTCTATTTCTATTTCACCTCCCCCACTTCAACCGCTGATATCCTGTTTTCTTTTTTTTTTCTATCTCTCTTTTTTTTCCTATCGTGCATGCCTCCTCTTCCTCCCCCACGCACAACCCACCCACGCTACTTTCCCTCTTCTTTCTCTTTCTTTCTTTCTTTCTTTCTCTACTCTCTAACGTGTTACACACAATATTTCATACAATAAATGCAGTTTTTGTCGTAATGCATATCATAAGATGTATTATATATTATACGCGCTTATTATTAGCGCACCCATACATATATTGAATCAAATATTCGATCATAATTTTTTATCATTCTTTTCCTTTTTTTTTTTCTTTCTTTTTTATCCGTCATTGCACTTAGCGCCAGCCAGAGGCACGTAGCCGGCCGTATATTAACTATCATTAAGATAATTTAAACAGGAAAAAAAATTAAAAAAAAAATAGAAGAGGAAAAATAAATAAATATATATATAATATTATTATAATAATAATAAGAAGAATTAGAAAGAAAGAAAGAAAGAAAGATAAAAAGAATACCACGAATTTCCTATTATTTCGTGCGTTTATTCGAACGTAATTCTATGTGTGTGTGTATTATAATAATAAAATAATAAAATAATAAAATAATAATAATAATAATAATAAATAAATAATAATAATAATAATAATAACAATAATAATAATTAACAATAATAATGTAAAATTATTTTTGTTAAATATTTCTTGATTTCTTTTTTTTTCTTTCACCCAATTTTAATAAATTTTTCTTTTCGTTTATTTCTTTCTTCCTTTCTTTCTTTTTATCTTTCATTCATTCAATCATATGCTCTCTCTTTCTTTCTTTCTCTCTCTCTCTCTCTCTATCTTTATTTCTACGTGGAAAATATGTAAATACGAATAAGACAATGATTTTTTTTCTTTCTTTCTCCTAAACGCTCTTGTCTAATATGTCGTGCCTCTAGCGTAGAGCTATTTCCCATATAATTCAATAATAAGAAAAATCCTAACTGTTATAGTACACAAATCTTATTAGAAATTACATTTACTATACTTGTTCTGTAGAACGTGAACGTAAAGGAGCCACAATGTTTATTCAATAACTCTCAATTTGCCATGATTATTTTTTTAAAAGGAGAGATGATTAATTGGATACCTATTCGTATTATAATATTATTATAATAGGCTCGACTCTTCGCCCTGATGACGCATTTGTTAATTAAAGTTTCTCTCTTTTCTTTCTTTTTTTTTTTTTTTAAATCGTAAACAACACGGCAGGCAAAGTGTGTTTAATAATTTCATGTGTTGTTCTTTGTTGCTGTTGTTGTTGCTATTAATTGGTTTTTTTTTTATTTTGTTTAATCATTATGTTATTTTTTTTTTTTATCATTTTTGTTTGGTTTTGTTTTTTTTTTTTTTTATTTGAATTTATATGTATATATATATACATATATGTAATATAGAGATATGTATATATATATATACATATTATTTTTTTTTTTCTTAGGTCAACACGTATGCGTGGCAAAGCGACGACCCATAGCTATCTTCATCTTCATTCATAGTACAAACAAATTTGCTCTTATAATTTTTTTTTTTTTTTTTTTCATTATTTATTAGTATTTTTTTTTAATTTTTTTTTTGTTCGATAAGTATATGCATCTATTCTTTATATATTTAATTTTTTTTTTATTTTTTTTTTTTATTTTTATTTATTATACAGCGCGATGAAGAGAGACCGCATATAGTAGTAGCGCTTCAACCTGCGGGTTTATTGTTTTTTTTTTTCTTTTTTTTTTATCATTACAATAATTATTATTTTTTTTTGTTCTATTACACACACACCACTGAGGATTTATTCGGTTCGGAGCTTCATCGCACTGCGCATACAGCTGGAGAAAGATAGCCATAGGCGGTTTAGAGGGCTACAGGCAAAGTTTAGATATAGCAGCCCCTGGAAAAATTCATAGTCATTTCTACAGTTCATCTTTTCTGGAAAATATGCAAGCGCGCTGCCTAAAAAGTGGTGCGTGACTTTCTCCTCTCTCGTATTGTTATTCGTGGATACTCGTAATAATAATAATAAATCTTCATTACAATTTCTTTTTTTTTTTCGTTACTTTTCTTTTGGATCTACCATTTCTTTTATTACAACATTTTTTTTCATTCCCTCAATCTTGCTTTCTTTCTTTCTCTTTTCTCTTTCTCTTTCTCTTTCTATTTCTCTATCTTTTTATCTTTCTTTCTTCCTTTTTTCCTTTTTGGCTTTCTTTCCTTCCTTCCTTCCTTCCTTTTTTCTTTCTTTCATTACTTTTGTTTACTTTACTTTTACTTCATCTTTAACTTTACCTTTACTTTACTTTAGTTTACTTTACTTTTACAATCGACAAAGCACAGTGCTCTCGCGCAAATATTAAAATATAAATAATTTCCTTGCTTTAGATGCTACATTAAACGAATAACTACTACGTTCCCGAATAAGAAAACGTTAAGAACAGTGCCAATTCGTACTATATTTATATATATATATATATGTGTATA
Source organism: Mischocyttarus mexicanus (assembly GCA_023678845.1). Taxonomy (NCBI): domain Eukaryota; kingdom Metazoa; phylum Arthropoda; class Insecta; order Hymenoptera; family Vespidae; genus Mischocyttarus; species Mischocyttarus mexicanus. The sequence continues at coordinate 4,137,856 of JACGTP010000001.1, forward strand.
TGTGTTTCTCATTTTTAAAAAAGCCGAATTTAAATCGAATTTATCTAAATGTTACGTGTTTATCCCTCTTCCTCGTAATAATAATAATTATTTCGCATAATAATTAATACATGACGTAGTATATCACTTGTTTAATTTAATTTCGTATTTTCTTTTCGCTTCTTCTACGTTTACTTTTTTTTTTATATGCATTTTTTTTGCGACAAATAACTTTCAAATCAATTCGATAATAATTAAATATATATGAAAAAATTAACAAATATTATATATATATATATACTTTGTGATAAATAATAGAGTGTTTAAAGTGCGCCATATTTTCAGCTGTAGTACTCTCTTTCGAATAATTATTACTATTTCAAAAAATCAATCGTCATATTTGTTAATGTGATATGAAGAAATTTGCTAAGAGGGTTGCGTTAATAAATAACTAACTTTATATCCAGCGAGCTATAATATTGTGTCCAATAATAAAGACCTCGATATGAGAATCTCTCATTTGGAACACGTACACATTAAATAAGTACTATTCATCCCTTTCGAACTTTCATTTCGACTATATTATTATTATTATTATTAATATTATTATTATTTTTATTATTATTATTATATTATTATTATTATTAATATTAAAATTATTATTAATATTATTAATTATTTATTATTAATTGTACTAATATAAATTTGCGCAATCTGGTCTTTATTATTGAAAGCAAAATGAAAAACACATGTTAAGAAACGTTTATAAAGAGTTGGCATCGTCAATTGGCATCAACTCTAATGCTATGACATCCGCCAAATACTTCGAACGCTTGCCCTAATGCGATACAATACGATTCTTTTACGAACGTTGTACTTTCTCTCAGAAAAGTGCTATTGCTTTTACAGAATTTGTCAAAAATCAATAATTCGATAGAATTGTCAGAAAAAATGTTGTTCTTTCGTATCAATTAGTTTGATTATATCTTAATGAGAAAAATTATCATATAGAATTGACATAAAATTCTTTCTTGTCTTTTGCCACGAAAAAACGAATATACTTATTATTAATATCGATCATTGGTAGCAAAAAAATATTTTCTCGTTATTAATATTTATTTATTACTTTTATTTTTATTATTATTATTATTATTATTATTATTATTATTATTATTATTATTTCGTTTTTCATCTCCGTGTGTGTATACGTATATATTGATATATATATGAATTAATTCATAAATGAAAAACACAAATCTCTGATAATGGATATAATTTTTTGTTATATGATTAGAGAAAATATTATTTTGCTGTTAAACCAATGAATAAGAAAAACGACCCATAATGCTGTTATCTATACACTTTAACAGCTTTTAAAACCTTCTATATGATGTAATACCGACAAATGGAAAAGGGAATCTTGATGTTTGAGGCTGAGGAGTTTGCTGCGTATGTATTGGTGAAAACGACGTTTGTTGAAGAAGCGAAGAATTTTGTTGGTTTTGTAGAGGGGATAAAGATTGACCGGGAGAATGAGAATGTAAATTTGGTTGATGTGGATAAGTTAACGCGTGATGACAAGGAGAAGGCTGCGAATTCTGTACCGATGGCTGTTGTACATTCAGATTATTTGTAACGGTGATGTTACTAGGAATGCCAAGACTATTAGGAACGTTGTTCGGGATTGTCAGATTGTTTGGAATGCTGAGCGCGTTTGGGAGATTCAAATTTGTCTGCAGGCTGGATGGAAGGGAGAGAGTACCTGGTGTAAGATAATGTACATTGAAAGATGGACGGGGGGGCTAGTAAAGCCTCATACCTTCTCCAAATTTGACGATAAGAGGATCGACGGCTGGACTACCAATGAAACTGCCAGCTTCGCTGCTTCCCCTACCTTGATCAGATTCTGCACTGCTTGTGTCATATTTTGCATCATCTGTAAATGTTAATTCATTATATGTGATTAAACTTAACCTATAAATTAATAACCTACAAAGATAATAAGTAAGTATTGCCAATATTATTTCCAAGACATTAAACTTACCCTGACGATTTACCCAATCTTGATTGATGGGTTTTGACGTTACCTCATTTGCTTTGACTGGATTAATCGGATCATATATAGCTCGAACATTCTTATGAAGGAAGGGGCAATGCGGTTTTCTGCATCCACTTGGTTGTGCCTCCCAATAGCATGGAATTGACTTACGGTTTTTCTAAGTATCAAGCAAACAAATTAATAACATTTTAAACGAGGTAAAATAGTATTTAAAGAATAACGATTACTATTTAATGAAAGAATAGAAATTTTCAAAAAATATATGCTTACTTTCAATTCCATATGCCTAAAGCTACAATGCTCATTAAGGCAATTACCCTGTTGCCAATAGGAGCACATTGTTTCGCAACCCAAAGCAGATGGTTCATGTCTAAATGGACAGAGTTCACCCTGCAAAATACAAGATAATATGAAATAAATGAAATAGCTAGATATTTCATAAGCAATAATACAATCTATAATATATTTCTTATTTATTTTAATCTTTACATATATATACATTTATTAAATGCTTACAGTACTCAAAAATTATATACTGAAAGCAAGATAATAATCTAGTTATTGCTTTTTTATTGTTTGGTGATTACATTGTATTAATTAACAGTTTACCAATACCTGATAATGATATTACATTAAAAAAAAATATTGTTAATTATTAAATATCTGAAATGTTATAAAAATCTTTTATTCCTCTAGGTATTATTATTATTATTATTATTATTATTATCATTATTAATATTATTATTATTATTATTATATTTCACCTACTCTTAATTGAACAATAAAATAGTTCAACATTTAAATATACTTGATAATTCATGAAATAAGTAAAATGCAACGATCGCAATAAATCATGTTTAACGCTACATTTTAATTATTGATCTTACAATAAATGAATGAAAAACAGTATACTTGGTTTAAATATCGGATAAATAAAAAAAAATATATAAGAAGAGAAATTTTACGAAAAGGGAAGTATCGCACAATATGGCTTCAACATGGCCGACCTAACCTTGCGAGGTTTACGAAAGTTAAGCAATATGGGAGAATAGTCGGAAAAGTACTTTTTTTTAATAATAATACTATAAATATGATAATTAATAGTTTAAAAGGGATGAAAAAATGAACTTACCTTTTTGCATGTAGAATAATAGAAAAAGTAGCAATCGGTGTTCTTATGACTGTGCTCCATTTGCAAGAACCGATAAAACGATGAGTGATCGTGTTCTTTGCTAGAAAACAAATCAAAGTCAAATCGTTATAACTTTTGTCTGTTAACGAATAACCAAATAAAGGGATTGAAATTAAGATTTAAGAGATATCGGATAGAATAATGTTACCATTTAGTACGAAACATGATTCTTAAACTTCTATGCTTTCGTGCTGAACACACAGCAGTTGTAATCTTACTGGGGTTAGATTTGAATTTAACAGTTTCAATATTCGTTGATGTTTTTCATACTTATATTTATCTTTTTTCTAAATGTTTACAAAGCTATTCTAATACTTACGTTGCTTATGATACTCCTCGTGAGTTCTTTTTTGCCTCCTTGATCTAACCGACACACAAATCACACACACCGATTCGGATAGTCAATTTCGACCGTACAACTCTGTCGCCTGGGCGCTGATGGATGCGCGTAACGAATACTTCCGAACTTACTCGAACACGTCCGATCTATTTGGCGGGTAAATCAAATATGTTTTAATAAAAATTTCTATAATATCATTACGTTTATAAGGAAAAACGATATAAACATTATTGTAATAAACTCTCTACGTTTATTTAATACATTTTTAATAGGAAAATGTAGGTTATAGTATTATCGACGTTTCATTGTCAGTAATTTTTTGATTTCATTTGTATTATTATTATTTTTCCTTTCTTTTTATCCTTTTATTCTCTTTATTTATGCCTTTAAAAGTTCAAACAACTTTACATCGTCGCTTTAAAAAATGTCCCTTTTCTTAAATATATATATATATATTATATCATATAATAACCAAGAGATTTTTAAGTGCATTAAAGTACACAAATATAACAAAAGCAGTGTGAATATGAAAGCTTCGTAAAAACCATTTGACACAAACCACTTTGAACGTTAAGTAAATATATATTATCTTACACACACTATTTTAGGACTGATAATAATGTATCTTATATTTTTTTTATGTGAAAGTAATTCCACTTTTTACCCTACAAAAAAGTAATAACGGAATAATATTATTTAATGATAATAATAGTGGTCTAAACAAAGCCATATATTATTTCATTTTGGCGCATGAATTGATACCATGTAATATACTCTTGGAATTTGATTAATATTTTCATTAAAATTACGTTAAGTCAGTTATTATATATATATATATTATTTTTTGTTTTCAAATTTGTGTAAAACAATACATTTCGTAAATTATGGCTGTAGATATCTTGACATTATCTCGCATTAACATATTTTTAAACTAATGCAAGATATCAATTTACGAAACATACTTTTATTTGAAGATATACTATGTGTATTAGATATGCATACATACATATTTATATATATATATATATATATATATATATATATATATTATTTAGGATGACTACTTTAATATGGCTCTGAGACAACTATAAACAATAAAGAATCACTTGCTAGTATACAACTTTTCTAATTCAATTTCTGTAGCATAAAACAAATTAATGACTGTATGTACAATATCTAAGCACATTGAATGTTCTACTTAACTAGTACAAATTAATCTAAATTTCTTTCATTGATGTAATCATTTGAATGTACAATCATATTTAAAAACAGTATCGTCTTTTTTCCTCATCAATGTCTTATCAGTATATTAAAATGGGCGATATAATCATTTCGATTATTATATTATTCGAAGTAAATAACAATCAATGAGATGATTAAGACATGAATATAATAATTCTAATATTATAAAATCAAAACTATACGTTCACTAACTCCGATTATACATATAGAATAAACTTCAAAAACTATTAGACCTCTCTTACTACAGCAAAAAATATTGTTAAAACGATATTACACAGACTGAAGGCTCAGAATTATTGAAGTACATTAATATTAATTAAAATTCATTGTCAAATCATATGGAAGAAGTAATTATTTTATAATAAGTATATTATAAAATAATTTGTTAAAAATATTAATGAAATTATAAAGGTACAATTGTATCACATTGAATATACTATATATAACGAAAGGAAAACAGTTATTACAGAACATTACTATTACATTTATCAAATTATAAGTATTTTTTTCAAGCATTCCCAATGGACTGATTTCATTTCGCACTCACAATAGTCTATATTATAGATTAATTTTTATATGTATGTAAATTACTATATAAATTATTATACCGCTCTTTGACTATCTTGTATTATTGTACATGTTATCCCTACATTAAAATATAGGTCGAAATAGTAGAAGAATTCCAAGTGTGTAAATTTATGTATATGCAATCTTGAGCATGAATACATACACACACATTTCTAGTTATTTTTCTTATGCTAACGTAACTACATAGTCCAATCCAAATCGTAAAACTAAATTTAAAAGTGCATTTACAAGTGTAAAATACGAACTACCTTTACAAAGTACATTTCTTCTAATATAATATATACAATTCTTAATGACATTATTTGCACACAAACAATCATAATTTTAATAATCAAATCTAAAATTGTATTTTATTTTTGTATCTTCCTTAGTATGGTGTTACAACATTTATGTTGCAAATTACATAAAATATTTATGATTTCAATGTACTAAGCATGTTAAAAATTTGAAATAAATAATTTTGTAATAGTTGATATGTACTTTGAAATATATATACACATATACTTAAAAATAAAAAAAAGAAACATTTCTAGATTTTATATTTTTTTCTGTATTTTAGTACTTTAAAAAAAAACAAAAAAGTTTATATTTATATTTGAAATAAAATGTTTTCCAATTATTTTTCTTATTATTGCTTTGCTAGAAAAATATATTACTACTTTCTTATCAGGGATTGACCAGCAATCTATTTAAAAACTTGCATAAAAACAAAAATAAAAGCTAACCAAAATCCTAAAATATATGTATATATAATACATATATTAACATTTCTATAGTTGAACATAGTTTACTATTTTATTATAGATATGCATATAACACATCTACGAAACATTAAAAAGCAACATTTTAAACTGGATTATTATGAGAGAACCTTAGAAATATAACTTATATATATTCTCATCTAATATTTTTTAAATAGAATAAGAAGTAATATAGAAAATTTTGTAAATATTAAACAGTCTTTTGGGCATCTGGAATTATCGTATTTTAAAATATTATCTTTAGTTTTCATTGCTTGATGCATATTAATTTAATATTATAAAAAAGAAAAGATATATTTCTAAAATCTAAAAGGAGATACAATATTTATATATATCAATTCAATATAGTAAATTTATAAATCACACAATAAAATTGTATCTATACCAACTATTGCACTATACAAAATGTTATTATTATTATTATTATTGTATAAAAAGAAATAAAATGTAAACAAACGATATTTAATATCAAAAAAAGAAATATTTACTATTCAGTTATTTAAAATCAAAATTGCTAGGATATATTATCATTCAGTAAAACTTATAATATTTTTCTTTAATTACAATTCCTTTAAAATGATAATTTTACTATGAAACGTATTTTTGATTATACCTATAAACATAAAGTATATTCACATTACGTATATATATATAGATATCTTTCATTATCTTTTCATTCAAAAAAAAAAAAATGCCAAAGAGATATTAATTATTACGATCACTTTTTTTCTGTTTTATATAAAAGCAAATATGATATTTCATATGTATGATTTAGATATATATATATATATATATGTATATATATACCTACTGCCTCATTTTGTTATTCTGCATTTAAAATAAACGGCAGTTACTAGCATTATATATGGCAGATAAATATAATACAATTACAATAATTATAGTTACAAGTAAAGCCACACTCTGGAAGAAACATTCCTATCATCGTAGCCTGTGCCAAACACAGATCTGTTTACGGCTCTGATTGCAATCAATAGGAGATTATAGCCTTTTGAGGAACTAAAAATATAAAATTTCATGTACTCTTCTTGTTTGTTTGTTTGTCTTTTTTTTTCTCTTTTTTGTTTAATATAAAATAAAAAAATATAATATATATATATAACAAAGACCTACAAACTATTTTTGAAAATCACTATATGCATTTTTCACATTATAAAAGAAAATAAAGATATATATATATATATCCCGAATATAATAATAAAACTCATGATTTACCAGAACTGCAACATTTAGAACAATTAAAACAGCCAGTATGCTATCTCTTAATAGACCATGATGTTCTATTACTACCTCCTGGTCCATTACCCATGATTTGATTTTGAAGCTCCGTTATTGTTTCTCGTAATACTTGTTTTTTCTTTAACAAGTAATGCGATATTCTCTTGTGCAGAATTGTAACGAGTTTTAATCATATCAGATTCTTCCTTTATACGTAATAATTTTGCATTTTCTTCCGAAAGTCTTTCTAAAGTATCAAGACGTCGTTTGAGCTCTTCGTTATCAGATTTCAGTTGTTTACTTGTTTGTCTTAAAGTATTCAATTCTATTTCATGCTCTTCGTCTTTAGAAATTTGATTGTTACCACTTGGATTTAATTTATAGGAATTACTCTTATCCAATATAGTTACTGTAAAAACGAAAAATGTTACTTTTTAATACATTCATATATTTTTTTATCATCAAATAATAATGCGTTGGTAAAAAAAAGAAAAAATATATTTTTTAATAGATAGTCATCATGTGTCATATTATCATGAGGTAAAAAATTAAATTACTTTTTATGTTCTTAAAATATAATTGTTGTCTAGCTCATTCTATCATGCTAGCTGAATAAATAAAATAAATATCAGATAAAATATATACTATCACAAGCTAATCTTGTTTAATGTTGATTCATGCTTGCATGTTTTGAAAATGACAAAATATTAATTTATAACAATTATATATTAAATAAAAGAGATAAAAAATATTTAAAAAATAATATAATTATTATCAAATGGATGTTATTATTTATATTTAATTTATAATATTTCAAAGAAGCTCAAATTGAGTTAAGATTTAAGATAAATATTGATTGATATATATTTTTTTGTTTTACTTGAAAACATGCTTGCTAAAATAGTGCACAAACCTATTAATATATATTTTTATATATTATGAATATATATTACTAAATATATAGATATATATTACTAATCTCTAAGCTGTGCTGAAATAAGCAACAAAAACTAAAGCTGATTTTCTAATTATGTTATACCAATGCTCACATTCGAAAGGCCTTCTGAGTGCACTGGACAATTACGCAATATATAATATATCAATTTTTTGAAAACAAAATCCTGCCACTTGCATATAATATATAAACCTACATAAAAAATTAACATTATGTATAATTAAGCATATATTATTTATTTACAATATTCACTGGGGTATATACATTATATTATATTCATGAATGATAAACTAAATATGAAATAATTAAAAAAAATGTCAATATTATAACAACATAAAAACTCTATATGCGGTAGATTGCAAGTGGCAGTAAAAACTTATTCTACGCATTTATTTATGCTTTTTTTTAACTTACCAATTGGTTCAATATTAAAGGCACCACTTAAATCCCTTCCTATTCTAAGTTTTGATATATTCAATTGTATGGGAATTGGACCTGGCGATGTTATATTGTTTGGAGGCCGATCTTCATTCAAATGAAGAAATATTCTTTCCAGATATACCTAAAATAAATATTATCATTTATATATAATTACTTTCTATATATAAAATTAATTTGAGAAAATAATATTAATAAAATTTATTGAATTACCTGCATTGGAATAGGTTTAGGTATAATTTCATCCTCTGCTAAATCCGCTAAACCTGTAACAGAGCTCATGGACAGTGTCATAGTTACGTCAGTTACATTAATTTCCAATTTATCTTCAAATAAATCTATGATGCTCTGTTTGTCTGATAAATTAACATTATTAGCCTGTTCTTTAATTATTTTATTATCTTCCGATGAATTATTAGTACTAATAATATTCTGACAAGCTTGGAACAGCTTCAATGAATCTTCTTTATTTTTTAAATCATGGTCTAATCGTAATTTGATGCACGTTCTACAATCTGAATCTGATGGTAGTTCTGTCCAACCTCTTGATCGAGAGCTGAATTTAGTCTATAGCAAATAAAATATAATAAATTAGATTGGAATGCAATGAGTACTTTTTATTTAAAAACACTGATTTTTTCCATTTTTTATGTAATCCTAATAATAAATTGGCTAAATTACCATAAAATAAATCAATTAATAATTTAAAGAGTTAAATAAAGCGCATCTCTTCAAGCATAGTAACACGTAAGCTTACATAGATTAGCCACAATCATATTATTATTATCGCATTAAAGCATACAGCTGAGATAGAGGAGAATGTAATTTTCTGAAGCATAAGTTAAACAATATGAGAAAGATAAACGTGCTTTTAATTAAAAATAAAGCAGCAATGTAAATAATTAATTATGCAATAAAGACAAGTATTATTTACTTGAAAATTTCTTATCCACATATATATATTGACTGAAATTATATATTATATAAATAATCTACATTTTATTTCAGCACTCAAGCATATTAAACATTCAAATTATTTTTGTCTAAATAATTTAATTATCTAATTATAATTCGTAAATATATATACTTTCAGCTACTTAAAATGGATTTATAAATTAAGAATGCAAAAAATTTTAATTCATACTACTATATTATTTTTATGAACAAAATTTAAAAACATGCACTTGTTTTTAAATATTTAAAATATGTATGAGAATATTCTGCCAATACCTTTCTCTTGACCTGCCACAAGTGCCACATTAAAAACATTCACAATAGAAGGAGAGACGCGAAGGAGAGATGCATGCAAAAAAGTTAAAAGACAAAATTTATATCAATATGTATTTAAATACATGAGTTCATATAATAATATAAGACATAATGATGTGTATGGCACACACACATTAACTAAACATTGCATATGAATCTACGTAAATGCATTATTTCTTATATATCACTTGAATTCATATAGAATTATTATCTCTTAAATGTAAATATTTGAAATATAATAAATGTTAATTATATTATGTTAAGTTCGCTATATGAAAAATAAATAGATCACGATTGCAAAAAAAAAATATATGTATATATTAAAAAAAAATATATAAAAATAAAATTATCCCAGAAACATGTTCGTAAAAATTAAAAAAAAGTGTTTAAGCTTTAACTAGAGAAAATGTTAAAATTATGTACTTATGCTTATACCCAATTTAAAACATACATTCTTGTGCATAATTAAAGATAAAAAAATGCGTATATTGTTTAAATTAAAATGATATATGTATCTTACCTGAAATTCGTCCCATGGTATAGATGGACATTCGTCATTTTTAATATTAGATACTTGAACTTTTATTGTTGAAGAGTAACCAGTAGATTGTGTAATAAATTCTACTTTGGATAATTTAAACGTAGTAACAGATATCTATAAATAAAATATATAATGATGTAACAAAACAATAATATTATATATGCAGACAAATATAAGATGACGATAGAGATATTTACTATATCTTTTCTTTTACAAACGCTGTCAACAGATTTTTCACTTTGCGTGTCTGGTGTTTCCTCTACAACTTCGCTTGCCTCTTCCACAGCAGTTATTCGAATGGTATTATCAACCGCAAAAATTCCATCCGATTTCTCTTGATCTTGAAGATTAATTAATGCATAATTCTCACTATCCGAGCTTATATCACTCCTCATAGATACAGTATCGCTACTACCATCCTCGGGAGATGCTTTTAAAGCAGAATCAATGGACGTCATTAAATTACTAAATCCTTTTCTCATGGAAGATAAACCAACGTTAAAATTATTTTGAATGAAAGGTGCATTTGCTATCAAATCTGGTTTGTTATGTTTTTGTACAGCTGCATCACCTCCTTGTTTTAACGATAAACCTTCTTCTTCCGTAATCGTATGAGGTTTTTCATGAACAATATTCATATGCATATGTTCACGTTTATCTGGATTGCCATTCTGTTTAAACGTAACAATAGGTTGTTCTATTACGACAGGATGTGTAAAATCCATCGACATCGATGATATTTCACTTTGTGGTGTTTCAACGTCATTGCTTGTGTTCATTCTCTTAATACTAAAATCAACTTTTGCACTGACTTGAGTAGAATTGTGCCAAGCTGTAGATGAACCAGCAAAATCATCTGCTATACTAGATGAATCAGGTACAACGGATTCCAAATCTCCACCAGAATTTTCTTTTCCAGGTGTATGCGAAGGCATTACAAACGTCACCTCTATTTGCGGTATTAATGCACCAATTATTAATGAACCACCAGATTCAACATTCAATATCTTATTTGAATCAATAGCTAAATAAGTAGTCAATTCAGATAAAACCTCTGACAATCTTAATAAAAAAAGATATTGATAATGATTTATTTGTATGCTAACTAAATTGCTTATATATGCTAGTCCATGAATATCTGCAGTAAAATTCGTTTTTGTTTCCGTTACTGGTTCTAAGTTCATATGACACCAAAATGTTAAAGGAAATGCATCAAAAAATGGTACTGGACGATTTTGTCCTACTGCCCTTGCACCAAAGAAATCACCCCAAATTGGTTCTAAATTGCAACACCATACATCTTTCGCTTCTGTCCATAAAAATTCACGATGTAATTGTCGAATTAATTCGTTCACTGAATTACTAGTAAAGTTTGATGGAGCAGATCTAATATTATCTGTACCTGTATACAAAAAAGATATAGAAATCAACAAAATAATGTTTATATAAAAGAATATAAAATGAAAGAACTTGAAAAAAATTACCTGCACAATGAGCTAAAAATTTATCAGTCACAACATGAAAATCATTCTCTTTGCTTGGAAATTCAGCTCCGAAAAACATTTGACCCATTTGAAACGTATTTAAACATTGTGCTAAGTCAGCTTTTGAAGATCTTTCCACCGATCGAACATTTGTAATCGATGCTCTGGAAGTCTGAATATGCAGGGATTTAGGTCTATCTTTTTGATTAGGATAATCTTGCTGATTTTCAAAAATTATCTGAAAATAATTATTTAAAGCAAAATATTAGAATTAAGATATTGAAAAAAAAATATTATATATTAAAATATAAAAGACTTACCCTCGGAAGAATAGCTTCTATCTTAACATCAAAATACATCATATTTTTTAAATTTGATGGTTCATTCTTTTTCATTAACGAATTATGTAGATTCAATAGAAAAGAATTAAACCAAAGACAGGAGCATACATCGAAGTTAATTTGTATTGGATTTACTTGCACATAAAATTTTGGTGGTGGTACTGAAACAAATGTAATATATAAATTATTTATACATTTGTTTTCCCGTTTAATTATATAATATTTGTAATAATTTTAATAATCAACAAAAAATAAAAAGATAAATATATTTTTATACATTTAGGTATTCTTACATGGAAAAGTTATATCTCCGGGATAATAATAGTAAGTAAATTCTGCATGAAGAATAGTTAAATCTTCGGGAAGACAGAATCTATCTCGATCACCTAAACAAAAATATCGATTTATATAGAAAATGTATGGTTTATACATATGTATATATATATATTTTTTTTTTATATATAATATTTATTTGTAGGTAACATGCTACGCATGCTGAATAATCCCAAGTAAAAATATAGTTTATCTAACAAAATTGATAATATACATGTTTCATTGCTCAATGTTATTTTGTATGCATAAATTATTAATGATATCAAGCGGCTCTAACATGATAACTAGAAAGAACACATAATATAATAAAATAAATATAATTTATTTATGAGATCGTATATAATAATGTATTATTTAATTAAATTATTTTATATGAAATTGTATACTAAGTCGATGTATATATTTTTGTAATAACAAAAGCAAATTAATTTTGTGATAAACTACTTTCTGAGTAACACTCAGATGTTACATAAAAAACAAGCACACAACATTTACTTGGTATTATACCTGATAGACGTTTCTTCCTCGTTTGAGCTATACAATTACCAAATAAAATAATTAATAATGTGCTCTCAAAATGAAAAACTAAAATTCTCATAGAGCATAGTTAAATATAAACTGTATAACAATTAACAAAAGCTTTGCTCTGATGTTTTTCAAAAAAATATAAAAATCCAATGTTTTACATTTTAATTTATTCCATATTAAAAAATAATAACAAACGCTTGAAACATTGAAAAAAAAAAGAAAAAAGAAAGAAAGTAAAATTGGAAATACCTGTAATAAATTCCTTTGGTACGGACTTGCGTGATGAGGTAGTAACTTTGAATAATGTAAAATCATCGATTCTAATGACAATACAAGTTGTCATTAATTTAGCAAGCTGTTCGAGAACATAATTTTTTACTGGATTTCCGCTAGAACCTTGAAACTTTTTCTGTTCTTGAGATCCCACATTTGCACTCTGTGATTGACTACTTTTTTCCAAACTTTCTCCAGAACCTTTTGTAGCACTACCTAAACCATTTAAAAGATAAATATTACAATTATTAATATATTAAAAAGACTACGTTGTAAATAATACTTGAGCATTCAAACCTGTAACATTTCCTTGACTTCTTGTTAACGGAGAATGTTGTGCCCTACCAGAATCAATCAAATCCATAAATTGACTTCTAAAAGAACTCAACGATTGTTGTAACCATTGACTATGTGGTGTAGCATTTTCTCTATATTTAACCCAATCTTTTCTATCAGCCATTGCCAAATGATACGGGTAATAATCAATATAGAATTTAACTAAAGATATTTGCAAAGCACCGCCATCCTTCAAATCAGGATGTAATGACCTACCTCCTATTGTAAAAATGGTATTAATATCATATGTTACAAATAATAATTATTATCTAATATAATAATATAATATTTATAACTCACCACCAACGTCATCGCATAAATGAAGATCGATTCTTTGAGGCCAAAAGTGATAAGACGTTTCTACAACGTCATATTTAGAAAATAATTTAGATATTGGCGTATTTGATTGATTTTTCGTTCTACTTTGTTGAGAAATTTGTGCTTGATATTCTGGTAAAACCTTAAAATAAGGAAAAATACATTAATATTTCTTTGAATTCATTATAAAAAAAAAGTCTTAAAGTATAAACTTCAAGAGAAGTAATAATAAAAAAAAGTTGTTATTAAACAAACCTCCAACTTTCTAGCTGCTTTTGTTTTTCGTTCCAGCATGGTTGCTTTTTCTATAAGACCTCCTAAAGAATCTATGAAATGTAATGCCGCTTTTAATTGAGAGTCTGTTAAAACCCATAAGAGATCATCTAATATAAGTATCAGTCTTGAACCCATGACGAAGCAATCTAATACGAAAAATATTATTTAAATTACATAAAGTTTTTAATTGTCATTGTGTTAATAAAACGTGACCATCATATACTTCACCTGATATTCTTTTCTTTATAGTAATTAAACATCTTGCTTGGTTAGTAAGTAAACGAAGAGGTGTCAAATTAGTATCTTTAGTACTTTGAGCTTCTATTCTTACAGTCTGCCATTCTAATTCCTTAAAAATCAATAACTGACCACGATCCGGATCTTTTAGCCTTGTTGTTCTTAAGTCACAGCGTTGCCATGTAGGTGATTTAGATTCAACGACAATACGATTCATCTATATTTTTTTTAATCAAGATTATTATATTCCATAATTATTACTGTGTGTGTGTACAAATTATATATATATATATATATAAATATAAGTTACCTGTACAGATGCAATAAAAGCAGGACTTTTAAAAGTAACTGACACTGTATTAACATTAATGGTAATACCATCGATAACTTTATGAATAAGAGAATATTTTGTTGGGCCTGCGTAAGATGACAGGCCTTGATTGGAAGACATACTCCTTAAGTCTTCGCATGTTTCTACTTCAATATGAACTTCATCCAATTTCTATAAAAAGAAATAATTAAATTTTGTATCAAATCATATTCCCATGAACATAATTTTTCTTTTTCTCTATATATATAGTGTAAAATGAGTATATATTACCAACAAAATAGGAACGCTCTTTAACTTGGTCCATTGTATACGAAAAGAAACTTTATTACACCAAGCACTCGTTAATCTTAACCATGATGGTAATTCTAATAAATCTGTTAAAACTATTTCATTTAATTCTAGATTGGTTAACTCTCCTTCTCCCTTAAAAGTACTCAAATTTATTTTATCAGCTGATAAATTTTTAGTAAATCTGTAAAAGCATAAGAAGAAAATAGATCATTTTTTATCAACATGAACAATTTTAAAAGATTTTAACGTTTTTCTATCAAACATTGAATAAATCATGTGAGTCCAAAATTGTTGAAGAAGAAAAAAAGAAAGAATCAAATTTATATTATCCAAATTGATTTTCTATAGTAAATAAATATATTATACCTCATAGATAATCAAAAGGTATGTTTCCAAAATAAATATATAAATAAACATTGGACTTGAATGCGTAAAATATTTAATTAATATGTTATTTTTAACTATCATAGATCACAAGGGTGGAACGATTTTATCTAATATGATATTGAAAAAGATAGTAGAAAATAATATAAAACATAGTATTGTCAATACCTTGATAAATGTTTAAGTAACTGATTTTTAATGATCGACACCATTTTTCGGGTTTTTAATTAATATCTATGACGATAAGGACGTCTAAACATGGTTAGTTTGACACATGGAGGAATAGATTAAAGAATTCCTCGCCAATGACTATCATGACCATAGACTCTTACAAGCCATAAGATCCTCTTCCATAAAAATTAATTTTTAAATATGTATAGAGAGAGAAAGAAAGGAAGAGAGAGAGAGAGAGAGAGAGAGAAAGAAACCCGCAACTACGTTCCTTAGAATATTTTTTTCCTCTTTAAATAAATAAATAATTAATAATTTCACATAACATTAATAAAAATCTATTAATAATAAATTTAATTGAATATAAAGATGTATATGTATTGTTTGCTTCTAAACTTAATTTCTTATGCAAACGTGTTTAATAAATTTATTCAATATTGTGTATTACACATACACACATCACACACACAACACGCAATTTAAAGATTAAAAAAAATTTGTTCGTCATTGCCACGTTGAAAGGAGAATACTCGTTTACAAAATTTTAAACTAATACAGCAATGCAATTGGTTAATATGTATTAAGTCATTTTTGTATATTCTTATATTTTATTATGATTTAATATCTGCTTTAATATTTTTCGTATAATGATCTATATAACGATTATTTATTATTCAAAATTTTTGATTGCTTTCATTCAATAAATGAATTAACACAAATAAGAAATATGTATATAAATTTAATGAAAATTCGTGCAAAGGTTAATGTTTTATAAATGTCACACCAGAGGGTGCAGTGTAATCAAATATGGTGGATAAACACGTGAAAGTTTGAACCGCATGTAAAATCTCAACGATTTAATTAAGTTTAAATATTTTTATATATTGTATATTAAAAGAAAAGTGTTATAATTATAAAAATAAAAATGGCTAAATCACGAGCAACTAATAAAGCTCCTCGGAAACAAGGTTTTAATCGTTCCGGGCATAGTATGAACCCTGAAAGACCAACTGAAGGGTTAAAAGGTGTTGCTAAGGTTAGAACTAAAGCAACTATAAAAAGATTACAAATGTATCGTAATCAAAAACCTAAACGTAATCGTGTAGGTAAAATAATTAGTCCAGCACCGTTTCAAGGGTGGCATGCATCTGGTACTATGTCCCGTGTTGAACCTTCTCAAAGATGGTTCGGTAACTCCAGAGTAATATCTCAAAACGCGCTTCAGAAATTTCAAAGCGAATTAGGAGCCGCTATGGGTGATCCTTACAAAGTAGTAATGAAACCTACACAATTGCCTGTAACATTACTTCAACAAAAAGCTGCTAACGCAAGGGTACATTTGTTAGATACAGAAAGTTTTGAAAGCGTATTTGGTCCAAAGAAACAGAGGAAAAGACCAAATTTGGCTATTGCCACCTATAATGAATTACAAAAATCAGCTGAAGAGAAAGAAGAAACTTATGACAAAGATAAAGATTCTAAAGATTATGATTTGATTCGTGAAGATACTGGAGTACGCGACATGCAAAGAGATTGGGTAATGGCAGCAGGACAAAGCAAAAGAATTTGGAATGAATTATATAAAGTTATTGATTCTTCCGATGTAATATTACAAGTATTAGATGCAAGAGATCCTATGGGAACTAGATCTTCTCCTGTAGAGAAATATTTAAGGACAGAAAAGCCACATAAACATTTAATGTTTATTTTAAATAAAGTCGATCTTGTTCCAACTTGGGTCACTCAAAGATGGGTTGCAATTCTAAGCTCAGAATATCCAACCGTAGCATTTCATGCTTCTTTAACTAATCCATTTGGTAAAGGTTCTCTTATTAATTTATTACGGCAATTTGCTAAACTGCATGTAGATAAAAAACAAATTAGCGTAGGTTTTATTGGATATCCAAATACTGGAAAAAGTTCAGTAATTAACACATTAAGATCGAAAAAGGTTTGTAAAGTAGCACCAATAGCAGGAGAAACAAAAGTATGGCAATACATAACTTTGATGCGTCGTATATATCTTATAGACTGTCCAGGTGTAGTTTATCCATCTAAAGAAACTGATACGGAAAAAGTTTTGAAGGGTGTAGTAAGAGTTGAACTTGTTCAAAATCCAGAAGATTATGTAAGTACAGTTTTGGAAAGAGTTAAGGCTGAATATTTACGCAAAACATATAAGATCGAAGGTTGGACTGATCATATAGATTTTTTGGAAAAGTTAGCTCATAAAAGTGGAAAACTTTTGAAGAAAGGAGAACCAGATATAACCATCGCAGCACGAATGGTTCTTAATGATTGGCAGCGTGGAAAGTTGCCATTTTATGTTGCACCATCTGGTTTTGAAGAACCAATTGCCAATCCTGCAACAACAGAAGAAGAGAATATCCCCTCTGAAAATGTTATAGCTGAAACAGATGAACAAGAAGATCAAAATATTCCATCCAAAAGCTTAAAAAATGTACAATTAAATGTAATACAAGATCTTAGGAAAATTAGAGTAGGATTGACATACACGGGTGATGATGTTAAAGACATCTGTTATACTCAAAACGAATTAGAACAGTTGAATTGTAGCAATAATGAAATTGACATTGAATCTTCTCCAGAAGATATTAATGACATAACTGAGACATTAAACGAATCACATGAAGATCCTGAAGAAGATACTGAAGAAAAAGAAGAAGAAGAGTATATTAATAAAGATCATAACAATGAAACAATAATAAATACAACTAATACTACTATGGAAGAGAGTATAAATGAAAGTAACGGTAATTGTTCTGAAGTCGAAAGAAACGCAAGTAATTCAGAAGATAAAACGAATTCAAATGATAACATTAAATTACCTATAGAAAAGGATAATCTAATGCAAAGTGTATTTGATGTCATTGAAAATGACTATGATTCCAGCGATAGCGAGATGGTCAATTCTAAAACATTTTCCAGTAGCGGTACGTTCATCGTGTCATCTAAAAAAGAAAAACAAAAGAAGAATAATTCTGTCAAATTAACAAGCAAACAAAGAAGAGCTATTGAAAGAGCAAACAAAAGAAAGAAAATAGGAAGTAACTTTTACGAAGTTACTAATGTAAAGAACAGAAACAGAGATAGAAAGGTTCCAAAAATAAAAAAATGAAAATACACTACTACTACTACATATTTATTTATTGTACATATGTAATATGTTATCAAAAATGTCTATATATATCTATATATATATATAGATAAATAAAAATAAAAATATATTTCTATATATATGTGTATCTATTTAAAATTCTAAATAATACTTCGTGCATGTATATAAATCGATTTAAATAACATTATTTTTTTTAGTAAGAAAAGAAAAAATGAAATAAAATTAAAAGAAATAACATATGTTAAAATGTGATTCAGATCGAATGAGTCAATATTTAAGAACAAATAAAATTCCAACTAAATCCAATTGCGTTTTACAAAATATAATACTAGACTTTCTAATCTTTTAATATACATTTCGTTGCCTTCGTAATTCTTCATTACCGTTTCCATATTAGAGTTATTTAATTCGGTTTTATTTATATCTATAGTTAACATTTTGATCATAAAACATAAATGTATAAATTCTATTTTGCAGACATCGTAAAATCCGTCATCGAAACTTTGACGATCGTATGACGAGATATCGCAATTCATTTTAATTAATATGGAAATAAAAGTATCGTAATATAAATCGGTTAATTCTTCTAAATTATGTTCCCTAACATCTTCGTCTGTACTTGAATGTAAAAAGAACAATAATTCTCCGATTGGATTGGAATACATGTAATTTTGAAAATCGATGAATTTCACGTCATCCGCGAAACAATATTCATCGCCATGAAACATCATGTTGTTTATCCAAAAATCTTTATGAACTATTGTAGCCCATTGTCCTGTTGGTTCAGCTATCCATTCCTTGAAAAAACCCTCGTCCTTTAATATTACAGCACATCTATCGTAATAAACTTGAAGAATCGGATTGTTTTCGATTTGTTTTAATATTATCGTGTAAAAGTTGACAAATCCATCGTATTCTATTTCAGGAGATTTACTATTTTCCCTGATTATGTTGTATTCATCAGGCTTGTTATGTTTCATTGCAATACCAAGGGCATGGAATCTAGCTAATGTACGAATTGCTAGTCTACAATGATCGAAATTGAGGCCTGCGTTTTAACAAAAATTTATTTCAAATGGTTTTTTTTTTTTTTTAACAAAAAAAACTCATTTTATGCGAAAGAAACATTTATAATTATATATATAAATATATATGTACATATATATATTAATCTTATCTCATATTTATACGAATAATAATACTATAAAATATAAGATAAGCGTTTAATTAAATATAAGATAATATATCGCCGATCATTATCTTATATAAGGTATAAAAACATTTCTGTAATTTTTTATCTTCGTGCAACTTTATTTCGAAATTGTCGCAATACTTTGTTTTATTCTTTTTTATTTTTTATTAAATATATATGTATTTTATTATATATGTGTATATATATATATACACCCATAAATTTTTATATATATAAAAAAATGTATATTATATATTTACCTATATTTCTTTTACCAGTATAATAATGACGTGTGCTGAGATTCTCTAACAAAATAACAGCATTGTCGTCAAAATCAACATTAGGATCTAGAGATAAACGGGAACCATAAAATTTGGGAATAACGTCGATCAATTCACTTTCATCTATACCAAATTCCCTTTCTAAATTTCTATAATATGGTATCAAACGCTCGTACATAAATATTTCTTTTTTAAACGTAAATGAACTTTTAAAAATTTTTCTTTGGAATTCGGTTGGCGGTACCATTTTTGCAATCATATGAAGATCCTCACTTTTGGTTTCTCCTTTTTTTTCTAATTATAGCATCCACGGCCAAAATAGTACTCCCATAATTTTCTCCAGGTGGTAAAAAAGATGTTGCTGTATAATTTTCAACAATCAATTTATCATCACCTAACGTTAATCGTAACAATGGTTCCAATTCGCGTAATGTTACTTCTTTTATTTCTATTAATTCAGCTTGCTTCGCTTCCATGGTCATTCAATAATGAAAATTTAAATGAATAATTATTTGAAATATTTTATACTTCGAGTAATAAATTCAATAAGGAAGATGTCAATTTAAAATAACTATATATATGTATATTTCACTACTATTATCTATTATCTATTACTATTACTATTATTATTATTATTATTATTATTAATTAATAGCAATATTAAAGAAACTTGTTGATATGAGAATGTCACACAATTTGATTTGAATATTAACTTAATTAAATATACTTATTTTACGTATTTATCTTATCTAAATTTTCACACCGAACGATCCTAAGCAAATGATCTATTGAATGAAACTAAATCATATGCCTTATTTTCTCGAGTAATATAGCGAAGATCCCGCTATAATCTCCCATTTATTCTATCTTGTGCTGAACACGATATAGATGTTGGAATATTTCAATAGTGGCGTAATCGTTATTTCAATGACAAATCACTTTTGTAATTATTGCACATTCTATTTATTCAATGTTGTAATTAATTTCAAATTAAGCTATATATGATATAATCTTCTTAACACATCATATTTTATTAACAAAATTTAGATATACATAATATACATTCGTAATATACATATATATGTATATTGGATGTGGACTACACTATATATGTAAACATACATATATATAGCACACGACGATTTCATTTTTATCAAGGACATGTTTATTTTTTGTCCAAATTACATACAAAAATACCAAATTATCATTCCTTTTAAAAATCGTAGTCATAAATATTTAAGATTGTTTAGTTTTCTGATAAAAAAGATCTACATATATATATATATAAGGTGACCAAATTCTTTCTCGCCAAATTTTACCATTGTAGAGTAAAAGCCCCCATTATGGACACTATAAGAGTGACTGCAAATATTTGAATTTTTTAATCATATTTCAAACCAATATAATCAACTTTTTTTCCGTTAGACACTTTAATCAATGTTTTTACTTGTATAATTTAAGTAATCAACTTCAATAAGAATAAATTTAATAATTAATACATGAACTTGAAACGAACGAGTAGAATGTGTGTACTATGGATAGTAAAAGGCCCCATTATGGGCAGGTCCCCCTTTATGGAAACCCTGTTAAATTTTATTATTTTATTAATAAACTCCTAATACTTGTACTCATGGATCTGTCCATAATGGGGCCTTTTACTCTATAAGTAAAAAATAAGAGAAAAATTCCCAGTGAACACAAAACGTTAATATGACGTTATTATTACGTATGACGTAAATCGTACGTCATATTAACGTTTTGTGTTCACTGGGATTATATGTAAAAATGAGCTCTTATAAATGTTTCATTATAAAATTATAACAAAAATACGAAATGACGAATTAGAGCATAACATTATTTTGATATTCATTTTTCCATTGTTTATTAACCATTTTTTTTTTTTTTTTTTTTAAACAATTGATAAATACATATATGTATTTGACAATGTGATAAAAGGATAAATTTATTTTATTAAAAATGGATGTCAACAGTATAAAAATAATGCACTTTTTGTACAATTTAAAATCCTACATATATCTAATGTATGCATATATGTACGGATGTGTATATAGATGTGTTCAAATATGTATATATAATACACATAAAAGAGGAATATATAAGTAAACGATTATGACATATCATATTTGTCAAATATTTTACCATTATAGTCTGAACCGAAATTTCAGATCAATTCTTTCGAGTCCTTTTCATACATGAAATCTTTTACATTACACTTTAAGGTATTGGTTATTGCATCAACGTAATCCATGGCTTGACTCTTCTATCATCTTGCTATGGATATCCCATAAATTCTGTAATAACAAAAGTACTATTGATTTAAAGTAATAAACTAATTATTATATCTAAGATGTCCCAGAAAATGCAGTTCCCTTAAGATAATAGGCTTATAACATGAAATGAATGTTTCATATAAAAGTGAAAGATTCCATTAACATGTAATTGAATATAAATTTAATTGAATAGAAATATAATTACAGATAGAACCCTGAAATAACCAAAATGCATTTCTCTTTTTTATTTTTTCTTAAATTAAGATGATAAATCTAATTACGTATAAGAATTATTTTTAATGATTGTATGCATATTAAATGATGAGAAACATGTAAGTGAAATTTTTGTGTTAAAATAAGCAACAAGTTTGTAGCCGGATGTTATCTGATAAATGATGACAATAACATGAATGAATACAATATCAAAAAGCATTTAAAATTACCAGTGATTAACATTGAATGATCAATATATCTAAGGGATATTTACACAAGGAATATTATATGGAAATCACATATTAATGAATATGGGAATAACTACCATTTTAACTGTCACTTATTGAACGACGTGGTATTGTATGTCCATCTTCTTCGATCAATTTATGATGTACAGCACTGAGACCCTGGATAGTATACAAATTCAAAACTAAACTAATTAAGTAATGAAATGGAGTTACAGAAATTAAAATTAACAATGTTTGTGAAACAATTATCTTGCAGTGATAATATTAAAACATTTATGAAATATATAAAAGTAATTTAATATATGCGTCTACCTTAAAATATTTAACTGTTTTTACACGCAATTCCAAAGTAGCATCTTCATCACATATTATTAATGTACGTGGATGTTGTTGAAATGCAGATACTGTCCACATATGATTAACTCCTTCTTCAATTGCTTTATAAAGAGCAAATGCTTTATGTGATCCAGTAATAAGTATCATTACTTCTTTCGAATCCATAACAGTACCAACACCAACGGTTAATGCCTGTTTAGGAACTTTAGAAATATCATTTCCAAAAAATCTAGCATTCGCTTCCAATGTATCTATAGCTAAAGTTTTAACTCTAGTACGAGATGCTAACGAAGAACCTGGTTCGTTAAACGCTATATGGCCATCCGGTCCAATACCTATGTATAATAATACATTAAAAAAGAATTCATATTATATAATAACTCTTACTATATAAGCACTAAAATTTATCCAATATAATTGGATACATTATTCCTCATAATAATACCTCCAATAAAAAGTTCAATTCCACCTGCTTCTTTAATATGTTTTTCAAAATCATTGCACTCTTTTACAAGATCAGGCGCATTACCATTAAGAATATGAACATTTTTTGGATCAATATCTATATGCTTGAAAAAGTTATTATACATGTAATAATGATATGATTCTGGATGATCCCTTGGTAAGTCAACGTATTCATCCATATTAAATGTTTTGACATATTTAAATGATATTTTTCCTGCCTTATAATATTCTATTAATTTTTTGTACATTCCCAGAGGTGTACCACCTAAATTTATAATAACAATAACAATTAAAAAAATTATAAATATAGAAAAATATAAAGAAAGTAAAAAAAAATAGTTACCTGTAGGAAGACCAAGAACAAAATATTTGTTTTCATTGGGTTCAAAATCTTTAATTCTTTTTAAAACATATTTTGCAGACCATTCAGAGACGTAGTCAACAGTATCACAAATTACTAAACGCATTGTAATTATTTATATTTGTGTAATTCTTTATATGGTTGAATGCTGAGGAAAATATAAATAATAATATTATATCGATGCTCTATAAAAGTATATTTTTTTCTTCTTTATTAACACATTCGCTACCATACCATTCGCTACCATAGAAGAGTTTCTAAACACAGACTGGAACTTATTTTTTGTATTAATTAACCATAACAAGTATATGACAGCTCTCAATGGAAATTGGTGTGTCACAAATATGTTGAACTGGTAGCAAACATGTTAATATAAATACATTTGTATGCGTTATTACTTATATATTGTATCATCATTTTTTGTATAAATTTTAAAAAAGATAAAAAATATTAAGGTACAAAATATATGCTTAAATAAATAATACATGCTTTAACAAAAAAATTAATATATATTATACATATACCTAATATAGTATAATATAAATTTGTAAGCATTTCAGTGATAACAACGTGGCAATGACCACTTATCTCTGATTATAAAGTGCATACCACACTGCTCCTGCTTTAAAATTTATTAATTCTATTCTTTTTAAAATAAGAGAGAGAGAGATTTTGGATATACAACAAAAATTTAACTTTTAAATGTGAACAATAACATAAAAAAGATTTGTTTAGATTTTTATAATTATAAAAAAATTTCCACAAAATATTATCTCTATTCATAATTTGATAATATATTTAATTTAGATGAAATTAAATACATATTTTATATATTATATGTCCTTATGCATTTATATATATACATGTATATATATATTTATATAGTTTCACTTTTCAAGGGCTAACTTTAAAAATAATCTTTTAAAGATTATATCAATTGTAGGATGATATTTGAAATATATAAATAAATAATAGTGAAATTGTTTAAATTGAATTTGAAAATGTACAAAAAAATTGCTTACAAACCTTATACGTTCTTTCTACTATTTATATTTCTGCAATCCACTAGTCGTAAATCACTAAAAAGATACACTATTAATAATCTGACAGTTGTGATAAAATAAAACACTACTATACTAGCAAAAGATTACTAATAGATTGGTTGAGCAACGTAAGCAATATAAGTACGTGTTCTAAATTTTTCATTATAACACTATCATAAGAGAAAATACTTGATATGAAATATCAACCAATCAATGAAAATTAATTTTAATGTCAATTACTGATTGGACTTACGAAATATAATAAAACAAAATAATTAAATTGATTTATTTAATTAATTACAAATATATTTTAATATATGCATTTACATAAATAAAATATTTTAGAACTTACCTATTCACAGCTAAAATTTAAATGCTAGATAAAAGTGAAATTATATTCAAATATATAGTCTCGACCAATGAAATGATCTCTATCAATGGACTCAATGCAATATGAACTTTAATTCGATGACGTCACTCACGTGTTTAAATAAGGTTAGAATTTACACTTTGGCGGGCAAACAATACTTTCAGTTCAACAATACTATCTTTCATTTCTTAAACACATATTATTATTTTATTTAATTGTGATAGAATTTAAGTGTTACTTGTTTTTTTATATTATATAAATATGTCTGATTTAACCATCAATGGAATTGTTATTAATTTTCCTTTCAAACCATATCCCGTTCAAGAAGAGTATATGACTAAAGTTATAGAATGTTTACAAAATAGTAAACATGGTGTTCTTGAATCTCCGACAGGTAAATTTCGATTGTTTTCTTTCTTAAAAGTTTATTATAATTTCTTTTGTTCTTTTTTTAATTACTTTTAATGGCTACTAATTTTAGGTACCGGTAAAACACTTTGTCTTTTGTGTTCATCGTTGAGTTGGTTGATTACAAAAAAAGCTCAACTTCAAGCAGAAGCAATGGTTGGAGCTATCGAAAGATCTGATTTGAGTGGACACTTTTTTAATAAAATTAGCAAAGGTCTTGAGAAAGCGGCAGGAGTACCAGATAATTTTGCTTCTTTTGGTTGGGCGATGCCAAAAATTATTTATGCATCTAGAACGCATTCGCAGTTATCTCAAGCAATGAAAGAATTAAAACGAACTACTTATAAACATGTCCAAGTATCGGTCTTAGGATCCAGAGATCAACTTTG
The DNA here is from genome assembly GCA_023678845.1 of Mischocyttarus mexicanus. Taxonomy (NCBI): domain Eukaryota; kingdom Metazoa; phylum Arthropoda; class Insecta; order Hymenoptera; family Vespidae; genus Mischocyttarus; species Mischocyttarus mexicanus. The sequence continues at coordinate 4,164,495 of JACGTP010000001.1, forward strand.
TATTCATCCGGAAGTCTCTAAAGAATCAAACTCGTATAATAAGATACAAATGTGTCAAGCTAAAATTAAAAATAAAACATGTTTCTATTATTGCAATGTTGAAAAAAGGTACATACCAGATTGATTTGTTTGCACAATTTTCCTTCTTCATTAATGAGAATTAATTATTATTTAAAAACATTTTTTATAGAAAAGGGGAAGCACAATTCAAACAAGAAATAATGGATATTGAAGATTTGGTTAAAGCAGGACAAAAGATGAATTGTTGTCCATATTTTTTAGCAAAAGAGTTAAACCAAAATGCTGATATTACGTTCATGCCTTATAATTATTTGTTAGATTCCAAAACGCGTAGAATGCAAGGAATAGAAGTACAAAATAATGTAATCTTATTGGACGAGGCACACAATGTAGAGAAAATTTGTGAAGAAGCAGCATCGTTACAAGTAATGTATAATATAATTGAAAAAAGAATTTCTTTTTTTTTGTTTTTTCTATCATCAATCAATCGTTTTACACTAATTATAATATATTTTTTTTTATTCAGATAAGCAGTACGGATATAGCGATGTGTATTGATGAAATAACTGCAGCAATGACGGATATTAGTGAAGAGAATAAAGATAATGAAAATGAAATTGATTTCTTTTCACAAGACTCTGCTAATGTACAAAAAGATTTTACGCCGGAAGATTTATGCATTTTAAAGACAATGTTTTTAGCATTAGAAAAAGCTATTGATGATATTAAAATTATAAAACAGGATGAAGGCGATACATATCCTGGTGGATATATTTTTGAATTGCTCAGTAAAGCAGAGGTATAACACCATTTTGAATATATAAATATATTTAAATATATTTTTGTAATATATAATTAACATTGATTTTTTTTTCTTCAGTTAACTCATGGAAAAATAGAGATGGTGATAGAAAAGTTGGAGAAGATCGTTTCCTATTTAGTTACAACCACTACATCTCCATTTGGCAGGAAAGGTAATGCTTTACAAAAATTTGTAAATGTATTAAGAGTATTATTCAGCGGTGGAAATTCTCTGCAACATAGAACAAAAATTGAACAATGTTACAAAGTATATGTTCAATTGGAGGAGCAAAAGAAAAATCAAAAGAGTGATGGATGGCAAACGAAAAAAATAGCTCTCAAAAATGAAGGCAAAGTTATTAATTATTGGTGCTTCAATCCTGGTTTTAGGTAACTAAATATTTTAATTTGTTTTAAAAGAAGTACTTATATACTTAAGAATTTTTTAATGTAAGATATTATTGTTTTGTTTTGTATAGCATACAACAATTAGTAGACCAAGGTATTCGTTCTGTAATTTTGACAAGCGGTACATTATCTCCTTTACCACCATTCATATCAGAACTTGGAATACCAATAGACGTTCAGCTTGAAAATCCACATATCATAACAGGACAACAGGTGTGTATAGGTGTTCTTAGTCAAGGTCCTGATGGGTATCAACTTAATTCTTCTTATAATACAAGGTAATTCTACAACAATAATATATATTTATCTCTAATATACTAATAAAAGTTTAATTAATATATCAATAAAATGCATAATACATTTTTTTTTTTTTTTAGAAATGATCCTAAATATATAGCATCTCTTGGTCGTACGATTTACAATTTCAGTTGTCTTATTCCACACGGCTTATTAGTATTCTTTCCATCTTATCCAATTATGCAAAAGTGTAAGGATGAATGGCAATTTTCTGGTTTATGGACACAAATTAATGAATCTAAAGTAAATGATTTTATTTTTCATTGTATATAGATTTTCATAATATTTTATTAATATTATTAATATTTTTTTTGTTTATATGTACTTCGATTGATAAAACATAGGCCATATATGTTGAGCCAAGATCAAAAGATGGTTTTACAAACGTTATGCACGAATATTATCAAAAAATACAGGATCCAACGTGTAAGGGTGCTATTTTTATGGCTGTTTGTAGAGGAAAAGTAAGCGAAGGTTTAGATTTTGCTAATGCGAATGGAAGAGCAGTATTAATAACCGGTCTTCCATTTCCACCAATGAAAGATCCAAGAGTTGTATTGAAACAAAAATATTTAGAAGAAATACGACATAAAGATACAAAGGTAATATTTATAATAAGATAAATATCTAAAAAAAATATATATAATACCATTGATATCTTATCATTTGATTTAGGGATTAACAGGACAACAATGGTATCAACTCGAAGCTTCTCGAGCCGTTAATCAAGCCATTGGTAGAATAATACGTCATAAAACTGATTATGGAGCTATAATTCTTTGCGATTGTCGATTTGAAAATCCACATTTTAAACAACAATTATCAGCTTGGCTTAAACCGCATATTAAAAAATTCTCTAACTTTGGAATGATTATTAGAGAACTCAGAAACTTCTTTCGTTATACTCAACAGGCTGTAAGACATATATATAAACATATCATATGTGTTTTTATAATAATATATATATTTTTTAAATAATTTATATTTATTTAGATATATATTTTATAGTTTCCACAACCAAAAATGGCAATTAGTCAAGACAGTAATACTTTATCGTTACCTGCTGTACCATGTTCTTTTGATACAAGCTCATCTCGATCAATAAAACGATCAACATCTAATACTACAGTACAATCAACTGCGAAAGAAACTTTTAAAGAAACGTTTAGTATCGATCAATATATAGATAATACTGTGAAAGAACGAACTAATGATAAGAGAAAAACGGATAGTATTTTTTCCGAGTTCGCAACAACTAGTAAAAAATCTGTGATAAATTTTAGTAATTGTAAATTAGAAAAGAATAGTAGTAATTGTACTTTAGTAGAAGATTCTCCTATTGAGCATATTGTAAAAAAAAGGAAAATCAGAATTATTTCTACTAAATATGATGCAGATCTTCCTGGTCCTTCAACTTCTAGTCATAAAGTAGTAAATAATATTGATGAATTGCAACAAAAGACTGATGAAAGTAATAACGAATTAGACAAACGTGAGATGGGTAAAGCTTATATCAAAAAGGTAAGTTGAATTTATTGCAAAAAAATCTGTGTGTTCAGATACAGTAAGATTTATTCCTAATTTATCTTTGCAGGTAAAACAATCATTAACGGAACAGAAATATCAAGTATTTGGAAGGATTATTAAAGAATATAACGCAAATGGTAATTTGAACGATTTGTTAAAAACATTAGAATATCTCTTTCCATTGAAAGAAGAATTGCAGCATCTCTTTATAGGTAATTAAATATAAAAAAAAATCATACATTAAAAGATAATATTTCGAATTACTGCACATCGCTGTTTCTTTTTTTTTCCTTGTATTTTTCAGGTTTCAAAACCTTCTTAAAAAAGAAGCACGTTGAAGAATTCGACGAGTACATTAAAAAAATGAATAAATGAAAATATATAAAAATGAATAAAAATTAAAGAAGAATATACCACGGATGTATTATGTTTTATAAAAATAAATACCTATATTTATATAAGAAAAAGAAGAAAATACCACAGATGTATTATGTTTTATAAAAATAAATACATAAATTTATATATATAAAAAAAAACATGTAGTGTATATACGAAAAGATATTGAAATAAGTTCAAAATAAATTTGTTTTTCTATTAAAAAAAAAAAGCTATACGATATAATATCATACGTTAATAATAATAATAATATTGTCAATATCCCAACCAACAATAACTAACAAAAAAAATAGAAATAATTTAATACCGCGCATTGTATTATTGTGATGAAAAAAAAAGAGAAAAAAAAAGAAAAATGAAACATCGCATATAAAAATCAATCCGTTAGCGATCACACGCAAGAAGATAGATCAAAATAATCCTTATGTGTATGTATGTATATACAAGTGTGCCGAATTTCCGGGGCATTTCCCAGAAAATTTGTTTGAAACATCCAAATGTTTTCATTCTTTCCTGTATATACACATACACAACATACACATATATACATGTATATATATATATATACTATATTCTTTCGATTTTTTGTATTCCAATCGCACGGGGCACCATCATCACCACTAACACCAAACTAGGGTACATCATAGTGCTGTTCCTAAGTGCACGCTTCATAGGATACCATCAGAATGGTATCGTAGTGCCCCGTATAAAGAACCGGATTACACGGTGTCCATTTCAAGGTATATAAGAAGCTGGTGTTTGCGGTAAGTCCTCTCTCTCTCTCTCTCTCTCTCTTCCTTCTTCTTCTTCTTTTCCTTCTCTCTTTTTTTTTCCTCAAGATTCAGTCGTTTTCTCCTACCCTATTCGCCCTCTTCCTTTCCTCTTCCACCCTCTCTCTATCTCTCTCTCTTTCCCTCTTTCCTCTCTGTAAGTATACAGTTCACTGGTAAAGCATTATCTCCGCTGTTTTGCCGATTCAATTGTGTGTACGAAGAAAGGCGGCGTTTAACAAGAGTTTAATAAAAGGCAAACAGCGGGTTCTCTTATTCGCTTGCCTTATCCTTGTCCTTTATCTNGCAATTCAATCGATCAGGATTGATGTAATTATCCAAACGTTGAATTTTTTATCGTCCTGAAACAATAACGTATTTTCTGATCAAACAGCAGCATGCTCGGAAGGGAACCACCGAGAAATGACCACACACGTACATACATACATACATATATATCAGTTCTCTCGTGACGTTCTCGTTGTACTTTTTGTTTACATAACGTGTAATAGAATAATCTCTCCGTAACGAGAGGGTGGTAACGTTGTTCTTGCCTTTTTTTCCTTCTTTTTCTTTTTTTTTCACCTCCTCCTCCTCCTCCTCCTACTCTTTTCTGTTATTATCATTCGGGGAGAAGAAACGAGAAGAGATTTACGATATTACATGCATACGTCGAGAATTGAAAAGAAGAAAAAAATGAATTAATCGACGAGATAAATTTTATTTTTGTATTTTTAAAAAATTGTATATCTCATTAAAGGGAATATGAAAAAAAAATGTATTTTAGGAGCCTTCGTCGAAGGGGACAGTACCTGAAAAAAAAAGAAAGTTTATATTTGATGACATAAACGTAACTGGGTCTCTTTTCAGTTAAGGGAAAAAGGGAGTTTTAGGTCATAGAAAATAGGAGTAATCCAGTACTACATGGAAACCTCATCACGCGTTCCCAAGCGCAAGTCGCAGAATCAACAAATCCACTAGGATTAGATAACATCCCTCTGGATTGTGTTCGGTCCTTAGTTTATTCTTCGCCGAATCCCGAAGGGCCTTTCGCTTGTTGTCCCAACGAGTTATTGGTATCACTTAGCAAAATCCGCGATAAAATAGCTTTAAAAGCCTTCCCAAAAAGTCTCATTCTTCCCCGTTAAAGATGAAGCCCTTGTGAATGAGTATGATGGCTTACGAATTTTTTTAACCGCTTCTTCCTCCATTCTTTCACCTTATTCTTTTAAAATATTTGATAAATAAATAAATAATAATTCGTAATAAATTTATATATTACTAAATGTTTAACACCAAACACAAAAGTGTTAGAAATAGAAACATTTGTTCTAATCAATGAATTAAATTATTTCGTTTCTAAGAAAAAGTATTATTTTTATGAACGATATAAATAAAAAAAAAAACATTGTTATCAACATAACGAACGGTATTGAATCTACTTATCATTTCTTTTATTCATTTGAGTTAATCCAACTATGGAGGGAACTGTCAGTAACTCGAACATCGAAATTTTACAAAGATTTCAATGAAGAAACCTTGCGGAACATTTTCAATGCCTCGTTGGTATGTATAAAGTGAAAGAATTCACAAAAATCTGAGAATGTTTATAATAAGGGACGAAATTATAAACTTTAGCGAACGCTATAACAACCTTTTAAGCTAACCATCCGAACCCTCTGGCTAAAAACCTACTAGAAAACGAAAATTTAGTTACCGAAAAGATTCTACCCTTTCGGATCTATAGGAATAAGATTTGGATTAGCTTACAATGTAATTACACTTATGTTTTTCTTGTTCTCTTATTTGTTTCTCTTTTTACACTTATCATCATTGCAAAATTCGTATGGACTTATACAACTCATGTTAAATGTATCACGTCAGTAAAAATTACTTATAATTCTCCCTGAGAATTGATTGTACATTCTTCTTGTCATAATAAAAAAAAAAAACAAAAAATTTTTTTAAACTAGTCAAGACAGCAGTCTGTTTCTGTGATGGATGCAATCAATTCATCTACCCGAGGCGTCGCTCAATAAATGTCATATACGCATACACACACACACACACATACATATATATATATATATATATATTTTTTTTTATTGGCATAAGGTCGCCACTCATAACTTTTTTCGTTCGTTTGATTCTTCCTCTCTCTCTCTCTTGTTTTATATCGGACCGACTAAAAAGGAATAGGTGAAAACTGTTAATTGGTTCTATACGGTGAAAATACGATGCCGTGGCCGGCGGGGATGTATAGTGATACATTTTAAGCGTAGAAATTGTGTAGGTGGGTGAGTGATAGGGTGTACCATAGGAACTATACCCATATGTATACAAGTATGCGTGTACGGTTCGACTGTTACACACGCGTTCCGTGGCGCATTCGATGCGACGAGCGTCAAGGCGCGTTTCCTGGCTAGCATGTCCGGCCAATTATGGAAAATTAATTGGCAATCGGTGACTCCGGGCGATGGGTGAAACACGCACTGCCTGCCTCGTCGAATAAACTTCCTTTGTATTCCGATCAGCCTTTGACAGCGGTGTAATAATTAAAGTAATTAACGTTACGAGTCAATAAATTTGCGATCGTTGCGCATCGTCGCCCACCCGCGAATGTCCACTAAACAATTATCAAACCAGCGTATTCCTCTCTATGATGACATATTATATCATCCTCCTCTATTCTTATTTTTTTATTTATTTTTTTATATTATGGAAAAAAAAACAAAAAACAAAAAAACAAAAAGAAATACAGCAAATTCAAGATCGTGTATACCTTTTTGTATTCATTTCATCGTCTTATTATTATTTATTTTTGTATATTATAAAAAAAATATTATTGTGTTTTCGTTCAATTGTAAAAGAGAAATTTTTCAATGATTATTTATTTTATTTATATTCTTTTTATAGGGATTCAATTTGACGTGTCATAAAATGATCTAAATTCTTCTATTTAAAAACAAAACAAAAGTAGTGTTTTCCTTTTATGAGAAAAAGGAATTAGGCGATATTCTTTTACGGTTTCTATATACAAGCTTAGTCGATAATTTATTTTTATTTCAAAATAAAGTAATGAAAAAAACGCGGGACCACTAATCGATCGTCCGTCCCCCATTCACCCGTTTTCGTCCAAACTAAATATTAGTTCTTCGCACGATGAATTAAGTGAAAAAAAAGAAACAGAAAAAAGGGATATGTGAAAAAGGTAAGAAAAATTAGAGAAAAATCTTCTCAGTGTTCTCGTATATTTTTTTCTTTTTTTTTTTTTTTTAAGTGCACATATCAAGATATCCTTCCCTTTTTTCTTTTATCCTTTTCTTTCTCAGAGCTTTTCCTCTTCGTTTATTTCACAGGATTCGGTGCCTTTTGAAGATACCGGTCGGAGTCGTCGAAATCGTCGAAAGACGCGCCCCGTGCGATTTCACGTGGTGAAACAATATTTGCGTTATGCGTTATGGGGGTATGTATAGTGAAAGAGAAAGAGAAAAAGAGAGGACCGGGTGTTCTATGATAGAACGAACGAACGAATGAACGAACGAACGCACGAACGAACATTTTCTTCAAGGTACTTGAGGTAAGCGTAATTTGTTAAAAATATTTACTCTATTCCCTTTTTTTTTCCTCTAACTCGTGGCATTCCATCTAACAAGACAAGCTTCTTTATTTTTTAACATAAGATTCGATCCTCCTATTCATACACACCGTACACACATACCCCCACGTATTTAAAATACACAAGAAAATCATCTCTAAGCTCAAAAAGGAAATAGTTAAAAACAAAATAAACAAATTCATATATCTTTTTCTTCTAAGTGTTTTTTTTTGGGGTGGAAATATATATATAGGGTAGAATTAAGGATAGTTTTGTTGTATCCATTTAATAATTGTTAAACAAATTTTTCTTACTTTTCTCTAATATTTTCAATCTATCGATTACAAAATTAAAAACCGATTTTCGAAAAGAATAATACGACAATTTCAATACACCGATTGACGATTTCAAATTCTTATTATTAAAATCCCAGAAATTCGAGAAAGAAATCAAAATCTCGCGTTTACAATGTAAAAATGGGGGAATTCAAACGTGGTAATCGTGGATTTCGTGTTGTGTGTGTTACGGTTTTTAAGTTGCTTTACGAATTTGTACGAATAAAGATTCTGCTCTTGTCCAATTGCTTGAAGAAATATTTACGAAAAGAGGATGATGCTGCATCCCGGGGAGTGTAAACTTCCGTATACTTTTTATAAGTAACTGAGAAGAATAAATGTTAAATAGAAAAAGAGAGAGAGAGAAATAGATAGAAAGAAAAAAAAGATAATTCATGGGATCAATTTCCTATTGGCTTCTGTTACCTACTAAATTCTTCTACTATTTCTTCGTCTTATTTTTTTTTTCTTCTTCATCTTTCAGGTCGATTATTTCCCCACCTCAAGGCAAAAAGGCGTCCAGTCAAGTGTAACGTAAACTAACGAATCCTAAGGAAGCTAGATTTTTCTCTTTTGAGAGATGTCTCCTAGAGAAGTAGACTTCTTCTCCTAAATGAACTCAGGTAGTACGTGCCCAGCAGCTTGGCATATAACACACACACACATATATACACATATACACACAAATATATACACACGCGTACATACACCCCTGGTCTTTAGATGAGAGAAAGTGAGATAGAAAATCCTCTCTTCCTTTACATCTATCTACGCTTCAGCAGGAGTCTCTCAGAAGGGTGGTTTGGAATAGGAGCCGCCTATGGGGTGGGGAACATCCACTTAGCACGCCGCTTAGACGTGAAAACATCTGTATTGTCGTCGCATTAGCGCCGAGGATGCCATTCTCAATGATTACCGAGAAAATTTTAATCTTCCAATGGCTAGCTCTCCCGCGGAGAGAACTTTTTAAACCCGGGTCTCGCATATACATACATATGTGTATATATTATACAATATACCTAAATTATTATATATATAAGTATTATAAGAATATAAAAGAATATATGTATATATCCGTTTGAGAAAGTTTAGTTAAATCTTGTTATTTTGTTGTTTGTTTTCCTTTTTCCCTTTATTTTCCCTTATTCTTTTCTTTCCTTATTTCTTTGTGCCTGGTAACCATAAAAATTCGAAAAAAAAGAAGGTAGTTTTCTGGAATCGGGTGAAAACGTATTGTATTTATACCGAATCGAATCTTTTAGAAATATTTCAACGAAAATATTGAACATTAACCAATCGAAAATGGTAACATATATATATATATATTTATCTGTTAACAATGACAGGACGTAGTATACGAATCCTCCTATTTCTGCCATTCCTCATCCAAACTATCGACGTATCGCAGACACGGATGCAAACACCAAATCCCGTACAGCATGGAATAATCCTACGTAGAGGATAATCCTGATCCTCGTTGGTTGGCAATGATGTAGGTCCGTGGCTAGATGCCCATATGTCTTTTTAAGACGCACTTACGACCATCGGTCCTATGTGTATCGTCATTTTTATTATATTACTATTTGTACTCCTTAGAGCCAATCGTGATACGAGTAATTAATTGATCATTATCAAAGGATATGGGATAAATATTTTCTAAAAACAAAAAGTCATGACGAATATATAACAATATATGAATAAATTAATAAATAAAACATTTAAAATTAAACGACGGTTCTAACAGCGGCTTAAATTTTACGGATACGGTCTAGAGAAACTGGTTCTACGGATTGGGTCACGATTAACGTACGGATTAGGATTAAGGTTGGTACAGATTTTGGTGCATCAGAATGGAAATGAAAGCGTAGGGACGTACCTATGAGCACCGTACACACGATGGGCGGAGGGTTTATTTTACAATGTCGGGAGTACCGTATACTACTACTACTACTATTATTACTACTACTATTACTACTCCTCACCCCTTGAAAATCTTTTCACGCTTGGTTCTCTCTCTCCGCGTATCATATTGCGAGTATCATCAAAAACCTCCTCCCCACCCTCTTAGATAGAACGAATAAGACCGATGATGACAGTCAATGCGCATTACAACGGTTTTATGCTATTAATACGAACGCATTGGGCGGGATTTGAATAATTGAATGATAGATTCCAAGGGGTGGCGAATATGAACAGAAGCCATGATTATTTTAAACCTTACATCGTCTAATAATTTAATAATAATTTAATAATAATATTAATAATAATATTAATAATAATAATAATACAAATTTTTTATCTATATTAAAAAAAGAAAAAAAATACTTTTGTATTACAAATTCTTTTCGTAAAACAAATTCGAGAAGTGACGAATGAGGAGGATAGAGAAATATCGTTTAAATGATGCCGGGTGAAATTAATAGGTGTGCTTGAGTTCGGTTTAATTAATCGTACATTTAAAAAGGATAAATAGGAATATTGTCTTAATAAAAAGAAAAAAAAAACAGAAAAATTCTAAATCGTAAAAATGCAGGAAGAAACATAGATAAATCCTAGTAGTTGTTTAAATACGTGAAAAGTCTAGATGATTATCTATGTTAAGTACGTTGTCGGGGGTTGAAGGCTTCCATATCTCTGTTATATCAGCAATGTTTCCGTCGACGAGACGGTAGAAGTAGATTGGAGAGAGAGTACATAATAGGGGGTGGGAAGTTGCAAGGGGTGTCCGGTTGGCATGCTTTCGACACCCCTACCTACACCAATATATCACCACCACGATATTGCATCTCCTCTTGCGTCCTCTCCGTAATCCCGATTCTCTCTCTCTTTCCCTCTCTCTCATTCTCTCATTCTGTCTCTGTTGGAACCGTGGAAACGAAGGGGGATGCAGAAGGAGGAGTAGAAGAGGGTTTGTCGGGAGGAAAGGAAGAAGCAAACGCGTTTAGCGTTTAGGGTGGTGGAAAAGTGGTGGAGCCTGAAAGAGCCACGCCCCGATTGTAGAAACGTTGTTAACGTGGAAATCGGGAGGGTGTCTCTCTATCCGCGGGTTCAGCTCAACTCGGGGGTGGCTCTCGTCGTCGTCGTCTACGTCGTAGTCGTCGTAGCCGTCGTGATCGTCGTTGTTTCTGTGTCCAACGGTGGTGAGGGACACGAACGCAACCACGCAACCAGAGGTCACCGCGCGCACCGAATTTCGGAGTCTCACAGTCGTATCTTTTATCACCGCGATGACATCACATAACATCAACGCGTGTCATCATTATTCTAAATATCGAACTTTGTCGATAACTTGTCTATCTTATTAATAGTTATATATTATATCCTTTCTCTTTTGTTTACGATTATTTTTTTGTCAATATTTTTAACAATCGTTGAACATTTTTTCATTGAAAAGTTGTTTTTAATTAGATTCGATAATCGAGATATTTTGTTATTATTCGTTCCTTTGTAAAGAGAAAAGTTTTCATTTCTTTTCTTTCCTTTTACTTTATTTTTTTTTCTCCATCGAAGATTCAACGCGACACAATTATGCATTAGGGTATGATTTAAAGTGCGCGATGATAAAAAGAAAATTATTGGAACAATGGTTATTGCTACTGGTGTTTCGAAGAACTTGTGATCTAACGATCGATAATATATATATACACGAGATTATTGTTAATTAATTATGTGTAGATTAGTGGTGTACCCTAATCGTCTTCTCCTCTCTGACCGAGATAGTCGTTGATGATTAATTTCGATTTTGTCTCGAACATTCGGAGAGAGAGAAAGAAAAAGTTAATCGTGAGTTTGGTAGTTCGATTACTGTGATATTTGTACTTCCTAATAAAAAGGAATTTTCAACAACATTGTGAAGATTAAGAAGAAGAAGTAGAAGAAGAAGTAGAAGACGAGTAATATCAAATCACGTAACATGGTAGAAAGTATTTATGCTGGTGATTCACCGAGATCACGTTCACCGATGACGGAACCATCGAGTCCTCTTCAAGATGGTCCCGGTATATCCGGTTACAATCATCGTTATTTATACAATTATTCACCGGAAGGTCCGCATAATAAATTAAAAAATCACGATGCACAAAATCACCCATCCTCGAGGAGACTCGAAGTTGAGTCACGTGAAAGAACGTTCTCCAGGAGTCCAGTGAGTTCGGAGGAAGCCGGTTATCGACCTCGTGAGATTTCAAGGCCAAGTTCCTCAGCTACCATGTCTTCGCCGACCTCTCTATTTACCATAGACAGTATCCTAGCACCTAGACCAATAGCTAATATACCTCCTACCAGTACTACCAGTTTAAACTCTATGATACAGAATCCGGAAAGCGTCGGTTCACCGTCAAGGACAACAACTATTCATCCTCTTCAACAACAGCTACATCATTTGGCCTTCACTTCGGCGGATTTTTTTGGTGCGTGCTTTTTTTTAATTTCTTATCATCATCATCATCATCATCTTCATTGTCATCGTCATCTAAAACATACAATCGTCTTGTTAATTAATTAATCCTTTCTCAAAAATTAACATTTCATTTTATTGATCGAGTCGAATTGTACATTTTTTCGGTGTTCTTCCTTTTGTTTTTTACACGAAACACGGAGTATGTTAAATTAAATTTACAAAATAACGATCTAACCCTAATCTTATCCGTATTGTAACCCTGCTGCGCGTTGAAACGTAGCGATCTTTTGGTCAGGAGTAATAGAAAAAAAATTATATAACAAAAAAGAATATATATATATATATAAAAAGAAGAATAAAAAGAAGAAAAGGAAAGAACGTGGAAATCCCTTGAGGCTCGACGCCTTCCCGTACCGAAATTTCTTTTATGCCTGGAGGGGGCTTTAAGTATTTCCACGAGGCAAAGAGTCTTGCGAGTGAGAGTCTCTGCTCTTGTTGGGGATGCGCGTGCTGAAATCCGTTTCAATCACGCACGAACGATTTGCCTCCTCTTGCAATCCTGTCGGATGTTTTAGAAAGAAAGAAAAAACTACACGAGAGAAACGATGTGATAAAAGATAGGAATAGAAGAGAGAAAGAGAGAGAGAAAGTTCGATAAAAGCTGAAATTCACCCTTCGTGCATTTTTATGCGCGAAACCGTCGCGTCTAAGAAGCTTTTTTATTTTTTCTCGCTCGAGATTTTAAACTAAAACGTCCCACGGGATCGAGAGCCTCGTTCATTCGCTTTTTCATCCTTTTGCACCATCAAATGGGACTCCCCGTCGGTTTCTCTCATTTTCACTCCATTTAATATTAAAAAAACAGTAAAATAGAGGTATTCTCTTACTATTTAGAATAATTTTCATAATTATTATTAATCGAAGAGAAAATTGTATAAAATAATATATTAAAATAATTATTTATAGTTTTTTTTCTTATAGTCTCGTAATCTTGATTATTCTCGTAATTTTAATGAATATTATTTTCATTTTAATATATTATCTTCATGATAATTATTAAGATTGGTCAATAATAATGTAACGTTAACATATTTCAATATAAAAAAAATAATAATCCTTTGTTTTTTGTTTTTATTTAGATATAAAATATAAAAAGGTTGACCATATTGAAAATATACCACTGACGATTTTATATTTATAAATAATAAATTATTTAAAAAAGATATGATTAAAAATTGACCAACCAATGTGAATGAAGTAATCAACAATCGTATGTATTAATGTGATTTTAAAGAAAATTTGTTATTCGTCATGTTTTAGCCGCCGCATATCCTGCCTTATATCCAGGACAATACGTAGCAGCAATGGCTGCAGCAGGAGTATCCTTACATGGACAACCAACGTTTTATCACGCTGGTCATCCGTATCAAATGAATCCAAGCACACCGGGTGTCGGTCCAATGACGAAAAGGAAACGTCGTCATCGGACTATATTTACGGAAGAACAATTGGAACAATTGGAGGCTACCTTTGATAAGACCCATTATCCTGACGTGTTGCTCAGAGAACAATTAGCTCTTCAAGTTGATCTCAAGGAAGAAAGAATCGAGGTGAGTTTTAATTATAATGACTAAAAGAAAATTAATTTTTATAGTTAATTGTTGCAAGAGCATAATTGTTCTTTAATCGTTAGTACGTTAATAATAATCACATTGCCAACGTTGTTAATATTTCGTACTAGTAAAAAGTAATAGGAGAAAGAATGAAGTCATTAATGTGTTAGTGACAGGTAGGATACCTTCTAAAAAATAGTATTAGTATTGAAACGATGGTAAATAATCAAGCTCTCTTAGTAGAGACAAATTACTTTGAATATTGGGTTACGAAGAGACAAACATTGGTAACATCCCGTATACGACGGGGTTGTTGAGTTTAGGGGACTGCACGCACAATTTGTAACGTCGACAAACTTTACGGTCCATCCCCGGTGTGACGACTAGCCTAAGTGTGTATACGCGATACCAGAGGACAACCCAAACCCACCACCGTGCATGTTGCTGCTTTGTTTGATATTCTAATGGACAAAAGCCAATAATATTTTAATGCGGCTATTAAAATTTTAGCGAGTTGGGAAAGAGATTATTTATCGCTTGCTGAGCAGTAACTTAAACCAACAAGTTACTGGGTTGCTAGATTAAAAGCTTTACCCGATAATGTGTTTGCTTCGATCACAGCCCATAATTACATGTGTGTCCCTACGCGTGTCACACACATTCACACGCATAATGGTTTACCAGTAGAAGAGAGAGAGAGAGAGAGAGAGAGAGAGAGAGAGAGAGAGAGAGAACACACATTACGATTTTCTCTGTGTACTTTCAATGTATTGAAAGAGTTTTCTCTGTTTTCTGAGTTAATGTTGACACACATATTGAGTATCACACTATAGTAGTAATATTCTTCCCTTTTTTTTCTCTCTCTCTCCTTCCTCATCAACCTTCACCCAATCCCACACTCCACCGCCCTTATTACTCACTCGATCGCGCGTTTAACAATTTTTATTTATTCAATTAATTGATTTTCGAGTAAAAAATCTCTCGCGAGAGGGGAAAAAAAAGGATGGAAGTTTAACAATAAGTAAACGATGTTAAACACACGAAGGAAAATATTGTTCTAATCCGACGGTAAGAGGTCAAGAGAAAGAGAGAGAGTAATAAAAAAAAAAATAAAAAAAAAATTCAGAGAAGATAGGAAGGAATATATCGAATAATATTATAAACGAGAGACAGACGGGGTTGTACATTTAAAAGAAGATATTTGAACAAATGTGAAACGTTTGAAGTTCATGTCAAACAATTTGTACCGAAAAAACTTTACGCCAAGGCTATCGTAAAGTCATTCACACTCGAGCCGGCCACCGTAAGGGCCACCCACGTAGTCGGCATTGACAAAGAGAATCCTTTCGTCTTGTGGAGAGTCTTTAAAGATTTAGAAACAACATATACCTGAGTTGCACCTGCCGAAACAAGCTAGCTAGCTAGCTAGCGTTTTCGTGTTTGCACGGAATTAGTAGGAAAGCGACTTTTTTGATGCTTGGAACAAGACGAATAGGGAGAAAAAGAAGAAAAAGAGGAGGAGGAGGATCTCGTAAGAGGAAAGGACACATGGGAGGCCAAAAGGGAATACGAACTTTGAGCCATTCCTCTAATGTTTGAAGAAAGTAAGAAGGGATTTTTTGTTTGTTCCTACAACGATTCCAACGCTTATTTCCAAGGATACTATAACACCCCTTAGATTATTTCAACCTTCTCTCCTGTTTTATTTTATTTTATTTTATTTTACCTTTTACCTTTTATTTTATCCCCATTTCCCTATATGCAGTTTACTTTTCTAGGATTCATTCATCATTCGTCCATTAACACTTTGAATACAACCAACCATCTCACCTGAAGATTACTTCCTAATTTTATTTCGTTGGATAATATTTGTCATTGAGTTTTCTTTTCTTTCTTTCTTTCTTTCTTTCTTTCTTTCTTCTTCTTCTTCTTCTTCTTCTTCTTCTTCTTCTTCTTTTATTACATTTTAGAGACTGATATATAGTATATCTTCTAATGACAATATAGTGTGACAAAATGTTATTAAAAGGTGTGTTAGACAAATACGTAGATTTATATGCAAGATTGATTTAATAATAAACTCGTTATCAATATTGGATGTACTTCGTTTAGTTGATTTTGTTACAATAACATTTCTTGTAAATTAAATGTGTTAATATTATATGGACCAGAAAGTAATGTCATTTCTGGTCATATCAATATTTGTTTACCATTTATTAATTAATCAAAATCTACTTCTAAGTCGTCTCAAAGAAAAATTAATAAAGACATTACTTTCCAGTTTATTTAGTATAACTCCAAATTGAAATATATACAAATTCTTTTCCATCTAGATTTATATAAAACAATTATAGTGATTTTATTCGACGTAGAAGAGAAATTTGCTTTAACGAATCGAGATAAAACAAAATTGTACCCCGATAAAAACGTAAAGACGAGAAAAACAATTTGTTAATTATAATTTCTCTTTTCTTGTTTTCTTTTTCTTTTTTCGAAGGAGGAAATGCAACGTTCGTAAATGGTAGGATAATATCGATTGTCGGATGTAAGCTTCGAAATCTATTCGGACAGGCGTAAGGGACAAATGGTGATTTCCAAATGTGGGCCGTTTGATCTTTCCTCATCGGCCCCCCTAGTTAAGAATCATCGTCGGATTCGAGTACTATTACAGACATTAATGGATGAAATGAAATGTTACGTGCTAGATGCCTCGAGCAATTATTCTCCTAACTAGAAAATACTTTTTAAAAAGGGTGTCGTTAAAAAGAAAGAGAGAGGGAGGAAGGTGGAAGGGGGAAGATGGGGGAAGAGAGAATGAAAAAGATAGAAACTGTTCGTGGTTGGTTTCACAGGTACCTCGGCGTGTAAAACTTTTTCGGAGATGATAATGAAAAACTAGAGGACAGGATTATGAGCGGGAAATTAATCTTCCATGTTGGATGCGTTTGAATAATGCAATATATACAAAACAGTTTTCTATCTTTCTCTCTCTCTCTATCTCTCTTTCCTCGTTTGCATAATTTTTTACGTTTGAAACGTTGATGATATATTCTTCCTCGGTTGCATATTATGTAATAGGTACCTTCATCTCTCTTTTTCTTTTTATCTTCTATCTCTATCTCTATCTATCTTTCTCGTTTTTGTATTCGGGTATAAAACACATAACGATTTAACTGTTATTAAAATTCCTTTCTCCGTATGTTGTGTAACGTACGTCAAAAACACGGTACACTAGTAGTCTGTTACCAGTTAGCTTTTACCTTTTGACAATGTCCCATTATGATTATCATTATTTGTTCATATACCGAATAAATAATTAGTTTAAAGTAGAAATTCTCTAGGGATGATAAACGTAAACGCGTAACGTTTTATCTATGATTTTAAGATAATTGTTTGATCGATCGATAATTTATACGTTGTATCGAGGAAAAAAAAAAGATGTAATCGTTGGATAAATTCGAAGAAAAACAGAATCTTTGTAAAAGAAACGAATAAATATCTTTCGAAGTAAATTATGATTGATATTTGTTCGTTGAAAAAAAAACATCGACGTATATTCGTTTTTTCCCGAGTCGAGTTACGAACAATCTTTTCTTCAAATTATTATCTAAAAATACAAATTGTTATTTAAAAATAATGTATATTCCAGTGAAATTCTGGATATTCGTTTCTCGAGAGTTTCTAATTGAATATTTTTCTATGCTTCTTGTAAAAGTTTCCAAAGATGTCTTTAGGGAAAATTTTATTCCGAGCTTTATCATAAATCGTATAAACATTATACAAGAGTATTATAAAAACATATAAGAAAATCTTGAAATCTGATTATTCAGTTTTGTTAATATTTGATTTAATAACGATAGATCATTTTCATTAAATTTATCAAATATATTCGATTATAACGGAAATTAGTAAACGATTCTAAACTGTATATCGCTAGTATATATATATATATATATATATATGTACATATGTGGAAGGGAATGTTAACAGAACGATGGGGTGGTCGAAAAGGGTGTTCGAGGGTTGAATCGGGTAGGGCGTTCTCTGTTGCACGACTATCATTTTCAATCTTAAAACGATCTTTGCCTATCTCTCTCTTTCTCTTCCTCTTTCTCTCTCTCTCTCTCTCTCTTTCTCTCTCTTTCTTTCTCTCTCTGCACGGGATTCGTTTTGGAATACCCACAAATGCAAATGCAATCGTCCATCGGTGGGCTTCCTTCATAAAGCAATCCGTGTTCTAGGTATGGTTCAAGAATCGTCGTGCCAAGTGGCGGAAACAAAAACGCGAGGAACAAGAACGCATACGAAAACTCCAGCTGGAACAACGTCAGCACAATGAGGATGGTGTATCTACGGCATCAATTAGGGTTACCGATCATTTGGCCTTGACCAGACAACAGCAACAACAACAACAACAGCAGCAGCAGCAGCAACAACAACAACAGCAGCAACAACAACAGCAACAACACGAACAAGAAACTGACAGTTCGGATTTGGAGGTCGCGTAGTCGCTAAAGGATTTTATGCCAATTCATTTTCTTTTTTTTTGTCAATCAATCAATCGTCGCCATCGAAGCCACCAAAAGTAGACTTTTATTCTCACCTGGGAAGAGAGCCTGTAAATATGGAAAATGTAGGATGTAAATATTATTGTAAATATGGCTAAACGATGAATGTGTATAAAAAAAAAACGAAATAAATTATTGCATCTAACATGATAATAAGATTTCAATTTTTTTTTTAATTTTATCTATTTAATGTAATATTTAAAATACGTCCATGGTAGAAAACCTTTTTTCCTTTTTTATCTTTTTTTTTAATATCTATCAGTTCCATTTCTTCCTTTCCCTTTTTTTGAGTTATATTTTTTAAAATATTATTTTTACATGAACCTATAGGATTTATATGTATATATTATATGTATTGTATACTTCAGTTAAATCGTGAAGATCCTAAATCTTATAAAAAGAAATAATTAATTTGTTTTTTGGTAAAGCATATTTTTCTTATATTTGAAATAAAATTATATCTTAAT
>JACGTP010000001.1:4184692-4262843 GCA_023678845.1 Mischocyttarus mexicanus
TTTCCTCTTCTGCTTCTGTTTCTTCTTGTCTTTCCTCTGCTGCTTCTGTTTCTTCTTGCCTTTCCTCTTCTGCTTCTGTTTCTTCTTGTCTTTCCTCTTCTGCTTCTGTTTCGTCTTGTCTTTCCTCTTCTGCTTCTGCTTCTTCTTGTCTTTCTTCTTCTATTTCTTCTTGTCTATCTTCTTTAATTTCTTCATCTTCTTCTTTTTCCTCAATTTCTCTAACTTCCTCTTGTTCTTCACCCTGACCAACTTGAATCGGTTCAACATATTCGGCAACCGGTATTTTAGATTTCGGTATATCATAAACATAAGCACGAAGTAACAAAATGATCAAATGCCTTTTCAAAGATTGTCTCGTACAAAATTTCATGATACAAGCATAACCATCGTCGTTCCAATAACCAAACTCATCGCATCGGTAAGGATTATACAAATACCAAAAAAGACCATCTTGCCAGAACGCCAATGAATATTTGGTAGTACGTAAAATACAATGACGATATTGTACAGGTAATTTGTCGAACCAATCTTCAATATTTTTCGTTGCTTTGTAAACCGGTCCTTTGTATTCGTCGGTTATTTTAGTCGAGCCTATTTCCAATTTAACCTTCATCAATTCTGCTCTATTCAATTTTTCTTTCCTACGTAAATTCGTTTCCTCGAATTCCCAATCGATCGTAGTTATCCTAGGTAAATCTTTCATTTCTTGAATCAATTCTATTTCGATACTATACTTGTAATTATATACGATTATATCGTCGAGCCTTTGCTTGTCCTTGATATTGATGGAACCGATATGGGTGAAGAGCATCCAGGCGTGGTCGTAAATATAATCGATGTTCACGCTCCAAGCGTACTTATATCTTAAACGTAAAGTCAAATATCAAACGTTTAAATACATTACATAGTACCAGGAGCCAATCAATTTCCCTCATTTAATTCTAATGGGCGATCAAATGAACCTAATTAAACGTTGCGCTTTGTCAACCGGTCTCGTATAATATTCAACGTGAAATATTCTCGTTTGGCTTTTAGTTAATATATATACATATAATATATATCTATATATATATGTATATATCGAAACTGATGCTAAACAATTAGCGGGATAAGTGTTAACGTTAAATTTTCCCTAGATATAACTATACATGCACGATTGTAAATCGAACAAATGCACGAGCTCCAATGTGAGAATCCCAATATTTAATAATACATTATACGCATATTAATTAAACCGTTTGTTAGTTGGGGAATTATTATCCTTATACGTTTCAATATGAAATAGGGGAATCTTTTAGACGGGTGTGTATCGAGAAAATAAGCCGATAAATTTATATTTCAAATACCCCTTTTTATTAACACCTTTCACGATCTCTTCACGTATATCACGATTTTTCTATCTTTATTTATCTGTGTGTGTGTTTTGGTTACCTATGTTCATTCTTAATGCTAAACGAATTGAAATTAATGATTATACCTCAATTGGGTTTTAGCCAAAAGTGCAACTATCGCTTGATAGAAACAAAATTTCCAAGTTTTCTGACGATTTCTAAATGATGCTAATTCAACCAAATGCATTCCCTTCAAACCACGAAGACACACATCGGCGTATACTCTGACACCTTTTTTCTTCGATGATAATTGAAAAATCACGTAATCGCCATCAACGAGACCTGGTTTCTCACCGGAAGCACGATCAACGTAAAATTTGTTTAATTTAGGACAATTAGGTGGTACTCTAGCATGTCCCAATTCTTTTCTCATAGCAAAATCGTCCTTCAATTGTCGAGTCAACTTTTGTCTAACGTCCTTTTCGATTTTATCACATGGAAATATATCCTTCCTTTTACTTTCTTCCAATCTTTCGCGTTCTTCTATTTCGGTTAAAAAATCACGCGTATCGCATGGCCACATGCTCGGCCATTTTTCGCTATCCGTTTTTGACCCTAACGATTTTATCCCGATCGTTGAATCTTGCATACTGGCCTAGAAAAATAATCAAACAATTTATCAAAAATATTTTATCATTTATTATACAAAATTGTATCTAAAAATTAAACCAATATAAAAATAACAACGTATAAATATTAATACAATTATATATGTGTGACAAATATTATACTAATTAAAAATAATAATAATTAAAGTAATCACAATCGAAACTTACAGAAAGTGTCATTATCCTTTAATTATATTTTATAATAAGAGTTAAAGTAATTTTGGATGTTACTTGGGAATATTATTTTACAGACCGCACGATCAGCGCGCATATTTCTCCAAATTCGGATCATCTTTGAACGGTCTAGCTTATCGGGTAGCATGGTTTCAGCTTCGAATTGAAAGGCATTTAAAGGCATGCATTTGTATGGTGTTCCTCCTATCTCTTCTACCGACTTTATACGAGGTAATTTAGGAAGTTTCCCTGCCTTCCTATGCTTGAATTTATCCTCTCTCTCTAATTCTTCCTCCCTTTCTATATATCTGTATATAAATATATAAATATGTAAATATATATACCAAACGGTATGTTTCAACATTTTGACAACGTTGTTCGATCGGTCCAATAATAACATAATTTTATATTTATAAAAAAAAGTCCATTTTATACTCTGATTTATTAAAAAATTGTTCTCTTTTTTTTATCTTGCAAAAACATAATTTAAAATGGGATAAAATAAGCAACTATTGATTTCTTTTTCGGGGAGTACTTTTTCAGTATTGTCAAATTTAAGTCTTTAAATTGATCATGCGGGTGGGATGGTGGGAGGATTGGAAGAGGAGGAGAAGGAGGGAAACAAAAAAGGAGAAAAAAAGAGCAAATTTGCGGTGTTTTTTGTTACAGGAGTTTAAACTGGGACGTAAAACAGTAGAAACTTTTCGAAACGTATACACCATGCTTTTGAACGTAACGTAAATTTGAGTAGTTGTTGGAAACAATTCGGCAATTATAACAAAATTTAATCGACGTATTTTAAATTGAATATTTTTTTAAACCCCATTGTGTATTACTTTTGTATCGATCTACTAACACGCATACGAATCATCGGAAAAGAAGAAATCACGAAAAGGAAGAAATTATTTGAAGATGAAATTACGTTTTCATATAAACACGCCATAACGCATCCTCCTCGCAGGTCCATTTATCTTTCATGCATCTATCGAAACTAAATTTACGCTTTTTTTTCGGCTTTTTTTCTACACTTTTCGTCTCATCCGTATCAACGGCATCGGTGGTTGTGGCAATTACTTCTTCTTCGTTTTCTCCCTCTAATCGTGATTCATCTTCCATCGTTATTAATTAATTAAATCATTCCTCGTACGTTCATCTCAATTATATATTTATTTTTCTCTTTTTATGTATATATATATTACAAGTGTGGAATTAGGATCTATCTATTATCGAATGTTTGATTATTACGATTGAAAAATTTGGATTTGTAACCTTACATAGTTTAAATGTGACAACGATTTACACCGAAGTATTTCAAAATTGAAATAAAAATAAAAACAATCGAACAGTGAAATGCATACACATATATATATATATATGATTGATTCGTACGTATCATTCGTGACATCTAATCCGACGTGAATCAAAAAATTTGGTTAAATTTGAAAATCTGTTAAATCCAATGTAACGAAATCGTGATAATACAAAAAAAAAAACAAAAAAAGGATTAAAAAAAAATAAAGCAAGAGGGAAGAAGAAGAAGAAAAAAGAAAAAGAAAACGAAGAAGAATTGAAACTCACAAAAGGGGGTACAGCAAGTTAATTTTATAATTATTTTCCCCCCTTCTTGGGGAAGAAAACGTTTTCAGAAACCTTTAAAAGAAAAAGGGGTGGCAATCGTTGGAGGAGGGGTTTGAGTTGAAGCCCGACGATGGACCCGATGCAAGATTTTCAAAGAGTGTTTATATAATTAACGACGATGTTAAAGACAGAGAGAAATAACGTAGCGAGAAGAAACCATATTCTTGATCGTGGTATTTGAATCATTATTGGATTTAGGAGCCCCGCACGTGCATCATTACCGAATATAAATAAGTCCTATTGCAAACGCAACCCTACGATTACTCTCCGAGATATCAACGAGCTTGCAAAATCAGTTATTTTGCAAAAGCATAACAACGACGACAAATAAATAATCGTTATTGCATATATGTATGTGTGTTAGTATACGTATAACAACGTTTCGATAATATTATATGCATACATGTACCAATAATTATGAAAGTGAACTAATAATAAGTGGAACTAATTGAAATCATTCATTTAATGATTTATATACATTTTAGATTAATAAAATATAAGGATAAATTATTATAAAAGAGGATACTTATTTTATATATCAAAATTAAATATTTATATTATTATGATGAATTGCCAAATTGTTATTGGTTACAATATCCTTTCTTTTTGTTTTATTTAATCCGCTTTCAAAATTACACGTCAAGAGTATGATTAAGTTAATCTTAAAAAGTAACTTTCCGTTTTTTCAACAAGTATGTTTTATTTTATCGTTAAAAGGAATAATCGGAATGAAATTAAATAAAAGGAATGATTTATAATTAAAAGGAATAATAATAAATAAAATAATTTAAAACGATAATTTTTTTTTAATAACTTTCCAATCAATTATCCTCGATTGAACTGCAATATTTAATCGATCAAAGTTCAATCTTTGACAGCTAATGAAATCTATCTGATAATACGAGAACTGTCTTCTCGGTTGTTGAATTAAAACAAAACGAAAAAAAAAAAATAGATAAAGAAAAAATCAAGAAGCAGAAAAAAAGAAACGGGTTCGTTCGAGCCTTAAGTGCAGAGATTCTTTAATAGCATTCCGTAAAGAGGAAGAAGAAGAAGACGAAGAGGAAGAAGAATAAAAAGGTTTTCGTCGATTTTTCAGAGTAGAAACGTGAAGAAGGAAGAAGGAAGAGCTTTCGTGTTAGATACTGTTGAGTATCCCGTGGGAATCATGGCACCAGACAAAGTCAAAGTAAATTCGAAGCTACGTTGGTATCGCACACTGATCCCTTCAACCCTCTCTCCCCACCCCTCGAACTTTCATCCACCGACACAGCACCTCCCTTTCCCCTTCACCCATCTATTCCCACACTCCTTCCTGTTAAACTTGAGCGACGGTGAAGAAAACTCCAAGTTGTTGGGTGAAGTTTTCTGTACGGAGCCGAAGATCAAGACAATTCTTCTTTGAAATTTTAATGAAATGTTCACAATCGGGATAAGAGAATAGCCGGAAGGAAAACGGATTGATTGGTCGGTATATACCACCGGTTACCAACTAAATCTCGAAAGTACGTATAAATGAATAATCGTAAAACCTTAGGAGTTAGATTAGAGTTATCGGTCGTTTTTGCTTATCATCCTGATCGACGATAAGGAATTGATCGATCAAACTCTAAACGAAATTTTCAAAATCGCATTAACCTTCTCTCTCTTTCTCTCTCTTTCTTTTTTCTTTTAATATTTATTTCTCTTTTTTTCTCTTCATTTTCTACGTCTCTTTAAGCTCCTTGTATAATAAAAGTCTTCCCCATGGATTTCGTTATATGAATAAAAATCTATGGAAAAGAGAAAAATGATATGCTACATAAGATTGTTACAAAAGTTTCTTATCAAAACTTTGACACGAACAATATTTTCTATTTTGTAAATAGAAAGTATATAAAGTAAGAGAAAATGCGAGTAACTTCTAATACAATTTTTAACAATATTTAAAATAGTCATTTTGTTTCCAGCGTAAAATCTTACGAGTGTATTAGTGCATTCATTGTCTTCCCATCTTAATCCATTTAATTTTTTTCTTTTAGTGTATATGTTAATAAATAAATATTCCTGTGTTGGTTAATCAACCATGAATTATACAACAAAAATAAAATATATAATTATATTATATACCCCATATTAACACTCTCACTCTACTCTCACCTTCCATTCATTCATTCATTCATTCATTTCTTGCGAACTTAACAAAATTATTATATATCAATACAAAAATTAAAGAGAGTTAGGTTTAAAAAAAAAAAGAAGAAAGAAATGAAAAGTGATGAAGAATGTATGTAATGGGGAAATATGTGAGTATATGAGAATAATATCTCCATGTGTATGATGGAAGAGAGTGAAGAATAAACATTGCATTATATGCAATGCCATACAAAAGGCCCCCACGGCTCTGTTGCAGCCATCTTCTTCGAAAGGTTACGCTCACGCGTTGCCAATCTAATTAATTTTATTTTAATTACTGCATCGGCGAGCATTCGTCGATTGTTATTGTTTCAACGGTGATGAATCGACCAGCAGCGGTGGCTGTGTTGTGGCGATGGTGGTGGGTGCCCTCGACACCATGCTATTCTCCTGGTTGACAATTTCTATCTGTTTCGTGATATACATAGAAATCATATATATATATATATATATATATATATATATAAAGAGAGAGAGAAGGGTGGAAGGGGAAGAAAAAAAATGTATATATATATACTGTGTACATAGAAACATTTTGCCGGAGATGTACCCATTTTATTTTCGCTTATTTTCTTTTCCTAGTGGTCAACCAGTTTTATTTATGATTCTCCCAATACAATTTTATCTTGTAGACAACAATTGTATTCTATTTTGTTTCGACGATACTAAAAAATAGGAAAATAGATTTATATACTGAAATAATAGAAAAAAAAAAACATATCGATAAGGTAGAGAAGAGGTGGGAGGGTTAGGGGGTAGAGCAAAGGGAGAGAATAAAAAATCTATTATCGATGTTCCCTGTTTACGATGATAGGTCATCAATTTAACGCGTAAATACCTATATATATATCCTTGTTTTACCAAATTGATAAACGCCTACGTACATATATACATATATGTATATTATGTTTCATGATTTAAATTATGTTATATTTAACAAATGTTGTAATATAATAGGTTTCGTTCCGTTGATTAATATGTACCAACTAGAGAGTGTCGTTTAATAGTATTATATAATCATTCAGCTATACATATGTATATATATATGGTAACGTTCGACCGAGGTCAATATTATTCTAACGAGAGAAAAGAGTATGATATGTACTCGGGCGTACCACAGACACGTGTTCGCGTGATTTTTTTTTAGGATATTTCAAATTGTCCTAAACAAATCGATTATCCAAAAGAAATCTCTCTTTCCGTATAATGAAAAAAAAAAACAAAAATATAAAAAAGATAATAGCAATATCCATTCTTTTTCTCGCAAAACAATAATAATAGTGATAATAAAAAAATAAAATAATATATACAAAGTATATACAAAGTATATGGAAGTATATTTTTTTCATACAAAATATAAATTTTTTTATTTGAATAATATATCAGGTTGGAGGAAAAAAAAGTGTCGGATTTTTGGCCACAATTCAATGGAGAAGATCCGACATTATTTTTCCACTAGCCCAATATATATATAAACAAAGTATACTTTCTACGAAGATACATAAACAAATGTTGATTAAAATTCAATTTTATCTTTTTATAAAATAACGAGCAAATGACAAAAAGAAAAAAAGAAAAGAACAGAGGAACCTGAAAGAAGTTCATATCTTTTGGTTAAGCTTTAGATTACTATAGAAGGTATCAAAGTAAGGAGGCACAAAACGTCCCCAAGAGGGATTTTGAAGCGAGAAGTTGCCGTGCCTTCGAAGACGACGTCGTCAGGGATTTAAAAGTAAGAGAACAATTTCTCTCTCCCTCTCTCTCTCTCTTTATCTAGTATTCTCGTTCTCGGTTTTATTCCCATTTACAAAATAACCGAACCCTTAAAAGATTCCAGGACAACGAGGATTTCTCATATCCTTAGGTTAATAGTACTCCCTTCTTCTTTCTTACCGTTCTTGTATCCCACAAACTCGTCGCCTATCGTGCTCGTCCCCGAGGCCGAAGGTTGCTGCTGCTACTCCTGCTCCTGCTCCTGTTCCTGCTCCTGCTCCTTTTAATTACCCAACGTTAAATTCTTTATCTGGCTGAAACAATGTGGCGAACTCGTGTTTTCAGACCAAACAAGCCCCATGTTGATACGCGGTAATAGAATAATCTGGCAGCTGATTCTGGGGATATAGCTTCCGGGGATGGAAACCCACACGATTTCTGCACCGAGTCTGCGCCTACATCCCCGAACGAAAATCAACTACCCCCCTTCGTTTCTCTCTACCATACTCTCTCTCTCTCTCTCTCTCTTTCTCGTTTATATAGGGTGATAAGAGTAAGAGAGAGAGAAAGAGCATACATCCTTCTCTCTTCTTCCAGCTAGGGGTTTTCGTCGACGGTCCACGTGTTTACACACTCTCTGTGGCTACTGCCATAACGCACGACAAATGGTTCCAAGTGTAACGGTTACTGTTAACGTTACACGTAGCAATAAATTTTGTTTCGGTACCACCGTGTCCCATCGTACCTGTTTGGAACTGTATACGGTTGTTCTGCTGACCGATGCAGAATGCTCGATGCGTGTAATACGCGGAATCAAGGATTCCAAGGACCCACCGGATGCGAGATTATTACTCGCTTTCGTTCACTAATTTTCTAAATTAATATCATGTATATTCAAACGTAAACAAATATTGCGCTCGGGGAAAAAGAAATCCATTATTTTTACGGTTATTTCATAGCTTATAATATTGAATCTCTTTTTCCCCAAACTAATATTTTAAAGATTGGGAGGAGGGCTAGCTTTACTATTGTTTTTTTATATATTCTTGTTTCTTCTAAATATGGGAAAGGTACGAGGATGGTGTATTTTTCATCTTCGATTTATTTTCATCCCGATACACGTATTATTTTCCAGACCTTTGCTCGTATTTATATCGATACTATACGATAGATGTTCACTATATATATATGTATATGTATTTATGTGTCTATGTATAATACATCCGGTATATAACTCAACTCTGTATGTATATTTGTGAGAAATTCGACGAAAAGTCGTGGATGCACGGCAGAAGCAAGGTATAGGCCTCGGTACGAGTAAGGGAGAAAGAGAAAGAGAGAGAGAGAAAGCTTGGTAAATGTTCATGCCAATACACATACACATACACACACGTATACGAGTGTAGTAGCATGCGTGTGTGCACAACGCATATTCCCTCAAAGCCTGTATTTCTGAACTTTGCGGCCATGCTTCGATTCCCAGTCTCACAATGGCGGAATGATTGAAACACGACATTCCAAACCCCCGTCCCTTTTATTGCTCTCTTTTACCCCCTACCCGATTCACCCACCCACCCACCGCCCCTTCTTTTTCTCTCTTATTCGATATAAGCAAGCTAGTACTACTACTACCACTACTACTACTACTACTATTTCGATTTCATGCTTCCAAGATTTCTTTTTACTGTAAGAACGACGATTTATCTTTTTTCATATAATAATATTCCTTTTCTCTCAACGAGAAAATATGTATATATATATATTCTTACTCTTCTCCCTCAAGGAACACTGAAAGAATGAAATAAATAAAAAAAAGGGAGAAATAGAGATAGATATAATGCCAGTGCAATGCTTCACATCCACCATTATAATATCTAGTTATTTATCGAAAAAAAATGAACGTTCTTATATATACCGGGTAAAGTATTTAAAACAGATCACACACTTAACCCATTTGCATTGTAATCGCATACATGTGCGAATTTTATCTGTCACTTATTATCAAAGCACATATTATACCCGTGCATATTGGGCGTGCAATTAATGAAAAGTGGTGATCGGAAATAGTTTTACAACTATTTTTATTTTTTTATAATAAATTTTTTTATATACAACTATTATTATTATTTATTTTTCTCTAACACGAAAAATGTGGAAAAATTGAACGGTTGCTTTATCGACAGTAGTATTAGTCTATAATGGAATAAAAATTCTTTACAATTCTTTATTGTAAACAATATTGTTTTTATTTTTTTCATGTTTAGAAAGATTTTCATTTAGATGCAATCAAAAAAAAATTTTGCTTATAAGAGCGTATTTTCCATTTTTCCGTGTGATGCAAATAGGTTAAAGTATACTTACAGTATACAAATTCAAGGATTAGAATAATCTAATGTTATTTACTGTACAACGTATTTACTATGTTTTACCAACTCTCCCTAGTATCACCTCTTTTTAATTTGAATTTTTATCTTATACCTCCGATGTACGTGTTTATGACATAATACAATACATACATAACAAAAAAATGATATCATTACACGTCGCGTTAATCTTCATACGTTCTCTTTTGTACTAGGAAAATCTAGAAAAGAAAAAAATTAACATAGGATTATGTGAGTTTAGAAAACCAAGTAAAAATGTGTTTAGTACGACAGAATATTTTTCTATCGTCAAATAACAATTGAGTTGTACGAATGGATAATGTTTTTTAACAATTTTCACCCGGTATATTTACCTTTTCTTATCACAGACATAAACGGAGGGTGGTAGGGTGAGGGAATGGGGAGGAAGGTGATTATATGTCTCTTCTCGCCGCTACACCTTGTAATAAATCAGATAGAACTGACAATGAGAGATAGAAACGAAATAAAAGTTCTAACACACACATAAATATACACACAGAGTAATATAGTAAAAGGCTATGAAATATATTCTCGCGAAAACGATCCTCTTTACAACAACGACTACTACTACTACTACTATTGCTATTACTATTGGCATTACTACTACTATTACTACTACTACTACTACTACTACTACTACTACTACTACTACTACTACTACTACTACTACTACTACTACTACTACTATTACAGCTGGTACTATTTCAACGAAGAAGGATGGTTGTCGCCGCTTTGTAGGAGCATCCTCGAGAATCCTTTTCTCCTCTTTACTCCCACGTAGGTGTATATAACGAGATACTCTGCGTAACATGAAGTCGTCCGTGAGGAAAAGCAAACGTAACTGCTACTACAGAGGGACTCCGTTTTCGCCAAGAGAATAAAAGAAGAATGCCCTTTTTCATACCCTTCTACACCCTTCTAGCAACGTTCATCCCACCCACCAACCTACCTTCCTCTCTATTTCCCTTCATCTTTCCTATATTTTTTTTCTTCCTTTCTTCCTTCCTTCCTTCCTTCCTTTCTACCCTTCATTTTTCTTTTCTTCTCCTCCTCTCTTCTTTTCCCTTTTTTTTCTTTTTCTTTGTTTTACATTTTTCACCATTAGCTCTCGGCTAACGAACGTTTTCCTTTTACGTGTACCGGCATTTTCTCTCTCTCTCTCTTTCTTTCTATTTTTCTCTTTTATATACTCCTCCGTTCATTTTTTTCTTTTCTTTTCGTTCTTTCATTTTTTTTATTTTTTTAAATATCTATTTTACAAAGTATGAAAATCAGTTTGTCGAGTTTCTAAATATTTCTCGTTTTTGATATTCCCGAATGGAGAATTAAATTTCTTTTTTTTTTTTTATCTTTTTATATAAACTTTTTCTTTTTGTTATTTTATCAAAAATTTACTCGGACTATATTTTTGAATTTTCATCCGAAGCTTCATCGGACGTAACCCCTTTTAAACGGCTTTTTATACTTTCGATAATCTTTTTGTCACGTTCGTTGGCTGATTGGTTGGTTTTAATTCGAGTTGAATCAAGTGAGAGATAAAAGTGTACCCCTTCCATCGAAAGGGGGGAGAAGATGTATTAGTTACAGTAATAGTCATTCGAGAGAGTGTAGTTGATTAACGTGAAGTAAATAACGATTGAACAGAGGGAGGGTGGAAATTTGTAGCAAAGCAAAAATTCGTGTTCGGGTTTCTCTCGAGTCGAAAGTTTTTATATAATCAAAGGAAGGTAAGAGAAGAACAGGTAAAACGCCCAGAGGGTGAGGATTCGCTTTTAAGGGCTGACTGATTCCGAGCTTTGTCGGAGTATAGGGTAGGATAGGTTTAGGGGGAGAAGGGGGAACTGACAACGGGGAAGACCGAGACTTTGTCTCAAGGGGGAAAGAGGAATTTCATTTTCATTAATACATCTAAGGAACTGTAGCCGAAAATGTGGACACAAAAAAAGAAAAGGTACAAATGGCCAGACGCAAAAACGAATCTTATTTTTCGAAATCCCCGAGTAGTCTTTCATTTTATATATATATTTTTTGTTTTCCCCTGTTTTTTTATTCCTTGTCATTTTAACGCCATTTATTTTATTTCATTTTTCAACATTCGCGTTTATAT
This sequence comes from Mischocyttarus mexicanus, assembly GCA_023678845.1. Classification (NCBI taxonomy): domain Eukaryota; kingdom Metazoa; phylum Arthropoda; class Insecta; order Hymenoptera; family Vespidae; genus Mischocyttarus; species Mischocyttarus mexicanus. Next base: position 4,196,904 of record JACGTP010000001.1, read on the forward strand.
TTAATTTTTATTAATTTGTTTAATTACTTCTCTCGTATATATATAAAATAAAAATGCGAAATGTTTGCGAAGAAGAAAATACATTACCATTACCTTTTTGAAATATTTTTATACGATAGTTTTTGTTTCTTCTTTTTAAAACAACAATATTGAAAATTAATACTTGAAATTTTGAGAAAGAGAAAGAGAGAAGTATCTTAACCTTTAGAAAAAAGAAAAAAGAATTCGACTAAAAGGAGTGTCGTTTGACAGATTGTTAAAGATCGTATTACCTTAAAATGGTCTTTCGAAGGTAAACTACCCCCCTTCTCCTTCTCCTCTCTTAAATTAGGTTTAAGTATTCGCCCTAATGGAAATTACTACGAAACATTAACTAAGAATAAGGGATACACCGTATTCTTACAATTAGTCACACCTTTGTCATATAAATAAACGAATATTGATATGTCTAGAAATGACATTACTTTCTGGTTCACCTAATATTATTGGTAATTAAATTTAAAAATAGAGATCCGAGGAAAATATAGTGCCAAGATTTTTTATGGTGTCTAATAGAAAAGATAACTTATAAGAATAAATAAAATAATCGTAGATCTGAAAATTCCTTTCATGGTTAAAATGAACTATATATACATATATATATATATATATATATATAATATAAAGACAAGAAGTTAGACGTGTATCCCTTAAATAATCATCGAATAGGATTAAGTTGGCCTCGACGAAACATCGAATGGAGCAGTCAACGGCACCCGATCGCGTGGCAGGAGTCAAACCATTCGAAGGCAATGAGTCCTTTATTGGAGGACGAGAGAGAAAGAGAGAGAGAAAGGAAGCAGTTAATAGCTGGAGGACAATGAGCTTGGGGCTGGGCCGTTTCAAGGATCCTGGGACAAAGTACGGGAATACGGTAAGAGGGAGAATAAAGAGAAAGAGAGAGAGAGAGAGATTGAAGGAGAGAAATAAAGAAGGAGGGAGGATGAGGATGAGAGAGGGTAGAGAGTTTGCGGGGGTGGCAGGGGGTGGGTCGTCGCAGGCGTGACTGTGTGAGACCCTCGCTGCGATAATTGAGCCGTCAGCTGCACGAGCCTCGAGCGCCATGATAGCGCCACCGATGCCACCCTCGCCAATACGCTTGCTTTCTGCTTCGAGCACTGTAGAACCATTTAGGGCAACAGCACGACTATGACTACGACGACGACTACAACAACGACTACGACGACGCAACCTCGTTGTCCTGTGCTCAGTTCATCTCGAATTACAAGCAAATTCTAAATGCTGGTGGGGTGAGCTTCCTTGTCTCTTATAACCGATGCACGTGACTATTCCTTGCTATTATTTAGATCCTGTTTGAAAGGAAATATATATATGTTATAAATTCTCTCTTTGTAAGTCAATTTTCTATCTTTATGTAATTCTTCTTTTTATTTATGTTTCTTTTGTAAGGTAAAAAAACATTATATCGTAGGGGATGGTCGTTGTTATGGTAATATATGTAATTTTTAGTTAAAAAAGATAATAATATGTATAAATATTATTCAGTATGGGTAATAAATTTGCAATAAGTTTGCATAGCTATTTTAAAGTATAGTAATATGATAAGTTGCATAATAATTTGGTATATTGATATACTTAAATTATATACTTATACGTTTAAAACACACCAGTATAAGAGATATATCTGTAAATATAATAATTAATATACTTTTTTTAAGAACTGATTAAATATATTACATTTGCGTTTACAAATTTATATTATTATTCTTATTATTATTGTTCGGAAATTAGCATATTTTGATCTTGTTTTCAATTAAAACAAAAAAAAAGATGTAAAGACTATACTTCCGTTTATTTTGAATATTAAATATAAGAAAAATCTTTTGAAGAAAACAACACATAGCGAATAATATGTGTTTGGTCGAGATATTAAATGAAAATAGTATATAATAGTATAGTCCGTTGATTCTTTATTCTTTGCTATGAACAAGACCTACCTCAATGCGTTATAATCCTTCCATCTCGACGTAGGATCCAGTTAATGCGACTCGACGCGTGAAATCCCGACGGGTGTTTTCGCGATGAGAATCCCATCCATCCATCTGGTGGTGGTTCTCTTTGAAGAACAAGAACAAGAAGAACAAGAAGAACAAGAAGAAGAAGTAAAAACCTGAGGGCGTTTAAGGCAAAGCCCAAGTCCGACAAGAGAAATAAGAAAAATCTTTCGCGAAAAGTCGGCCATCTTTTTTCTACCGAGTCTCTCTCTCTCTCTCTTTCTCTTTCTTTCATCTCTTTTTTCTTACTTTTTTTACGAACGAATGGAACATCTAAAAGAGATTAAAAATGTTGGAAATTAAAGTAAGTAACAAAGTAAAAGTAACGAAGATTGTCTACTTACATTATTTGCTTTTTTTTTTCCTTCTACTTTTATTTATTTTTCCCCATTTCGTTACAATTTCTTGCTATTTCTTTCTTTCTTTTGCTTTTCTATTTTAAACAATGATTTTCTTCTCTATTTATCCTTTAACGTTTACAATAGTTTTCTTGGACTTATATTTTTAATAGGGCGATTTTTATCACAAAAAGGATGTAAACATGGAGAAGAAGAAAGAAAGAAAAAGAGAAAGAGAGATGTTTCTTATCAAAAGATTACTATTATACCTTGGTAACCTAAATGACGATATCTCTCGTTCACTTCAAAAAAAAAAATAAAAATAAAAAAAGCAAGATCGTTCGAGTCCCAACGTTAATCTTCTTTTCGTTTCTTTATTACCCTGTCCCTAAAACACGAATATACAACCCATCTTTGTTAGATGTTTAATCCAAACAATAATTCACGATATTAAAGGATCACACGGCACACAAAGGATACCGTTGTAATATTCCTACAAAGGTTCCTTTTTACCCAAAAGGAGAAATAATATAAAAAAAAAATAACGGATCGGCGGCAAAGATGAAAAAAAGAAAATAAAGAAAAAAACCGTCTTTCAACGTTTATAAAACAAATATTCCGCGTTTTGTAATTTTCTATTTTAAAAATATATATATATATATAAAAAAAAAAAGAAAAAGATCCCAAAAATCATCTCATTAACAGTTTCCTATACTCGTCCTACGAGAAAAAAAAAAAGAAATAAAATCAAATAATTCCACCAACTTATCGGTGGGGTTGCCTTTCAATAGAAAACAAAAGAAGAAAAAAAATCGAAAAGAAAAGAGAAAATACAAATTCGCGAAAGTAACGCGGTTGAGAGGGGGAGGGGGTGAGGGGGGGGGGGGAAGTCAGTATTCCAAAGTCCGTGACTGAAGTCTGAAAACGAACGTACAAGGAATGAACGAGGTATTGTATGCGTTAAAAGCAAAGCGAAAAATAGAAAAAGAGAGAGAAAGAAAAAGAACCCATTATTAAAAGTATTGCAAGAAAAAAGGAGAAATAGATGGGGAAGAAATAATAGGAAAAAAAAAAGAAAAGAACCAAAAAATAGGAAAAAAAAAAAAAAGAAAAAAAAGAAGCTGGCAGAGTACTGGGGCGATTATCCATATCGTATAAACGGATACTCCCCTTTCTTTCTCGTCGGCCTCCCTCCTCCCACCCTCCCTCCGGCCGAACCACCCAATTCCTATGTCTTCGTAGCGGTAGAAATGTAGGTATGGTACATCGGTGTTGTAGTCCCCCTCTCCTTGAAAAAGTAACCTGGCAGAGCCAGAGAGAGGCTCGAGGAGAGGAGGACTCCTTCTTCGAGAGGGTAAAGCTGCTGCACATTCCGTAGAAAGAGAGGGAGAGAGAGAGAGAAAGAGAAGGGGAAAAGTAGAGGGGATTCGAGGAAGTGTTGCTCGGCGAAAGGGGATGATGGATACCTGGGGCCACACCCACCACCCCTAGAGACGACCAATCGCATCCACGAAACGAAGGGTTGCCACCGATTCGGAAGCTGTCATCGCTCGAGCCTGGCCTTGCCGTTGCTCTCACTGTGTTCCACGATATATAAATCGTGAATTTAAGTTCTTAAAACGTTTCTCCAGGCAACCCACCTCCTTCCTCTTCCTCTTCCTCTTCCTCTTCCTCTTACTCCTACTCCCACTCCTCCTTTCTCGTTTTCATCTCTTTCTATCTATCCATCTATCTATCTTTTTCTCTTCAAGTTTTGACTATCAAACCGTACTCTCCTATCTAAAACGGTGTTTGGTTTCGACAGCTTTTGTGAAATAAATATTTTATTGGTGTGTTAAAAAAGAAATGATAATGAATATATTTTAAAAAGTATTTTTTTTTATTTATATATGTATATATATAAATGGAATGAAGATAAATAACGGAAGGTATGTTTTTTAATCGGATGGGATTTTTATTCAGAGGTAATCTTAACAAATTTCATATTAATAATATGTTTAGTGTAATATGTTATTTAGCAATATGTTATTTATTGTGTTTTTCTTGTTATTTTTATAATAGAACGAGAAGGAATAATGAAATTTAGTCTAACTGAGGAATAGAATGATTGTTCGAGCTAATCCTTATTAATGGGGGATGATTTAGTGTTGATTTTATTTATATCTGAGACAAAATCGGTGTAACAACAAATGAAATCATTTATATGCTTCATTCGATGATACGATTAATATTTCGTATTATTACATTTTATTCGTGATATATTAATGACGTCATTAATATTTATTCAAGGAACAAAAAAAGACAAAGATGAAAAAAGAAAGAAATAGAAAGGAAGATTCGATCGATACGATGATTGAAGAAGAATCATTTTATTATTCGACGATACCCAACAAGGATTCCTCGATGCTTTTGCAAACGGGAACACCCTCCTCCTCTCTGACATTTCTATAATCAAAGGAAGCACCAAACATGGCTTCCTGCCTAGTAACACCCTCGAATCTTCTCTCTTTCGACATTACAAGCAAATGTCTATCTACTGAAGCAAAATTTCTCGCTTTGACGATTACCATCTCTTTGATTTTCATGATTACATTATGGCTCGACAGGTGTGCGATCTTCGAACGAATATATGGTGCGGAATAGTTGGCCGAAAATCGTCAACGTTAAATATCACGTATGTTACATACGTATGTACATATATATACGTACATAGATATATATACGTACATGCATATGCAAAAGCGCGTATAACACATAAACGGATATATATATATATGTGTGTGAGTGTGTGTGTGTGTGTATACTCAAAGTTTATCGTTTGATCTGTCATACAATCGAATAATTCTCTAAAATAAGATTAAATCTTTATTTATATTTTCCAGAACCATTATCCGAATGAATTTTAATCAATACCTATAAAAGAGAATCATTTTGTTAATCAATTTTGTAATATTTGAAATACCGAATTAATACATTAATAATAATAATAATATAAATGTGTATATTTGTGTATATATATATGTAATTAATATTATACAAATCTTTAACAAGAGAGAATTTCGATAAATAAACAAATCTTTCACCCACAATACATATTTCTTCTCCATTCAAACTAATATCATCTGGATCATTCAGATTTAATTTGCATGAATATTAAAAAACCATATACGCATAAATAGAAGATGGCAAAAATGTCTAACGGGAGGAAGTGAGGGGATTGGAAACGAACGCGTGAATGAAAAGATTAGTGAAAATCATGATACGTATCATCGAGTAAGGAAGAGAAGGAGAAATAGGTGGAAGAGGAGGTCGAAGAAGAAGGGTAAAGGGTGAAGGGTAGGGTGCGATAAGTATCATCTGACAACGCAGGAAGCATTATGATACGGTATATGCGATAGGAGCGTTAATTTGAGAGATGGCGTTAACAGTTGGGAGGGTTGGTTGATGCCGCAACCACAAACGAGGCGAGATAATTGCGCTGTCAGAGGCAGAATCCAGAGACCGACATACATTGATACCGCACGATTCAAGATGCTTCGTCTGATTATTATTATCCGTGTTCATTGCTTCCGTTTATATATAATATATATATATTATATATATATATATAAATTCTGTTTATATCTATGTACGATATTCAGATATATATGTGTGTGGGTGTATGGGGGTTGGGGGTGTACATATCAGAGTGTGGGTGTATGGGGGTGGGATCGGGGGTGTATATATCAGAGTGTGTATAACAGTGCTGGCATTTTACCTGGATGATTCCTATCCAATTATTATGGCGTGTTTGATGTTATCGAAGAGAAGAAAACGACCAACTTTATTCAAGTTTTATAGTTCCTTTTAGTCACATTTGAAATAATAGGGTTAGATGATTTTTTTCAAATGAATATCTAAATATTATATTGGTTTGGTGGATAAAAAAAAATTGTCGGATTTTATCATTGAATTGGGGCCAAAAATTTGGACACGTGTTTTTTTTTTTTTTTCATTAATCCAATATTATTATATTTTAACGATTTATGCAAAAGTCTTATGTTATTTATCATAGATTTATTTTGAAGTTTTCATCGTATAAAACCTTAGGTAGAGATCAAATAAAATCCCTATCACGATATTATCAATGGAAAGCCGTATTAATGAGATGATATACGTAGACGAGAAGAACGTAATATCGATAACAAAATGGAACCTCTAAATTAAATACCGCCATATATATTATACACGCAAAACACATACCTATATATGTATATCTTCATTTTATATTGTCCCTGGAAGAATAATAATAATTATATGGAAATAATACCGTGTACCAATCGTGATACAAATTTGGAATATAAATCTCAAATTATATATCTTGATACAAAAAGTCATATACACATATACGTGTATACTATTAATTGATTTTAATATCGATTTTTACAAAACTCGTTTTATTTGTCATAAAACTATATACATGTAAAAAAAAAAGAAACATACGAATAAAAATGATTAAACTAATTAATACGAATAGGATTAAACGAGAAAGTATTCTGTTAGAAAAGTAAGGAACTTTCGTATAGATGACGTTAACAAAAAAAAAGAAATATCAATTTTTCTTCTTGTATTTCTTTTTTATCATTTTTGAAATGAACTTTAGATAATACCATTTAACGATATTATTATACAAATCGTGCGAAAAATCAACTTAAATATTATACAAAATTCGATACATATTGATATAATCTTATTTTTGTATCAATCGTTTGTTCTTCCCTAACATAACTTATTGTTAGTGTCGTTAAGCTCCATTTGCAGTAAGCAGTTCTTGTCTCTCTCGTCCAAGTATACTATTCTCTCTCTTTCTCTCTCTCTTGCTCGTATCACCGAGAGCACCCCATTAACTCTAGATTACAGCGCTGTGGTATTTACACAGGCCAGGGGCGTAACGTAATACGTATTGGCCCTCTCCCTTGCACATTACCTCTTCGTTCGTTGTCCTGGTCTTCCTACGCCACCTCCGCTTCCTATTCCCCCCCTGGTCCCCACCTTTCTCCTCTCCAATTCCCTTCTATCCCCGTAACCATCCCCCTTACCCCCCTCGTCTCTTTCTCCTTTCTCTTTCTCTCATCCTTCTCGACTTCTATCCTGCTTTTGCTCCGATTCCTGTATCTGCCCCTTCTTTTCCTCCCAGGGTATCATCCCTATTTGCTCGTCTATCCCCTCGAAATGTATCACTTCGCTTCATTTAATATCGTGGGACATCGGCGTACCGGCGCCATTGTTCTCGCTAACAGCGGATCACGGCTAAAATAATACCTGCTAATGGCCTCTGGTTTTAAGCTGACAAAACAGCACCACGGGGTGTAATAATATAATACGGGAAACGACGACGATGTCGTCGATACTATGACGTCGACGACTATGACTACAACTATGACGAATATCATTTTTCATTTCGATTTATCTATAATTATTATCCCCCTTCCTCCCCTATTTGGTTACATTTTTAATCCTTTTTTTTATATTAATTAATATTTCAAGTAAGGTTTATATTATTCATTTTTCTATCCTTCGATTAACGCATACCCTCCTGGTTATACCGATATTATTATTATTATTATTATTATTATTATTATTATTATTATTATTATTAAATATATTTATCACGTATTCCTAAAAAATTTAAACTATCCAAAAATAAACCCTCTAATCTGTTTCAAAATTACCTTATTACACTTGTCAGGGAATTATCTTTACTTTTTAATAAAATCGATATGAGCGGTTGGAGGGCTTTTTATTTCAAAAGCTGAAGAGAATCTACAAATTTTCATCTTTGACTTTTCCTATTTCCTTTATTTCATCTTCTTCTTCTTATTATTATTGTTATTATTATTATTATTATTTCAAATTGCTTTCCTAGCCGAACAATTTTAGGGGAAAAGAAAAAGCGAGTGAATACGTTACGAGAGAGTTGACTATACCGTGTCGGGGGTGGTAACGGGTAACGGGTACCGGAACCGGTACCACCGGTACAACGAAACGACGCCGCGCAGTAATTTGTAGTTTTTACGAGAAATTCTATATTTGCACGAGTTTTTCATTAACTTCCTCGCGTTAACCGAGCTGCGACACGGTAATAAGGGTTGTAGAAGGTAAAAGGCGTTCGCCGAGCATTAGTAGTAAAGGGGCAAGCATAGTTATGAGATAGAGAGGGGTGGAAGGGTCAAGGGGTTCAGAAAGAGGAACGGAAAAACGAAGGGTGGAGAAGAAGAGAAGAGAAGAGAGGAGAGGAGAGAAGAGGAGGAAGAGGAAGAGGGAGAGAAGCGAGAAACGGTTAAGGGGAGGAGGTACATACCGGAGAGGGAGACATAAAATGAAAGAGAGAGAAAGAGAAAGAGAGAGAAAGAGAAAGAGAGAGAGAGAGAAGGTTAAACGGAGGAAGAGAACGATGCTGGTAGAAAAGGAAGGAAGGAAGGGGTGGAGGCTGTTAATTAATTATTTCCGCGACAAATACAAGCCGAGCCAAACCTTACACCGTGCGTCCGGAAAAGAGAAACGAGCCGCAGACAGAGAGAGGGAGAGAGAGAGAGATAGATAGAGGGAATGAGAGATAGACAGAGTGGAATGTATTTTCCGCTATCAACTTGCTTGCCTGCTGCAAGCAGCCTTTGAACGCAACGTTATTGCCATCCTACCTCTTCAAGTTAGATCCCTGACGATTTTACGAAATATTACCTAAATACGTACTTTTGTATTCCCATTCCCACAAGATTTAAACAATATCTTGTTTTAACACTCTTTTTTAATTATATTGTTTAATGTAAAATTCAATAATACAGTATTCGTATTAAGTTAGATCCTTGACGATTTAACGAAATATTACATAAATCCTAAATACGTAATTTTATATTCCCCATTCCAACGAGATTTAGAAAATATCTCATTTTAATACACATATTTAATTATATTATTTATAATATAAAAATTCAATGATAATAACGTATTCGTATTATATTCATTTTTATTTTCATCGATTCTTTCATATTATTTTTGTCTTTTTTGTAAAAGAAAAATTGTCATTTTTATCGAACGAGAATTTGCGCGCGTCGTTCGTCCCCTTTCGGTTATATCGTAACGGGGGAAAAAAATTGATTGTCTTCTTCTTTTTTTTTCTTTTTTTAGTTTTATATCTTTTATTATTATTATTATTATTATTATTGTCGAAATTTGTCTGGAAATAACGATAGTCGTTCAATCAAACGAAAACTATTATACCTGGCTGTGCTATTGACTATCGGTTGGCTCGCTGGCATCAAGCAAGCTAGTAGTAACGCAGCAGCAACAGCAGCAGCTCTTGCTCAGTTACACGTACGAATCGTTTCTCATGTTACAAAACTCAATTCGCCAAGGGCCGTGCCTAAAACAATATTGGCGGGAGCAATAAGGGCCCGGTCGGTCGCGCACATTAGATATTTATTTAAGGTCGACCGACACGACCGTTTTGCTGCTCTCGTTCACCAGAGAACTCCTATCCTCCTTCCCTTCTCCACCCCCCCCCATCACCACACACAAGCACACGACTTAACCATTATTTATATATTTATACATCTATACATCTATACATCTATACATGCGTATGTATATATACATATACACACATAATAAATATATATATATATAGATATGAGTTAACACTTATCCTTCGACAAAAGATCAGAGTCTAACACAAATGTATTTAGGTGGGCTAGAGCGCGAAGTCCTTCGTAGTACTAAGTACTTACCCCAAGCCTGAAATGTTGACCCAGTTAATAGCCTCCTGTTTAATTTGACTACTGTTGTTCGTGTAAGCCGGTCTCTCTCTCCGAGGTAATGCGAACCTCTTACCATACCTATCCTTCATCCAACATAACTCTGTCTTTACCCAAAAATCATCTCTTCTCAGTTATCTCCTACACGTCATCCCCTTAAATATATACGATATATATATATATTAGGTTAGTGGAAAAAAAATGTCGAATTTTCCTCATTGAATTGTGGTAAAAAATCCGACATTTTATTTTCCACCAACCTAATATTATAATTTAATTTTCCACATGCTAGTTTTTTACTTTTGTCATTATTAAAATTATATTAGTAATTTTTTAAATGTTAACACACATTATTAATATATTTATTATATAGAGGAATAGAGCTAAACTTTTTGCATACATATGATATATATATCAAAATATATATCACGATAAAAAATAAAATTACATCGATGATAATAATCTATGCTGGTCCCCGAATGATCGAGGACTTTATATCTAATTAACGAATTAGAGAAATGACATTTGTCACGAATTTTTATCTTTTCTCTATAAATCGATTTTTGGAACATATAATTTTGTGTCCTCTTAAAAGAAATCGTACTTACTTTCGAAGTTAGCTTTCGATGTTTAAACGCGTCATCTTATTTTGAAATTTCTCCGATCTATGAACAAAAATAAACGATTATCGATTACTGGTATATATTATTTGTTAAAATATCTTTAACACTAATCGTATTATCAAAATTTGTTGTACATATTTAAATAATTATTATTCATGATTTTTCACATCTCGAAAATGATCGTGGATTGGAAGAAATCGACGATACTGTTATATTTTATTTCGAATATTATTAATAAAGAATATACTTCGATACGATCTTAAATAAATAATATAATCAACCCCGTATATTTGTTACATCGATTCTCAACTATTCTCTCACTCTCTCTCTCTCTCTCGTTCGATCACGAACACAAGTTTGAATTATTGAATTTTATTATGCGTACCACGAGATCGGTGTAAACTACTACACGTCAGAAGGAATCTTTTTTTTTCCTATCTATTTTCTTCCTTGTTATTTTCCGATTCGTTAATTCTACTCTGTAAATTCGCATTTTCCGCGTTGTCGAGCTTAGAGTGAAAGAAACACTGTGTAAGAAATAAAGAAAGAAAAAGAAAGAGAGAGAGAGAGAGATGAATAAATATAGACAGATAGGGGGGAAGAGTGAGAGAGGGTGAGAGAAGGAAGGGGGTGAATATAATTTATTGTGTATCACAGCTGCTTGCTTACACGATATAGATCGACGATGATTAATTACCGTATTTTCAATGAAGAATCTCATTAATTAGAAAAGATTTCGAAAAAGAAAAAAAGAAATATGAAAAATAGTTATTACAACGAAAAAGAAGAAGAATGCAACGATATGAACGGAAGTGATTAGAAAAAAAGAAATAAAATAAGATTTGAATGTTTTTTTTTCTTCTTTTTTTTTTTCATTTGAAAATATTTCTCCAAAACATACTCTCCAATATATACAAGCATGTACTAAACATACAAAAAAGAAAAAAGATTTAACGCGAATTTCGCGTGGGTGGAACAATGTTGGCGTATTGAAATTTTCAATGCATTTACCTTTCTTTCTCTCACTTGACATGATTCGTAAAGATTCGTTGCTTCTTTTTGTGATTTATTTTGCGGTATAAGTCGGTAAGCATACACACGAGGATGCAGATCACTGACGGGGGAGGGGTGTAGAAAAGCGAGAATCCGCAGTTTGGAAGCCAACGAAAGCTATTGATCCTGGTATACAAAAAGGCGATCACTCGCTCGAATGATCAATGAAGAGAATGAGAAAAAGTAAGAAAGAAAGAAAGAAAGAGGGAGAGAAAGAGAGAGAGAGAGAAAGTGAGATAAAGAGAGAAGAAAAAAAAGAATCAAGAGGACTTCTCGCAAGCCGACTTACACGTTTCAGTAGCGATGTAACGACCTTACAATTTCAACGAAAGATCTTTAATCCTCAACCAATCGATCTCTCGATCCTTACGCTTCATGCCTTTTACAGAAAAATTCGTAGAGTCCTTCTTTTGTTCCGATTTAGATCGAAGATGTGTTATACTTTAGGACGTTATTCTACTTTTATATATATATAAGTACCTATTCTTTTTTATTTATATGTATATGTTAACCGTTAAAGCGTGAAATCCGTTGATTCATGAAATAACTATCCATGACATGAAATAACAATATTACTGAATAATTTGATATTCAACTACTTGGATAAAGTAGATAAAAATATATAAGGATAAGTGATAAATTTTGAATAATAATCTCGTCCCATAAGTTTCGTTCTTTTTTCTTAATTAACTTTTTATACTTAATATTTAATATTTAATATTATCTTACTAATATTAAATACCATAGTATTATGAACAAGGTAATAGGAATAAAATCGTATATTGTTAAGTAAAATAATATAAAATACAAAAAATCTTTTATACTGAAAAGTAATGAAGAAATTTATGGGACGACCTAATATATATGCATATTTCATGATTGATTGATAAAAATGTATTAAACGTAATATAAGTAATATACCGGTGTTTTTACTTCTTTAATAAATACATCTTGAATTTATTATATTCATACATATATATCGATAAATCGATCGTTCTCTCGCCTATTCGTTCGGCGCAAATCCGTATAGAATTCAAAACGTTTTAGTTGAAAAAATATCTCTCTATGGAGAAGTTAAAGTTGTACGTTTTATCTGCGCCCGGTTCGTTCTCTTTTACTCTCTTTCTATCTTTCCCTACCAAATAGCGCGATTGCTATTCAGATATTCGAGACCGCGGGGTTTAATAAAAATATTTGCTAAGAAAACAGCTCGATAGGGAGAGGTAGTAGCTCCGAGAGAAAGAGAGAGAGGAAGCTGCGAGTTATTCTTATATCCAGATTCACGACCTATCCGCCATACGCGATTTCCATAAACGCAATAATACGAAAGTAAGACGGCTATCAGCACTTCTAACTTTCAATAACCAACTATTTGTATTATATTTATTAAGAAAAATAACTATATTCTAATATTAACATTTATATCAAGTATATTAAATATGTAATATATATATATATATATATGTAATTAATAATATGTATTTCCTAAGTTTGTAAAAATACATTCATTGTTCTGACAAGAAACCATTTTCTTGAGACGTTTTCTTAAATTATACCTATGATGACGTTTCATACTATAACCGATATTATTCATTTGATAATTGTCCTCGTTTAGATCATAAGCCTCAATGTATCCCTAGATAGAGAATAAAATAATATAGTTTCGATAATGCAAACTCTATAGTGCGTGAGTTAAATTAATTTTTCCTAATACCTCATTGTCTTCGAATATACAAAAAATATTATCATGTAATGGAGAGATACGCCTAATACAACTATAAGTATTATTTCCAACGTCCTCGCATTTACAAGCATATTCTTGACTGCAAAGCTATAAAACCGTAATGTAAACGTTATTAAAAAATTTACGAATATATTAATTTCTTTCTTTTTTCTTTCCCCCCATCCCTCAATATATTTTACTTACAGCGAGATTTAAATCATCGTCGCTAGGACATCCGGAATTTGGTTTACGATTAGACCTTTCTCCTCTATATTCTATTAAAACTGTTCTATCGTTAGATAAATTTTTTTTTAAAAAAGATGTACCATCTGCAGGATGTTCTAATCCAGCTATCTGTAAAATAGTAGGAAATAAATCTACACTACTAATTGGTGCAGTTATCATAGAGTGAGAAATTCCAGGACCACTAATCAATAATGGAATTCTTATGTCAGTTTCGTACAATTGACGTTTATCCATTGGCATACTGAATTGTCCTGTAAATAGAAATAAGCAAAAATAGGTTCTTCAATATATTAATTGTACATTCTATATTAGATATCTATTACCGATATGATATCCGTTATCTGATGTAAAAATAATATATGTATCATTTAAAAGATTTTTCTGTTCTAACATGTTGTAAACATTTTTAACAAGTTCATCAACAGCTAACAGACTTTCCCATCTTCGTCTATAAATTTCGTCTAATTTAGGTAAGATTTTTAATGGAAGAGGCGATGGTCCTCTTCTGACCAACCAATGCTTATCCTATCGATAAATAATAATTCACCATAATTCTCAATACTAAATTCATTTTTTATAATAATAGAGAAATATGTTTACTGTTTGAGTGAAAGTATTAAAATTAGGTGTTCTCTTCGCTTTGATATCTTTGTACTTATCCATATGCCTTATAGCTGGTGTAAAAGGTGCATGAGGCGCAGGAGGTGACAGTACCATTAAAAAAGGATTATTGTTAGAGTTATACTGATTTAAAAATTCCATGGCTAAATCATTCTATAATAAAGTAATGAAATATTAATTTCATTCGTAGAAGATTTTTGTTAAATGAACCTATTTAACCCCTTTGATGTAAATATTGTTCGAAATTATGCTTCTGCTGTATTGAAATACTTGCATAGCGAATAAGATTCTACTGTACGGACCAGTTACAACATAAACACATATTATTGTAAAGTAGATAGAATATTATAATATAATAAATGTTAAAAATTGTAAACCAATAAAATATCAATGGGTTACTATAGTCATCAGTAATATATACCAAGTGTCAGATATTGGGTGACTATAGTAACAGGTAGTTATATCAAAAGGGTTAATATTTATGGTTCTCAATATTTAATTAGCTTACTATCACGTCTGTGAGATAATCCTCAGGTTTATCTCCATATCGTTTTCTTGTACCATTAATGGACAAAGTATAATTGTAATACTTAGAGTTTTTAACGAGCCCTGCCCACCAATCCCAACCTGGTGGAATATGTTTAACTCCACCAACGCTTTTACTGCCATACTATTAAATTTAAGTTATACCTAATACCTTATAAAGAAATTTAATTCTAAATCGAATAAATTAATAAATAATTTATTGCACCTGATTCAAATATTTTCCAGCGTAAAACGTAACATAATTCATTTCATTTTTTAAATATGCTGCGAAAGTATTACGTTCATATTTTTCTTGCCATTCAATACTACTACAACCTCCAGAAATAGAATTATTTACTGTTAAATGATTATGTTGATATCTACCAGTTAAAATGGAAGCTCTGTTGGGACAACAGATTGGAGATGCTACAAACTATATAATCAAATAATCATAATAAATCTTTTTAAATGATCTTAAATAAAAAGAATATTATAAATAATTTCATTAACACATACATGGTTTACAAATGTTGCGCCTTTACTTCCAATAAGATTTAACGTATTGTTCATTGGTGTCTACAAAATTGATTAGATATAATTAATAAAAATGTAAATAATATTGCAATATCTCTATTTGAAATGATATCCTTACCATTCCATCTAGAACTAAATCTAAATCGTCAGCAATAATTAATACAATATTTTCTCCTTTACACAAAGATGTATATAAATATAATAATAATATTAAATATGTTAATAGAAACATTGTGATTAATAAAAGATAAAATTTAAACTTCTAAATTCTAATTACCAAATTGATATTTAAAATCACATAACATTAACTGAAAGTAATAACAGTTGAAATATACACTATGAAAAAAAAATGAACAAAAGATTAAATTTATACATCTACAAATGCAATTGCAATATATTTACAAAGAAATAAAAAAAATATAACAAATTTAAAACAATGCAAGTTATAATGTTTACAATAAATAAAATATTTTAAAATGTTTTATATATATTTATATTTTTAGATTGATTATTAATTTTATTTATAATTTATTTATTGTAAAAATGATCATCACAATATTTATATTTTTAAATAT
Source organism: Mischocyttarus mexicanus (assembly GCA_023678845.1). Lineage (NCBI taxonomy): Eukaryota > Metazoa > Arthropoda > Insecta > Hymenoptera > Vespidae > Mischocyttarus > Mischocyttarus mexicanus. The sequence continues at coordinate 4,212,989 of JACGTP010000001.1, forward strand.
TAATTTTATCATTTGTCATATTAAAATCCGGTATTCACATGTTGACAAGGTATTACCAATCTAAAAAAAAAACTAGCGTTATCTTCAGTCCTGTAAACTTAATAAATCGTACGAGAACCAATTCGAATAGAGGTAGATGCAATTCTAGGTTATTTATTTGATCGATGCTCAGGGATGTTAAAACGTGAATAAGGTGGTGAGGTTGTGAAAACAGTGAATAGTTAACGGCCAAGATTGGTCTATCTTTACAAGATGGTGCTGGAAAGTACGATGATATGGTACGTTTTGATAAATAATCTAATAAACAAAATTATCTTCATATTATATTCATTTATTTCTATTAATCGTTAAGCTTTTTCTTTTTCTTTACGGGTAAAAATATCTATCTGTGAGAAATATCCCATAGTATTTAATAATCTCATCTGTAAATTTATGCTTCCTGAGATGACAATGCAAACTTCTCAGAAGAATTTAAAAATTCTCAAACAATTTTAGAACATATCGATATATTTTTTTTTTATAGATATGAAAACAATAGATATTTTTACTTTCAAAAAAAAATTTTTTAAATAAACATATATATACATATGTGTACGTATATATATGCATATAATTATATATATATATATGTAGATTTAATTTTTATCTGCTTGTTTATCGTTATACGTAGGTGGATTGAAAAATTCTGAGCCTAACATAGAAATAATTCTTTTTCTGTCAAACTACCTTTTATTTTTTTGACATAAGGTAAAAATTTTTCAGTCCACTCATGTATATAACTTATATTTTTATTTAATAACGTATATATAAGTTTGTAATTTGAAATTGGTTTTATGTATGTTTGTTAATAGTGTTGACAACAGCGATTACATGAGAAATGGAGATTTTTTGCCAACTCGTTTACAAGCTCAACAAGATGCAGTTAATTTAGTATGCCATTCTAAGACTCGTTCGAATCCTGAAAATAATGTCGGTCTTATAACGCTTGCCGAGTGAGTTTATATATAATTTATTAGTTTTAATCAAAACAATGATGTGAAAGTCAAAAGAATTTTATTACTGATTATTATTATTATTGATCTTCGTCTAGCGTTCAAGTTTTAGCAACTCTTACGAGCGATGTTGGTAGAATACTTTCCAAGCTTCATCAAGTTCAACCAAATGGACATTTATGTTTAGTCACAGGAATTAGAATTGCACATGTAAGTATTCGTTGAAGAAGAGTATTTGGGGGACAAAAAGAATTACTCATAGTTCTGTCATAAATTTTGTCATTAATTTATTTTCTATGTATAGTTAGCATTAAAGCATAGACAGGGTAAGAATCACAAGATGCGAATAGTAGCATTTGTTGGAAGTCCAGTGGATATAGATGAAAGAGAATTGATCAAGCTAGCGAAGCGACTTAAAAAAGAAAAGGTCAATGTAGACATAATTAGTTTTGGGGAAGAAAGTATTAATAATGACATTTTAACGGCTTTTATCAATGCGTTAAATGGTAAAGATGGAACTGGTAGCCACCTTGTTACTGTACCTCCTGGCCCACATTTATCGGATGCTTTGATCTCTTCTCCTATTATTCAAGGAGAAGATGGAATGGGTGGGGCAGGAATGAGCGGCGCCGCATTTGAATTTGGTGTTGATCCTAATGAAGATCCAGAACTTGCATTGGTATATACATATATATATTATCTAACTTTTATTAAATAGAAATATATGACGAATGAATATGAAAATTTGTTAATACTATTTTTTAGGCTTTACGTGTTTCCATGGAAGAACAACGTCAACGACAGGAAGACGAAGCACTTAGAGCACAAGTTACAGAAGATGTTCAGAACAAACAACCTGAAACTATTAAGGAAGTAACTAATGAAGAAGCAATGTTAAAACGAGCATTGGCGATGTCATTAGAAAGAGCTGAAGAAACAACGTCGTCTACTGCTGATAATACTGCTCCAACTACTGCAAATATACCTGATTTTGCTAATATGTCAGAGGAAGAACAAATTGCTTTCGCGATGCAAATGTCAATGCAAGATCAACGTAAGTTCTAATATCTAATCTAATATATAAGTATATATTTCTTTTAATCTCGTTTCGATTTACATGAAATTATTTTTCTATTTTAGAAGATCTAGAAACGCAGAAAGAAGAAGCAATGGAAGTAGAAGAAGATTATAGTGCTGTTATGTCAGATGCTGCATTTTTACAATCAGTTTTAGAAAATTTACCTGGTGTTGATCCACAATCGGAAACTGTCCTACAAGCAGTTGGTTCCCTACAACAAAATAAGGACAAAGATAAAGATAAAGATAAAGATAATGTTAAAGAAAAAGAAAAAGACAAAGACAAGAAGTAAGGGGAGCTTTTTAGGAATACATACATATATATATATATATATTTGTACTAGATATTATTTCTACTTTCCATTTGGGTGTTACAATTTTATGCTTCTTCACATTTATGCAAATTACGTTTATCACATGTGCGTGTATATAACCATGAAAACGAATACTAACGTATTAATTGTATAATTAAAAAACAATATTATTACAAAAAGAAAAAAAAAATTATACACTCGTTTGTATTTTTAATTTTATTTAAAGTAAATCTCATGTGTTATCAAATCAATTTTATTATTTCAATTATCTTGTCAGATTGATTTAAATTATCTTACCTTAACAATTTATTCGCAAATTACACCGAGTATAAAACTTGTTTGCGTATTGAAATTTGATTACATTTTTGTGGTTATGTCCACGAATCCGTTCAAAGTCACGTGACTTCGGTTGACCAATCAAATCGATGCATTTATTCGTATTATGCATCATGAAGGAAACCTGTTGTATCTTGTCTACACAATTCTAATTTAAAGTATTTAAGTTAAAATGGCTCCTATAATAACCCGCGGAAAGAAAATAGGGTCTTCTAATAAAACGAATTACGATGCCTCGGAAAAAGAAAATATTTATTTGCGTCGTTTGACTGATTATCAAACTCGTGTACGAAGACGGGATACTGTCAGAAGTGTTAGAAACACAACGGTAAGATTTTATACTTTTTCTTTTAAATGTTATTTATACAAATTTTGTAATAAGTTATATCCTTAGGAACGTGATTTAGAACGAAAAGTAGGTGTTGAAATTCAAATTAGAGATGGATCTACGAAATTGTTGGCTGCTGCTCGACATCGTACACAAAGTTTGGAAGCAGCAAGAGCGTTGTTTATATGTAACGAAAGAATGTCTATGTATTTAAAAGAATTACAACGTCGTAAAAAGAATTCGTCCGAAACGTCCAAGTACATATTATATTGGTTTTTTACTTTTCATTTTATTTTATTTTATTTTATTTGTTTACGTGTGTGTATTGATGATTCTTTTAGATCAACAGAAAGTACAGCAACAGTTTCACTTTCTGAGATTAGATTTCCATTAATGTGGAAAGATTTGGATCATTTTAAAAATCGTGGGGATTATAGAAGATTCGCTGTTTTTTGTATGGCTCGTATAGGCACAGAGATATGTGACACAAGTTTACTCTGTCCCATAGACAGAACACATACCGATATCACTTTTACTAATCCTTTAATATTGTGAGTTACTATGAAATATAATTATTCTGTTTAATTTAAAATAATATACATTTATATTAATAACATGGTTTACTTCTATACTTCTTTACAGTTATAATGTACCGGCAGAGTTTGAACTTACGTTAGAAATTTATAGCTGCATGCTGGAAGAAGATTTTAGCATTGCGAGTACACCATTGAAAATTACTAAAACTATACATTCGTCTATATCCAGAACACTTGGTAAAAAATTGAGCGCGTCTGTTAACGGAGATATCAATCATATCCAATTGTAAATTTATTAATCATTAAAATGAATATTTTCTCTTTTAAGATTGATATTATTATTATTATTATTGTTATATTTTTCTAGAGGTCCGCGCTTTGAACTGGCTGCTTCTGCCAAACTGACTATAGAAGAAACAGATAACGGTGTACGAACGCATGATCTTGTTATAAATCATGTTGGTGAGACAATATTTCTTTAATGCTTTAAACTAACATCAATAACTCTGTTGTGATTAGAAGAGTATGAGATGTATTCAACAGATCTTTGGACATACCCTTGAGATATACACATTTGAATATCCAAGGTCTGTATAGTCGATAATGATAAGGCATGCGCATGATTGGACGTATAATTATTTCTTTAACATCATTTTTTCAAATAATCATTCTACTTTCTTATATATTTCATTTAAATATTTCTAAGGTTTTAATCTTTCTTTCAGAAAACAAGAATTGTATGTTACCGCTTTTTGGACACTTTTGTTGTCGTTTAGCAGTAGAACCTGAATGCATTAACTCGGATATCCATGCAGGCATAATTGATATAAATGGTCAAAAGTATTGGGCACGCTTACGTAATTTTTGCGTTAAAACGTGGCTCTCAAAAGAATTAGAAGATGAGAAAAATGTTATTCATACTATTCCTATCGATAAAGTTAGTTCAATTATATTGAAGAATCGTGTTACATATATGAATCTCTCTAATAAAACTAAATATTTTGTTTTTCTCTTAGGAAACTGTTATTCAGTTATCGAAAAAGTCATCCAGAAAACTTTTATTAACAAACTTTATCGATGGTACTAAAAAAAATGGTAACATTCGTATTAAAATCAAATAAAGAAGCTCAAGAATGGTTGAAACACTTAGTGATTCATTCGAAAGATCATAGCAGGTGGAGAAGTGTAGGGCTAACAACTGAGCGAGCGCAATCAACAGACAATATTATTCCAGTCCTCTGTAATAACAGACAAGGTTCCTTGTACGATGAAACATCGTTGATAGGTAAAATGAATAAATTATTACAAGCTAAATTAAGAAAGAAAAACTTTATCTTATCTATAATTAATTATTTTGTTTTAGAATCCATTCCATCCAGTTTATGTAGCACGCAAAGGTTTTCCGTACAAGATATTTCTCGTTCAATATCTAAAAATGTTTCTGGCAATAAGTCGTATCTTCATACTCGCTCACTATGCAATAATAGTATGTACAAATTAAGTTTTACTGGCGTGAAGAATCATCGTTGGTCTTTCTTAAGTAAAGATTAAAAACGAAAATATTAAAATAAATATATATATTTATATCCACAAAGGTTTTAGGAGAAAATATATTTTACGTATCTTATACACATCTTTGATTATATTTTTCAACAGAATATTCCTACATACATATATATACATATATTAATTTGGCGAGAAAAAAATCTATTATTTTTTTTTTAGTATAGAGATATATATCTTTATAAACGTAAAGATATATATCTCTTATTCCCCAACCTAATATATATAATGTATACATATGCACGCATATAAACATATTGCTTTTTAAACATATCAATGTATCAATGCTATCTAGAACATTACGTCACAATCAATTATTTTATGTAGATTTATATTATGTGTATAAATGCTTAAAATTGATTTAAAACAATCTGCAGCATTATTGAATAATCCTTTAACAATATTTCTAATCTCAATAGTTGTATTAAAGCGCATATTATATTTTATATTTCAAAATATTATAAACGATCAAAGAAAGTTTGAATAAAGTATAAAAAGCAATGAATTAAAAAAGTATCGATAACGACCTTGCACATTATAATCAAAATATTTATTTTTATTTTTGTTTCTGTTGAGAAACTATCATATATGTAATAATTTGGTTTTTTGCAAATCATTTTTTGTTTAATCCTAAGCAAAGATATCTTTTATAAACAGATATTTTCTTTTTACTGATATAGAAATATATTATTGAGAGATACGAATTTACAAGACATTGGTAAATTCAAAATACGTATCATCCAAGAATATGTACACTAAAAATCTGATTCTATATTTAAAGGATTTCTTTAATTTATTTTATTATTTGCTTTTCTTAGCTTCGAGTTTCCTTTGCGCTAAAATAAAACCAGTGGTTATGGCAATAAAAGTAAAAGCTTGAGCAGCTACTCTAGCACGCATCATGTACTGCGACATTTGTGAATTTCCTTTTGAAAAGTTGAACAATCCATAACCAAGTGCGCATACCGTAAGCAATGCACCTAAAATTATTTTTATATTTATAAGATATATTAATCATGTATACGTATAATTATATATTCTATTTTATCTACTTCTAGATATTCTATTAGAATATTATTGATTATTAGATATTATAGATATTTTATTTATATTTTAGATAAATTTTATTTTTCTATTAGAATTATTTAATTAATATCATAAAGATTATTCTATTAATTAATAAAAGGTTATGTTTACCTAATGGTACAAAAGGATTTTCAGAAACTTTACGGAAAAGTTTCTGCTTTCCAGTTTCTTGAAAGTGCCCATCTGCAACCTCTTTAATTGCAACATCTCTTATTGTTACCCAATCCAAACCTTCGTATTTAGCATTGTCAGATAAATTTTTATCCATTATTAATATACCAATAAACTCAATTAAAATTTACGTATTTTACGAGTCGAATCAAAACTATATACATATATTTATGTACTATCTCTTTCCAGAGTCAGTCCTTTGATATTAAATTTATAAACAGTTGTTAGAAATCTTCTTTATCGACACTTGATACCTAAACTCGATTGATATCATATAGAAAAAAGAAATGCTTATCGAATATTAGCAAAATCGAAATTGTTTTTAAAATATTTAAAAATATTCAAATTAAATTAAATTAAATGATAAATTTTTGTCGATGTGGACTGTTCTTTTTCTGAATCATGCCGGATAGGTTGCTGGTAAGTTATAAAAATCAGAATTTTATAGTGCGCCTGTACGTATGCAACATTGTTAGTTTAGACTATTGCATATATTCAGGCGTGGAAGAAAATAATATTCAAAAATAAATACATCGAAAATTCAGAGCCTACAACTTTGATTTTCATTAATAAAATAAAACAAAATTGTTTCAATCTCATGCTACTAAAATAAAAAAGAAATAAGAATAAAATATAATTGAGTTCTCGTACGCCTGAGTATGTATGCAATACTGTTACATAAAAGTTGTACGTACACATTGGTTGCCTATTTTCAGGTGAATAATATTAGGTTGTCAAATATGAAATAGAGCAGAAAATGCACGTAATAGAATAATAGAATGGAAATGACAATGTTCGGTTGTCGACAACGGCCGAGGAGTAACGGAGATAGACGAACGTAAAGAAAACATTGAACGCTCAACTAAGCCGGTAGTTAAGAAATGTTTTTTTCTGTGAATTTCATATATAACGAATTTCCTAGAATTCACCGAGAGATACACGATCATAACAGATGTTGAGCTCGTTTAACTCGGGCGTACACCTATCTTTCTCTCAATATATTCAATACGTATGGGATTATTACTATGTTTTTGTATCGTTGACCTACTTTTGTATCGCTGACCTATTCTTCTTAACAGTGACCTACTTTTGAACAGCTTTTATCTATTTCTAATGAAAGATTTTTATTTTATATCTAAATATTTAGATTATCAATAAGTATATTTATGAATGATTTATTTTTATTTAATCGATTATTTAAAAATTCTTCCATACGAACGTATTAGAATTAATACTTTTCTGAAAAAAGAAGAAAATAAAAATTTCGTATAAAAATTCTTATATGTTTCGTGTGGTATCTGTAAAAATATAAAATTTATTTATTAAAATTATAACGTAATTAGTTTCTATAGATAATGTAAATAAAAAGAATCAAGGGACATGGATTAAAAATATAATATGATAATTATAGATAATTATAGATAAATATGATGAAAAGAAACTAATTACAATTATAATGTTTATGGTAAGCGGTCTTTGGCTGGATTTTACTTGCCATGGAATGTATAGCATATAAAATATGATAAATATTATATGGAAAGTAAAAATACCAGGGCCCAGGTCTAACCACGAGGAGGTAATTGCTTTCGAAGACTCAAAAGGGATGTGAAAATCTTTAAGATTGCAACATTCGAATAAATTATTTGACGAAGATCCTTTTTTTGAAAATAATTGTAAATGGCCTCTGACTAAGAGTAAGATTTTAAAAAAATTAAAAATAATTATCGATATAACAGAAGAAAGTGTGTATAGAAAATGACTAAATGGAAACAAGGAGTGAATCCGAGTAGAATTAAAATAACCACAATAATTTAATTTAAATCTAAAAATATAAAAAATAAAAAAATATCCAAATTATTTTATATTTTGAATTACGTTAGAAAGAATGAAATGTTTAAACCAATGTATACGTATTAGAACATTCTTAAATATAAGAAGGGTGAATTAGAGTAGTAGACATATGCTAAATAATTGGTAAATTTTCATAGAAAATGTATATTATAATTGAAATGTAATAAGTATAAGTTATGCGTACCTTCCTCCTCGAAATCCACTGTTAGACTAGTTTAAAATAACCTATTAAAGTTTTTTTTTCGAAAGTTGTTTACATGATTATCGGCGGGGATTAAACCTATTAATTTCGAATATTATTCTCGTTAAACTAACACCACTTCTAAGAAATCTTATTCTATGTGTATGTGCCTGCCTACACGTCTAAATCTAACAGAATATTTATCAGAAAAGAATGAAATTAATTAGAATATTTTCTAATTAATATTTCGATCCAGTATTAAGGTCCCGTTCGTAGAATTTAACTAAAAACATATAAAATAAAAAGATATCAAAATTATTTTATATTCAAAGTAAGTTTAAAAGTATGTAATGTTTAAACCAATGTATATGTGTCAGAACATTCTTAAATATAAGAAAGGTACATAAGAGTAGTAGACATATGCTAAATAATTGTTAAATTATCATAGAAAATGCATATTATAATTTAAATGTAATAAGTATAAGTTATGCTTATCTTCCTTCTCGAAATCCACCGTTAGACTGGTTCGATATCATCTATGACAGTTTTATTTTCGAAAGTTGTTTACATGATTAACAAAGGGGATTAAACCTATTAATTTCGAATATTATTCTCGTTAAACTAACACCACTTCAAAGAAATCTTATTCTATGTGCATGTTCGTGATTACAAGTCTAAATCTAACAGAATATTTATTTGAAAGGAGTGAAAATTATTAAGACATTTTTTAAATAATATTTCGATCCAGTATTGATGTCCGGCTCGTAGAATTTATCTATAAACATATAAAATAAAAAGATATCGAAAATATTTTATATTTTGAAGTATATTAAAAAGTATGTAATGTTTAAACCGATGTAAATGTGTTAGTACAATTTAAAAAATAAGTAGAGTGCACTACAGTAGTGAACATATTCTAAATTATTGTTAAATTATCAAAGGATATGTATATTATAATCGCAAAGCACAGAATATAAGTTTGATGTATTGTCTTTTACGAAAACTAAAAATAAAACTACTTTGAAATAAATTTTATGTTTCATTTAATGACCTACTTTTGTACATCTCACCTACTTTCTTACCGATGACCTACTTTCTTACCGATGACCTACTTTTCAGCAGATGTTTTCTATATTTCTAATGATTGATTTTTATTTTATCTCCTAATATTCAGATAATTAATAAATAGATTTATGTATATTTTGATTATATTCGATTAAAACTATTAAAAAATAATTGTTTGATGAATCAGAAATTTTTTATAAGCTTAATTACATTATATATATATATACACGAGATAAATATATATTAAAAATTACAAAATATATCTTATTTCTTTTTTTTAAATTTTACTAGCATATTCTATAAGATTTGTGAAATATTTAAAAGTCCTGTACCTGTCAATATATGAAATTAATCTTAAATAATTAGATAGTTACCGCTCTATTCTTTTAATTTATTTTTCAAACACTCGAGTATATTTTTTTCTTTTCTAATATACACACGCATCTCGACTTTTTTAATGTAAATAAATTTATTTCTATTGAAAATATAGCTCCTTATTTCAAATCAGACACCTATTCTTTTCTCTGTTTAACCCATAATTAATGAAAGCATTTAAAGCATAAAATGATTATATTTAATACATGTATATATACATAATGAAAATGCAACTAATTATGAAAATCAACGAACGAAAATTGTAAAAATTCTGCAAACGGTTTTTTTTACGTATCATACAATGTTCGGTTCAAAAAATTGTATAACGTTACGATTATCTATTAGAATCTTATTTTATTGAAAATTATTCATATAATATGTTTAACACTAAACCCTACCTCGCCGAGATCGAACGTTAGAAAAGTTAAAAATTATGGTCAACTTACGTTTAGATGTACTTTGTTCTTATATCCAATGTTGCATAATCTATATCCATAAGTGCAGGTATCCATATATGTATATATCACTTTTCAGCACTACACACACTCGCATACATATGCATATCACTTGCATAGGAAAAATACACGCACACACGCACACGCATACGCAACGCGAAATAAATGATATACTTTAAATAGTATCCTTGTTATTCCTTCCGACGCTCGAAGAACACTAACGATTATTATTAAAAGTAGTTACGAATACATACGACAAGTACCGAACATACACGAAGGTCAATTACAAATCTAACGACGAAATGACAGCGTTCGGTTGTCGACACCGGCCGAGGAGCGACGGAGAGAGGCGAACGTAAACAAAGCATTGAACGTTCAACTAAGCCGGTAGTTAAGGAATGTTTTTCTATGTGTATTTCATATATAACGAATTTCCTAGAATTTACCGAGAGATACATGATCATAACAGATGTTGAGCTCGTTTAACTCGGGCGTACACCTTCGCCAGTCTCACTCTCGATACATTCAATACGTATGGGATTATTACTCTATTTTTGTACAGCTGACCTACTTTTGTATCACTGACCTATTTTTCTTACCAGTGAATTCAGTGGATTCTAGGAAATTCGTTATATATGAAATACACATAGAAAAACGTTCCTTAATTACCGGCTTCGTTGAGCGTTCAATCTTTTGTTTACGTTCGTCTCTCTTCGTCATTCCTCGGCTGGTGTCGACAATCGAACGTTGTCATTTCGTCGTTAGATTTGATATTGACCTTCGTATATGTTCGGTACTTTTCGAATTTATTCGTAACTACTTTCAATAATAATCGTTAGTCTTCTTCGAGCGTCGGACGGAATAACAAGGATATTAATTAAAGTATATAATTTATTTCGTGTTGCGTATACGTGTGCGTGTGTACGTGTATTTTTCCTAAGCAAGTGATATGCATATGTGAGCGAGTGTGTGTAGTACTGAAAAGTGATATATACATGTATGGATATTTGCACTTATGGATATGGATTATGCAGCATTGGATATAAGGACAAAGTACATCTAAACGTTGAGTTTGTTGTTACAGTAACTGTCTTACTTAAACAATTTTAGAGATTTTTATTAACAATTTGTACCAATATTACATACTTAGTAATTAATTTTATACAAGTAATGGGATTTAGGCCATTGATATTGCTTGGGTTTGTATATTAAAATACAAAGCGAACACTATCAAACAAATAGTTTGCATATTTTGTTACATATCACGAATATTTCATTAACTTTTAACTTTTAATTATGTCAATTATTATAGATTATTTACATTTTCTTTTTTAAATATTTAACATTGAATCTTTATGATAAAATATTTTTTAATGTGTGTACTGTCTTCAGAAATGATTTATAGGAAATATTGTTTTAAAATCTTTAGTATGTTTCAGCTTTTAAAGTTTTATTTTTAAAATTTTGTATTCATCGTCATCCTAAGGGTAGGAGATCCATCCTGCATTCGTAAATAGAGAATAAATGTTAGTCAATTTTTATATTAAACGTTTTCTTAATAATTATATTAGTTTTTTCTTATAACAATGTTATTTATAATTTTATTTTTACTTCTGCTTCAAATCATCGTTGAAATAGTGCAGGGTAGAAGCAGTGTTCGTTAAAATGTATTAGCGTTTTATTAATTAAGTTTATTTAAAAATTAGTTTTTTATTGAGTTGACTGCGTGCACTGCAGTTGTAGAGTCAGTGTTTGTGCATCGTCATCGTCATCGTAAGGGTAGGAGACCCATTCTGCATTCATCACTGGAGATTAAAAGTAAGTTAATTTTGATGTCAAACATTTCTATGAAAATTTTAATGATTTGTTAATAAGACAATGGTATTAATTGTACTCTTTCTTTTCCTTTTTCGACTAACTTTTCCAATGAGATTGAAATGATCGAATTATATTCTATTCGTATGTGTTTACTTTTTTTGTCCGGACACATATAAATAACAGTCGAAATCGTTAAAGTACGGTCGTCTTTCTGTATACAAAGCGTATTTGGTAAGAATATCATTCGTTTTAATACTCCAATAATTTTAGAATAATTATATTTTATAATTATTAATCCGTAATGTATATATATAATTATTAATTATTATCGTTCGTTCATCAAACTAAGTTCTATTTCTCTCATATCGTTTTTTATTAGTTTCAAATATAATCAAATTTAAATTTAAAGAAAAATTCAAATAAACATCTCTGATCAAAGTCAATTAATAATTAAAATGAAAAGAGAAATGTGTTTACCAGTGTTTATCGCAATAACAATGACGTTGGTTTTTTTTTAATTTTTCTTTTACGAAATTTAGTTACTTCTTTACAAACATTTTCTTATCATATTTATTCAATACTATCTCAAAAAATTATCTTTTTATTGGCTTTTTGGAGTCAACAGTTCGTGACTTTTTCTTTTTCGATTGGGTCACCTATCTGTTTTAGTAACTTTTTCTATTAGGTAAAAATAATATTAATTTATGTATAAGACAATTATTTGCATTGTAAGTTACTTATGACTCGACCTAATATATAAGTTCAATTTTCATCAATTATTTGAATCATTCTTTACATAATATAATTTATATATATATATACATATCGAAGAAACATTTTTGAAGGAAAACTTTTCCCAACGTAATTGTATCTTATTCAAATATTCTTATATGCACGTGTAAACGACGTAGAGGGTAATTACTTGTTATAATGGGTAAACGAGCGAACATAATCTTAGTTTTAAATTGGAAGATTGGCATGTTCTCGTAAAGGAAACTATATATCCTTACTGTGTATATCTCGTAATAAACCAAGAACATTAGGTTTTCTACGTGCTTATCTTTTGTAATATGTCATTAGCAAGTTGTATATAAATTAGAAAAATTATTTCTTTTTTTTTTTAAACTTACAATGAAAGTAAACAATATCTTTTTAATTCTCTTTTTATCTTTCCCTCTCTTTTGTTTTATTTTTTCCATAAATTCGAAGATATGACATACGTCGAGGTATATATATATATACATATATGTACATATATAACCACTTACACATCTACTACATAACTCTCGTCACGTGTAATATTTATTCTCAAAATGAGTATTACATTAACGCATTGACTGTCACACCAAATTCACTTGTTTTGCTCATTACGCCATGATAGTATTTTATGATGCAAGATTTCATAGAAATTAATCTTTTATTTTCGGTGTTCCAATAAAAATTTTTAATCGTTTAATGGTGCACTTTTTAATTCAAAGTATATTCTAATTAGCAGTAATATTTCAAATACGCTAACTGTAAATTTTCATTCAACTTTTTACAATTTAAGTAGTTCAAATGCTCCGGTCACATATGACCACCATGACATCACTGACCAAAATGATAGTCAAAGTGTTAATGAAATAATTTTTTGATTTAATTTTTCTTCGTTTCATTTATCTCTTGATTTACTTTTACTTCTTTACAATTTATTCCTAATGGTGATTATAGTCGAAAAGATTGTTTGAAAAATAATTAAAAAAAAAAAATAATTAAATAAAAAGAATATTAACAAATGTTTGTCTCACTTTCTCTTTTTCTTTCTTCGATAAAATCGAAGGTAACATATATAGTATACGGTCAAGGTGTTTAAAGCCTCGATACTAACGTATTCCAAATGGTTATGTTAGATAAATGAATGATAATCATCAATTAACGCTCCATACGAGATGCGAGACTGGATTTCCTCCATAGATGTTAAGTGTCACGCGAAGTATTCACCTATTCATATTGCTAAATTATCAATTTCCTTTTATCTATGTATATTCAGTACTAACATATATACATACACATAGATACGAATTAATCTATTACTGAGAATTGCAATACGACTTTACATAATATCATCGTCATTATCATTATCGTCGGTTATATTACATTAAAAAAAAAAGAAAATAAGGATCAAGTTGTAAAATGTGTATTTTGAAGGGGGAAAAAAAAATTCTAATATCTATGAGAATGTTGAAATGATTGATATATGAATATGTAGATAAAAGAGAAAGTTAATAGATATTTAAACATGTGTTGGTTATAAATTAATAATAAATTAACGAGGTGGTGGGGGGGGGAGGAATATTTGAAAAATAATAATTATAATTATATGATATAGATCTGTTTGAAATTTAAAATAAAATCATAGAAAATTTCGATATTCGGAAAAAAAAGAGAAAAAAGGAAGAGATTGTTTATACAAATTTTGTATAGATTATTAAACAATAAATTTATAATATTATAAATATTAATCTCTTGATTTTATATTCCATTAATTTATATATAATATCGTAGTATGTGCGTGCATGTGTGTGTGAAAGAAATATTGGAAGTTATATTTGTCGGTATTGTCAATTAAACGAAAAACGTAGGAATCTTTGATAAACGTAAATGAAAAAGATAGGAAGAAATAGTGGGAGGGTGAGAGGGTGAAAAAGTGAGAGGGAAAGAGTGAAAGAGTGTGTAAACGAGCGAGCGAGAGTGAGTGAGTGAGAGGGTATGAGTGAGTGAGAGTATAAGCGTAATTCAGGACAACGTGATATCTATATTTCAGAAATACTCCCCCACTTCTATATGTAGTTATGTCATTGGTGACGTAGATGGACCCAGCCTCCGCGAGTCCAGTATTGATTTCGTGACGTCACTAACACATAGACATCCCACGCGTAACAAGCAAACATCGTGCTTGATTTTGTTTCTTCCGATTATATATATACATACATATATATGTAATCACCTACATACATCTATTACATAATTCTCGTCACGTGTAATGTTTATTCTCTCCAAATGAGTATTACATTAATGAAAATAATTATTCGATTGAATTTTTCTTCATTATATTTATCTCTCTCGATTAACTGTTATACTTTTTACAATTTTATCTATTCGATTTACTTTATTTTTGATATAATTTATTTCATCTTCATTTTATTTATCCTCTTTTTTTTAATCACAAATTTATATCACCGAATTAATACAATATTACAAATTTTGTTTATACGTATATATATATATATATTTTATTTGCAATTTTAATTAATGCAAAATCAAATATAACTGTCATAATGAACAATTGTCGACATGTTTAAAGATTAAATATATTTCTTCTTTTTCTTTATTTCTTTATTTTAATATTATTTATTATTATGTAAAATTTATATATGTTAATATATCTAATCATTTCTATTTGGTGTGTTTATTTCAAAGTTCTTTCATAATCGGTTGCAAAATATAGGTCAAACAAAATGTCGATGTTTCGTTAACGTAATGAGTTCTAAATTTTTTTATAAGTATATATATATATGAGAATGATTTTTCGGAAATTATATACACATAAACGTATATACATATGTGAGTGTATAACGCCTTGATCTCGGATGACGATAGTTGAATGGCCGACAGATGATGGAAATGTTGCTAATTATCTAATATCCTGGGTTAGCAATGTATTTTCTCTCTCTCTCTCTCTCTCTCTCTCTTTCTCTTTCTCTTTACCTCTCTTTTTCTTTCTCTTTTACTCCATTTTTCTCTCTCATTCTCTTTTTCTCTATCTGTTTATAAGCAACTTCCAATTAAAACAAAATTCTCGTACGTTTTCCACTTGCACGAAGAAACACCATGAAGTACTAAAAACATGTTATTTTCTATCATTGACGTAATCAATTATTAGCGACTGAAATAAAAAAAAATCAGAAACAAGATAATTATCGATAAAATTGTTTTGAATTCTTGTGTACATTTTTCATCTGATTTTTGTTATTTTTTTAATAAGTCGACATGTGCATGTGGAATTCGATGATATAACAAAAATTATCTTTATTATCATAATTACCAATGACAAAAATGCTGTTGTTAAGATGGTCGATTGAAAGTTATAAAAATATGGAAAAATCCTAATTATCTAACGCATTTTATTCGTTTTTATTTGTTCTTATCACATTTCCATAGTAATTATTTTATTTACAATAAGTATATATACTTAATTGTTTTATAACACAAGTCATCTTTATTATCATAATTTAAAAAAAAAAGCATCTAATTTAGATTTTTGTTATATTCACTTTGAAATCTTTTCTAATGTTAAAATTATTATCTAACATTGTAATAAAGATGAAGTTTCTTTAGATAAGACCGTATTATTCTCTTTTATTCGAGGATATGTCATGCGGGTTACCATACAGACTCAAAGAAAAGGGATATTCCGATTACATATCTAAGCCAGTGTGTTGCAAGTGAAACCTTAACTGGTCTATCATGGTATCTATTCATTTATCTGCGTTTGTCCATTGAATCAGAACATTTCTAATATAATTATATAATCTTTCTTATAAATTTAATCGAATATTTTTTAATCAACAATTTTTACAAATTTTTTGTATCACAATTTTTTATTTTTTTTTTCATAACAAACGTTTGTATAATAATTTTTTACTTTTTTATTATTATTTTAACATCTCGACAAATTTCTAAAAAATAATTTTTACGCTATGCAACTTTTGATACACTTTTGATACACATATACAATTTTATAAAAATTAGTTTTCTTTTTATAGTGAACAATTTTTATCGCGTATGTTTATTCAGTTAGAACATTTCTAATAATTTTGTAAATTTGTATATAAGAAATTTTTTGTAATAATAATGATTTTTAATCGTTCATGAATGTTTGTTTCTCGTTAATTTTATTGCTAAAAGTTTATCGAAAATTCTATGAAAGGATTCGTAGTAAAACTTGTAAGGATTATTTCATCAGTTCTTTTTTGTTAGATTGTAAAGAAGGAACCGTACACCTGGTTAACATATAGAGAAAGATTTGAAGAAGGGAAGAAAACCGATGTCTACGTTTCTCTTTATTGTTTTCGTTTTTATATGTGTGTATCCTCACGTGCTCTTTTATCCCATGACCCTCTTTTCATTTTTATCCAATAGAAATACTCCGCATGGACCCTAAGTTCCAGGTGTACGTTTTCGCATCCTTTATTATTCGACGACCTTCGAAACGCAAATTTCTATAAGTAAACTTTGCTGCAGCGTAAAAACAAACTTATTTTTATAATCTATTATATATTTCTTTTTAATAAATACATTTCTGTTGCCAATTAAAGATTAATAAATCGTTTAAAAATTTTCATATGAAGTTTATTTTATTTTTAAAATTCGTTTAGAAATTTAAATACAAAAATGCCGATTAATTGGCATAAATAAATAAATAAATAAATTATAATATTTGTTGCATATATTTTGTTTCGAAAATTCTGCTATCTGATTTTAAAAATTTTAAGAACGATTTTCATGATGATTAACTGACGTATGCATAAGTATATTAGTATGCGCATACATGTTTTATTGTAATATCATTTATTATATTTGCGAGAAAAAGTAACTCGCGTAAATTCAATGACGTGTTTTCTGATTATTCCCTTAACGAAAAATCCAAGTGGATCTGACGACAAAGGAAACTTGGAGTAAATTTTTTTTTTTCCTCACATCAGATTTATAACGATATCATAAAGTTGCAGAAGGAAATGGAGTTTTTAGAAAAAGGAGAATAACTCTTCTTGGAAAACGTGATATACTTATACGAAGGCAATTAGTAATACAATTTACACGTTTGACGTTTTCAAGTTTCTAACTAAAAATATTAAATGATAATTATTTTTTCTTTTATATATTAAATAGAAAATAAAAAAAATATGTTAAAAAAGAATAATTTAAATCTGAAATTTTCAGTGATTGATATGTTTAATATTAATTGACAACTATCTACTAAATCGTACAAAAAAAAGGAAATTATATTAACAATATATTTTAATCCTGATACAATATAGTGTTGTTTAATAGTTTTTTAAACGATTAATTAAATTATGAATAGAATCGTGAATTACGTCAAAGTATCGATTAACAACCAATGCGTTGATTGACGCGTCAACTTGTTTAAATCGATTCTATGTGTGTTAGGTCTAACGTTTTTACCGTAATCGATCGTAGTGTTAGTCGAAACTGATTACGTATAAATCAATCGTATCGCCTATCTCGACAATTCGATTCTTTCAAACGTGTTCGAAACTTGAATAACAATAATAACTAATTTATGCGAGTGTTCGTTCAATGAATGTCTCGGTATGTTTTAATTTTCTTTTTTTGTATTCATATACCGTTACGGATCATTGATCATGTCATTGTTTTAAAATTCATTACATTTAAACAAATGTGATAAAAAGTAAGATTTAAAGTAAACGTAAACAAAAGTATTAAATAAATGAAAATATAAATGTAACATCACATACGATAAGTTTTATATCTTACATATTATTGTATATATCTATATCTATAGTTATTTAAAAATGAAATACCCTAATACCACTAAATGTTTCTTTTCTTCCCTCAAATAACGAGGTTCAAAATTAAAAAAAAAAAAAATAATATTTGCACACTCTATTTCGTTGCAATTCCGCATTGCGTTTCCGTAACACGAATCTTTCTTCATACTACCCCTCAAAAAAATATACTTTCTTAATTTACTTTCATCTGAACAAAAATTACGTTATTTCAACATTACTCTAGTTTCTGTAAATACGTTTTTACTAATTGCAACCGAGTTTTTCTATTAGCTTTATTAATGAATGCCTTTTTTCTCATCACTATACCATATATGTCGGTATTATAATGAACATTTGTTATAGTTTGAAAACAAACAATTCTTTAGTAATATCAGCTACTACAATTGACACACCTTTTACACGGTTTATAAAAAACTTTTTTTTCAGAATTTATTTTCAATCTTTTTATGAAAGCATCATGGGAAAACTGATGTTCAAATACTTATTGTTTTTTTATAAACATGCTTTTTACAATATTTTTATAATTTTTCTTCCATTCCACTTATTATCTTGTTAATTCTCAACACTTGTAATAAAACTTACAATACAAATATATTAAATACAAATAAAGATTTTAGTTATTCCAACGTTAAGAATAAATAGAAATAAATAAAACTCATAATGAATAACACAAGATCGTAAATTTAGATACATTTGTCTCATACTTGTTAGTTAGATCAACCAAATCAAACTGAAACATTATATCAAATTTAGGATTTTATGTAAATAATTTTGTAAACAATTGATTATTGCAATATTACGATCATAAATTTTCACCCCAAGTAAAAAATTTGTACAAAAGGGATAGGAACGGTGTTCGTGTATTCTCTCACATTTATTCGAGTTGGAAAGTGTCCATGCGCTGTCGGTGTGTATAAATGTATACTCACACATGCGCACAGACGTTAGTCACATAGGAAAGAGAGGGTAATACCTAAACTCGAAACGGCAGCAACCTCGTTCGAGGAGAAACTCGAAGACGGATCACTCAGAGCTCGACCACCGTGCCGCGCATAACTGCTTCCTGTCTCTCTCTCTTTCTCTATCTCTTTTTATCTTTCTCGTGTTGTTGTTGTTGTTGTTGTTGTATTTCATGTCTCTTTCTTTCTTCTCATTTAAAACAAGATTTTAATCTATCATTCGTTGTTTCTGTCATTCACATTAATCGTCGATCGTCAAGACGAAATTCTTGAAACAAGAATACGCGTGTCGGTTTCTTAGTGATTTGTGAACTATGATCCTACATCAAGGATTTCAAAGTACTTAGGATCTTAAAAAGAAATCAACCAATCGAGAGGGAGACGAGTTACATTCATCCAGGAATAACTAGGATTATTTATGTAAGTTTACGTTTAATTTTAATTCATCGATAGTTCGTTGATTGTCTTCGGTCTTACTGTTTGAGTTATTTTGATATTAAAGAAATTTTCTAACTAGTTACATGTAATATTGTAATCGATGATATGAAAGGGTGAGAATGATCAAAACACAACCAATGTTTTCTTTTTTTATTTTTATTTTCTCCTTTTCGCGAATTATTTCCTCGAGGTATTCAACTTACGTCAGGGTTACGTGCGCGCTATGGTCACGTTTATCGTAGTTGGTTTTTACGATGAGATTTCTTGAATGAAAATTTACGTCCATCGAATCGATATTAGAGTAAATCGCGTTTTACGCGATTCTTAAATGTCGAGGATATTTTATTTTTTCAAAATCAATTCGTTTCACTCTCGTTTGTTGGAAACTTTGTTAAGCATCGAAACGAGCATTATGGCTGCTGTCTCTCTTGATGCGTGTGTTTTTCTATTTTTTTTCTTTTTTGTATCGAAGTGATCGGTTAAAATGAAAGTTACTTTGTCTAAGGTTTTTGACTCTCTTTATTACTTTACCTTTCTCTCTCTCTCTCTCTTTAATTCTTTACCTTTCTCTTTGTAGTTTTTTTTTTACTGATTGTAAGATTAAATTTACTGATTATCAGTTAAATCGTGTTTAATGCAAATCAAGAGACCGACGAGATATATACAATGTCGTTGATAGTCGTAAATTATTATACCTTCAGATAGGGTAAGATTTATTTTTCCTTGATTGAAGGAAGAATTTAACGTGGGAACTTTCTTAGTATTTACTTTAATTCGATTTTCTTATCGAGCATATATTTGTACTTGGTTTTTCTTTTTTTTACTCCATACGAATGTTATTAAAGAAATGAGAAATGAATAAGTAAAGAGAGAGAGAGAGAGAAAGAGAAAATTACGACACTCGATTTATTGATTATCCATTAATTTCATATTTATTAAATATTCATATTGTAAATTTTGGGTTTATTTAAAAATTCATTTATTTCAGTTTCGTGTTATAGTCTTTTATAATATTCATATTACATGAACTAGAAAAAATATGATAAGCACGTGGCAAGTCTGAGGTCGTTCTATAATGGTTCAACAATGATAGTAATTTTTTCTATCCAATAAATATACATAAAAATTAAAAATAACGTATTGTTATTTATTTGAAATGTTTTTCGTTTATTTGAAATGTTTTTCGTGTTTAATGCAAATCAAGAGACCGACGAGATATATACAATGTCGTAAATTATTATACCTTCAAATAGGGTAAGAGTTATTTTTCCTTGATTGAAGGGAAAATTTATCGTGTGAACTTTCTTAGTATTTACTTTTACTCAATTTTCTTATCGAGCATACATTTGTACTTGGTTTTTTTTTTTTTTAAAAGATAGATAAATTTGTTACATGATTAAATATATTTCTATATATATATGTGAATATAATTATTTTTACATTTTTACAATACACTAATAATAGAAACATTACTTATATATATTTGCATACAAATTTTTAATGATAACGAAAATATGATAAGGAGATTTGTATTTTTAAAATTCATTACATCGAAATGTAGGTATGCGAATTAGGGTTCAAATAATACGATCGAACATATTTTTTCCATTAATATTTTTAT
This sequence comes from Mischocyttarus mexicanus, assembly GCA_023678845.1. Lineage (NCBI taxonomy): Eukaryota > Metazoa > Arthropoda > Insecta > Hymenoptera > Vespidae > Mischocyttarus > Mischocyttarus mexicanus. Next base: position 4,234,748 of record JACGTP010000001.1, read on the forward strand.
CCCAAATTTTCTGATAATAATATGCAAAAGTGGAAATAAACCTTTTACAGTTGTGTTTGGGCCTCGTCGTTAGGTTTTTGAAATTTTCGTTAAAAATAATAAATATATATATATATATATATATATATATATATATATATTAATTTTCTTTAGAATTAAATATAGAATTAATATATTTAATAGAATTCTATTAATATCGATATATATGTTTGTTCATTGGCTAATCGCAAATGCATGTTTAGGTCAATCGATTTATCTAATTTTAGTATATTCTTTTTCTTCCCTTCTTTCTTTCTTTCTTTCTTTTTTATAATTGTTAATAAAAGAATCACGAGGAGGGTGAAATTCTCGTAACGAAAAGCTGGTTCGGAAAATCCGGTCGGCGACCCACGTGGCCTATTGATTTTCTTGTCCGCCACGCCACACCATTCCACTCTTCTTCTTCTCAGTGGTTGGAAACTGGCCTCCTCGAGTTCATTTAATATCTAACAAATATCACGTTTCTCTGTTGGTATTCTTTTATACTAAAAGATTTTAATAAAGAAGGGAAATATGGAAAAATGGAAAAAAAAGAAAAACAAGATTTTGTAAAAATACCTATCCAAACGATTTCAAGCATTATTCGTTATAAATTATTTCGGATCGTATTAATTAAGGAAAAAATTGTTTTAATAAAAAAACTTATTATAACTAATTGTTCGGTGTATAATTTTTACAATAAATATTAGGTCAATACTATAATATATATATATATATATATCAACTATAATTAATGAACTAAAAAATAAAATTATTAAACTAATTTTTAAACATTCTTAAATTATTATAATTAGACTACTTTCATTATCATCTCATTTTATATACACCTAACAGGTGTTTTATTTAATTCCATCTTCTTAAATATATTTGTCATTTTATGTAACGTAAGAACGAAAATATGTCGACGTAATGAGGACACATTTTGTTATCACTCAAAATTATTATGAATTATTTATAACCCAAGGTGTGGTTATTTTAATTACAATCATTTCCAATTAAATTGTTAATCTTTTCGATGCAAAATAAAAAAATTAATATATATATATCTGGTACGAGAAACGAATATAGCAATTGGAATATTTTTTCGCACGTGCGATAATTTACTCGATTGAAAAATTCGTCAAATCAAACTTTATTTTAAGTATCGGACATTCTCCTTGCAAACAGATCGATGACAATGTGTCTTTGCTCTTTTCGTGAGTACCTTAAGTACAGTTCATGTCGTACGTGGGTCGTTGGCGCTGATGTTAGCCTAAGATCAATAAAAGTGATGTAACATTTGAAGGGAGTTTCGTATGCCGTTCGTTTCGTCCATGATTAAAAAAAAAAAAACTGAAACACCCTTACAAACATACTCAGAGATTTTATTTCAATATTGCAATATGTTTAGCGAGACATTTGACATGTTAAAATATAATTTAAATCAACGCTGTATTACACATGTCAGACCACATATTTTTTAATTTATTTTCAGATCATGGTGTCCTATATGGTATCATGAATAATTATTTGAGAGATTGGCATTTTCTTACAATAAGATAACTAATTTAAATTTCCTTATTTTTCAAATCATGCAAACGAAAGATTATATTACTTAAAATATCATTTTTTATCGTATATACCCCCCAAAATAGATATTAGAATAATTTATTTAATACATTAATATATTTTGTATCTTTTGGAGAATTTGTAAATTTTGTTTATTTTCCATAGCAAATAACTTTGTACGATATCGCAAACAAATATTTGAGAAAGTGTCCTCGCAATGATACTATCTGACACGTTTATATTCTTTATAATTTATCGAATTATTTACATATTTTAATCGATGCTATCTCTTTACATACATCTTATGAACTTCAGAGATAATTATTTTTTAATATAATCTACATAGTTCTTCATATATGTGTATATTTATCTCTTATATCGAAAGATAACCAGTTATTTGTGTGAGTGTATGAAAAAGCACGTGGTCGATCGCGGAACATAGTAAGAAAGTAGAAAAAGAAGAAAAAAAGTATAATAATAATAATAATAATAAAAAAAGTCATGGACGCGTAAGTAGTATAGAATGAAAATCGATCGTAAAGGTCGTTCGACGAAGGGTTTTATTATGTTACACACATATAAGTTAATAAATCCATACATGCTTATATACGTTCGTGAATCCATACACACACATGAATAAATGCATAAATGCATTCACTCATACACATACAAATGGTGTTTTCGCACGGTACAAAATCTTTATATGCTATTATATATGAGATGTAATAGTGAAGCATACATACGCCCCTCTTTCCGCACATACACATATGTACACGCACACTAGCACACTTTCTACTTAGCAAGTATAGTAAAGCTAAATAAAGGGGGGAGAAAGAAGTTCAAAGAAACCATACGAGTACCAGACTGACGCATTAGGACTACGAATTAGGGAGTGTCAAACTCGTCTTTTCCCATGACGAAAGTTCTTTTGTAAAATCTTTATTGGTTTTTTTCTTTCTTTTTTTTTTTTCAATACTATTCACGATCATTCGATATATTAATTAATAATTTTTCAGTGTTTCAGTAAATTTTCTATAGTGGTCATATTAAAAATCATATATATATATTTTTTTTTTTTGTTATTCGTGTTTCAGTTTAGTTTAATATCAATTTATTTTTGTCTAAAAATAAATAATTTATTGTTTGATAATAATTACGATTCTCTTACGTTAATAAATTTCATTCGAGTGAGTAGGACAAGTCGGATATAGAATAAAAATAATCAAAAATAAATAAATAAAAACTTCCTCTCTTTATTCGATATAATAAAACTTATCGTATATTTGCAACAAATTGTACCGTTAACACATAATTCATTTATCGCTATTATACTGATTAATTTCACGCGCGGATACATTGAAAAGAAACTTATGCATGAACTATTATCTGTTTGAAGTTTATAATTAAATTCTTAAAATAAATTTAAAATATTTTACAATACATATATATATATATATCTTTCTATAAATATTCTATAAATAGATCTATATACAATAAAATTTATCGTATTATATAAATTTATATTACATTTATCTTAGATTTTTTTTAAAATTTATTTTGTATAGATCTATATAATATTTTGGATATTTAATATAATATATACTTATACAAAAGTATATACATTTAATTTATTTAATTTTAATTTGTTAATTTTAATACATAATTCCAAATATTAATATATAATAATTATACTCTATTTATTGATTATTTATATGAAAAGTATACAATGATAATTGTTTTATTTTTTTTTTTTTTTAAATAATCGATTCTCGAAGCGACATCTCTGATTTAATTTATACTCTTAAATGACGAACAAGAAAGAAAGAGACCAGACAGACTATAAAAGACACAGTAACTCGTAATCGTTTCTTTCATGTGCCTCGTTTTCTTTCAATATACGTTTAGCACTCACCATTACTTCTTTACACACAAACATTTTCTCTCGTTTATCCTTATTTTCTTCTACTTCTTCTTCTTCTTCTTCTTCTTCTTCTTCTTCTTCTATTTTTTCTCTCGTTTGAGATTTTCACTTCTTACTTCTGTCTCTCTTTCAAACGTTTAATACGAGAACTCGGATTCTGAACTACGAACAGCTGACACGATTTTCTATTTTCTTTCTTTTCTTCAAATTTATTTATATAACTTTATACAAAAGTTTAGAAAAGAATTATTTAGATACAGGCAAGAAGAATATTACTTCATTAGGATGGTTCTATTACAAAGTGAAAATTGTGCGAGAATTCTTTACAAGTACGGTACTTTTGGTGAGTTAACATAAAACACGCATAAATACAAATTATAAGTTTATAACAAAATTAACAAACACGATGATCTCGCTAGAATGATTTTATTATATGCAAATTTATACAAGAATTACTTTTTTCTTTATATATACTGTGTAAATATCTGATTCGAGAATTGTTTTATACATACATACATATTTACCTGTTATATATAAATTAAAAGTTTAGAATAAAAAAAAGAAATTAAAAAATGACAATAGATTCATTCTAATATGTACAATTTTTTAATAACAATTTTTTAATAACAATTTTTTAATAACAATTTTTTAATAACAATTTTTTATACGTTTAGTACCTTTGATAAGAATACATACATACACACACACACGTAAACCTGAGTGTATATTCCACGTGTTTACTACGAGAACAACATTCTTCCTTATTTATGTTTTTAATTCCATTCGAATCAGCTGTTTTACCGGCTACTACCGTATTTACACATATATGTAAACAACTTACGTATACATAGACGAAGTTACGTTCAACGTATACTCAATATATCTCGACTCTATTTATTTATCTTTCAGCCTGAAATTGAAAGTCAACCGGTTAGTACTGTATTTAAGAATGGATTGATTTTTTAAAGAAATTTCGATGTAAACATTTCATTCTCATTCGATGATCATTTCTTAATTTACGATCTGCATACATACGCGTAAATATATACACGTTTGCGTATAAATACTTGTTTTACATTTTCATTTACATTTTTATTTACATATTTATTCGATCGATAATTTTCAATCGAATTTCTGAAAGATTTATGTTCTCGGTGATATATGTATTAATAAAATACCAGATAAAAAAAAGGAAAAAATAATAATTTGGTCAGTTAATCTTAATTAACAATTAACGTCGTTTATTTTTTTTTTTTATTATTTAGTAATTTCCTCATTATATATAGGTATTTGTTTTTCTTTTTAAGTAACATTATTTCGATATGAAAATATTACATTAATTACATCTTTTATGAATTTAATCTGTGACGAAATTTTTTTTATCTATATTTTTTTTTTCTTTTCTAATAACTTGATGAAGAAAAATGTAAGACGTTGAAATATATATACACTGTATCAACAATTACAGAAATCGGTAATTATAAGATACACGTGTGTTTTTGCTGTTATACGTAACGTGTAAATTCCAGTCGTGTTTTATTTTTATCTAGATCAGAAATAAATTTATCGATTCGTATGAGTATACAGGTGAAAAAGTATCACTTTATTTTATAAGATCGTTCACGGTGTCAAGTTCAAATATGTAATAAAGATATTTCAAATGAGATGAGATTTATATAATATCTATATATTACATATAAGTATAATTATAAATTAACATCTGTTACATCAATATATACAAAAATATCAAAAAATATAAAATAAATAACGTAGAACAAAATGCGCTCGTGTGTGTGTGTGTAATAATAATTAAAAAAGATATTTAATAAAAATACCAATAAAATATTGAAATCATTTTTTCCAGTTGAAACCAGTATCAACACATATTATGAATCAAAGTCATGTGTTATACTATCATTTAAACTTTCACAGTACGATTCATGATTACTGTTCAACGTTAACTTGTAATATTATAATTAATGAATGAATATATATAATTTGTATATATGATTGTAATAGAACGTTCGTTCACGGAATAAAATCAATGTATCAGTGTACGTACACGTACGTGTATTTATTTAAGAAAAAAAATTAAAAATAACGTCGATATCGTAGCATAGTAAATACATACACAAATTACATATTAGCTGTTACCTTCTCTTTCATAAAATCAAGGTAGACTTCGATTAGTTGATTCTTTTTTTATATTTTTTTTTTTATCGGGTTTATCACGTAACAGAACAAGAACTGCATTTATGACATTCACGAACGACATATGGTATTGTAATTTGAATATATATATTATCTAATTTATGCATTGAAGGTGGTTGGTTGTGTATTATAATTACCAAAGAACAGGTTTCACGTAAATAAATTTAAATTTTGAGTTCGTTAACTCATAGAAAGGTGTGTACACTCGATCGGTGATCCGATTGGTTGAAATCTCGTATATGTTACTACCGTAACTCGTTTATTATCTAATTTATCTTATAGAAAAATTAAAAAATTGCATATTCTTATTTTTTTATTTTCAATAGGACGTTATTTTGTTTAAAATTGCACGTTATTTTTCTTTTTTGGTAGAGTGGGTAGAGGTAATGGTCGTAATAATTAATTCGGTGGAATATAAAAGGATGAATCGAAATAAAAGCTTGTAGATAAACAGCTCATGGTTATTGAGAGAATACATTTACTTTCAATTCATTTCCCACGAGAGAAAGAGAAAGATAGATATACATTATTCAGAAGAACGATAGACATTTCTTGGTGGATATTTCAAGAGAAGCTTGACGTCCATTCGAGATATATTTTCTCTTGTGTTTTATTGATACTACAGTAAGAGGAAATCGCGTATACGTAAACGCTAAGAGAATGTATCTAGAAATTTGTAAAAAATTGTATCGAAAAAATGGGAAAGGAAAAAAAATGAAACAGCGTGCACACTATTAATTTATATAAAAAAAATATATATACACTTAGAATTATTAAAAAATTAAATTAGAATTAATAATAAGTATAAAAAAGTATTATTTAATTACTTACCTGTTCAATTTTAATTAGGATTTCTCAAGAAATTTGTTTTTACCATACATAAACAGATTGATAAATAATGAATTAGTAAAATAAAAAACGAGAGGTAGTTAAGGTCACTCGAGTTATTATCACATAATGCTCATTAGAAACGATGAATATCAAGCTTGTTCCTAACGATAGTTTTTTTTTAGTATCACATTCGTTCTTATTTCTAATGAAAACATGATTGTTCTAGATTTAGTAATAATAATAATTAAATTATTATATTTCTTTTTTTTTATAACTATTTCAGTGAACATGTCGAAGTCGGGGAGTATCAAAGATACCGAAAAGGGTCCTTACGATCCTGTACCAACGAATAACGACACCGGAGGAGATGAAATTAAACTCGAAGCAAAAATGTCTCTTCTCAATGGCGTTACCGTGATCGTTGGTTCAATCATCGGTTCTGGCATATTTGTCAGTCCAACTGGTGTATTAAAACATACCGGAAGTGTTAATGCGAGCCTTTTGGTCTGGACTGCATCAGGAATCTTTTCTATGGTGAGCCTTTATTATACATTTTTATTCAAATAGAAAATTGAACAAAAATATTAAATGATATTAATGGTAATTCATTATATAAATTTATTTATAGTTATAAATTTTATTAGAAAAAGTTAAAGAAACTTATATGAAGATATTCTTCTTTTAATTCTTTAATTAAATATTATTTTTAAAAACTATTTTATTTCTTTTTATATTCGATTTTATAGGTAGGAGCTTATTGCTATGCGGAGTTAGGTTGTATGATCAGAAAATCAGGAGCTGATTATGCATATATTATGCAAACATTTGGCCCTTTCATGGCATTTGTTAGACTTTGGATCGAGTGTATGATAGTACGTCCATGCAGTCAAGCGATTGTAGCCTTGACCTTTAGCATTTACGTCTTAAAACCTTTTTTCCCTGACTGTACACCACCAGAGGATGCTACAAGATTACTTGCTGCCTGCTGTATATGTAAGTGTTACATATTTTTTTTTTCTTTTTATATAAATAAATATAGTTGTCAATCTTGAAGATTATTTTAAAATTCTTGATCATTTGATTAAATAAAAAAAAACTAATGTAAGTTAAATGTGTTTGACATGTTTCAATGGTCCATCATTGAAGCAACTGGTGAGTTAGGTGAAAGTTAAAGGTTTAATTCGAGGAAAATAGGGATTATTTAGTTGGCAAGGAAAGTTAGTTCTCAGAGAAAAGGTTTATTCATTTAACTATACGTTTCTGTCCTTGATTCGACAGCAACACTAATTGGACTCAATTTGATTCCCACCGATTCAATTTCGTTTCTTTCCTCCTTCACTTCTTCTTCTTCTTCTTCTTCTTCTTTTTCTTTTTCTTCTTCTACTTCTTCTTCTTTTTTTTCTTCCTTCTCAATCTTCTATTTCGTCGATCACAACTTCTTTGATTTTCTACGAACCCCCATTGAGAGAGTATGACATCGTTGAATGCCGCCTATCCAGCTTGTACAATATGTATTACAAAAGGTCATCCTCATAATATACGTTTCTTCAATTCGTCTCCATTAAATTAATTACATCTCGAAAGGAGTCGACATAATAACTACGAACAACATTCCAAACGAGAGAGGGTAGGATAGACAAATTTTATTCGAACCAGTTAAGAAGCTTGTATATCCCACGTAACGGAATTAAAGATAAGAATATAAAGATTAACTTATGTTTGATAAAATTGTGTAGGTGATATTAACAAAAATTAATATATTTATATAATAAATAAAGAATAAATTATAAAGAAAAATAATTAATAATCTCTCATTAGTATATTGGGTATTAACGAGTAATAATAATAATAATAATATGTACATCAGAATAATTAATTTACTTATGTGTACTGAAAATATAATTAAAAATTTTTCTTTTCATTATTAATATTAAAAAAAAGAATTTTTGTTTATCACTGATATTAAAATTATTAATAACCTTTTGAGAAATATTTAATAATCAGTATTTGAAGATTTTTTTTTAAATCGTACTATAAAAGATCAGCATTTTAAAATATAATACTCAAGGAGAATCGTTTGTTAGAAAGTCAATGTTCCTACGTGTAAAAAAGAAAATTTCTTGGAAAAGAAGGATCGGCAATATCCTAATGGTCCTTACAATTCTCCGAGGAAGGAAGATTTCTTCTTCTTCTTCTTCTTCCTCTATTTTTTTTTTTTTTACGATCTTTCTTTCATTTTCTAGAAAAGTTCTTTTATTTTTCTCGATAGTCTCGAGAACTAACACGTTGGTGGGTGGTAATGACGTCCTTCGAGGATTTCTCGTTAGATCCTGAAAGGAATATTGCGTATTCGTTAGGATGGTATCGTTTACCATGGAAGAGTTAAATCCTTGAAGAAAAATTAATTATATTTTTCTTTTTACTTCTTTTTTTACTAGAAGGTAATTTGTAGAGATCTTGAATTAAAATAAAATATAATTAAAAATTTTGTAAAATATTTGTTAAAGTATCTTATTATTTGCATGAAAAAATAATTGTAGCATCCTTTTTTTTTTTAATGAATTTTTTTGATATGCACAATATTTATTAATTATCTATTAAATATTAATAAAATATATTATCGCATATTAACAAAATCAGAATTAATTATAATATTTTTGTGTATATCTTTTAATTAATATAAGACATATTTTCACGTTAATGCAATTAAAAAAACTATTTGTTTATCTAACAAAAATTCAATTTCATTAAATTCAAATAAAATAACTATATTTATAAAATTAAATATCAAATGAGCAAATTCTTGGATCTTACACACACAACATTTTTCATTTCAATGATAAAATAAAACGGGAAATGATGAAAAAAAAAAAAAAAAACTGGATTCTCTAGTTCTTGTTTGATTGGGTCTGGGAAATAATGACGATTCGATGGAATGCATTACGAGTTATAGAAAGGAAATGGTCGACAATTTTCAATCGTAGTAAATGGCAATCTCATTGTGTCACGCGAGGTAAACGATCGTCAATTCCTTTTCGTATTTAATGAGAAAAATTTCATTGTAGGAAGTATATTGCGCGTGATCGTAAAAAATAAAAAATGTAGATCGAGAGGAAAAAAAAGAAGAAATTTTAATAAAAGAATTAAAAAGAAGGAAAAACGTCAAAAAAGTTAAAAAAATATTTGGAGAGTATAAATAATAATAATTGATCAAACGAGCGTGTGTTACTCTCGTAAAATGTATTTTTGGTGATAATTCATTTTGTGGTCATGAAGAACCACATTTACCACTAAAGATATTATTTTCCTATGGTGTTCTCTTTCGATCTACATAATCCTTTTCTCTTTTTCTTTTGTAGATTATTTTACTATGACTCATAGATAAATCGACTAAAGGGTATGAGAGAGTTTGCATGCTAGATTAATACTCATTTGAAAAATATTTAGTATTATATTGTAATTAGTGTCACACTAACTTGTATCATTTTGTTTTTATTCTTACATTTCACTTTATTTTTATTTTTTATATTTTTCTATTCTAAAATTTGATAACCTTTCTTACATTGTTAATAGAAAATTTATAATATCATGTTACAATCTATAATAATGTTTATAACATGTATTTTAATTTTATATATAGTAACTTGGGTGTACCTTGTTTTTTTTTATTTTTTGTTATTGTGTAATACTTATATTCAGTAACAATTGTATTTTTTTTATGATATAACAATTTTTTATTAATTTTATTTTTGTTTATATTTATTTATTCTCGTGCTAACAAGTTTTTATATCCTTTTTTTGTTATATTAAAAACTTTCGGATGACATATACAATAATTTTATTTATTTGTTATATCATAATTTTACGTTAGTTTTCCCTTTTGATTATTTTTTCATTAAAATTTTAATTTTCCTTATTTGTTTTTGTCCATGTTTAATTTCGTTGTTATAAATCTTCATTACGAAACGAGATCATTTCCTTTCATTATTTTGAATAAACGGGAAACAAATGGGAATATATCCAGGGAAATTCACTCGAGCGTATTACACGGATTTCTTTTTATCATCATCATCCTCGACGTCTTCGTAGTAGGTAGTCATGATTTTTTATCAAGTTTGGAATTGCCCTGTAATAAAAACAACGTTAGGATTACTAGAAATATCGTCGGTAAAATTGTTAATAAAACCTGTAAGAGGATTTTCCTTGTTACGTCGGTCAATTATTTCCTATACGTAAATTCAACCTATATAAATGAAAATATATTTAGTTCAGAGAATACCAAGTAAAATGAAAAATACATCTTGGTTTTCTTAATTGCTACTTTAATAGTTTCCTTTTAGCAAATATAAATAAAAAAATAATAAAATATAATGTATATATAAAATAATATTATTAATAAATAAAAAAATGAATATTATACAATATATTAGATTGAACGTAAAGTAATGTCGTTTCTGATCATATTGATATTTGTTTATCATTTATCAGCAAATCCAGAGCGCTTACTTCTAAATTGTGCCAAAGAAAAATAAATAAATTAATTAATTAATAAAACAACAATTCAATTAATTAATTTTATATTACGATATTATTAATCCTTTATAAAATAAAAAAAAGGGATCCTTAATTATCTTTCATTTAAGGTTGACATTTCTACGTTGCATATTTACTCGCGCTTTTCTATATTAATTCGCCAATATAATTTTTTTTACGATAAATATCGCGTCTCTCTAAATATAGATATACGCAGACGTAAATAAAATAAAATGGTTAAATAAATTGAAGAAAAAAAATAAAAAAAAAAAAAAATAAAAAGTTGAAAAAGAAAATAACAAAGTCATTCTCCGTTTGCAAACGGTGGAACGGTGGCAACGACCACGAGAGTATTGAAGATAGAAAAAGGAAGGATATGGCAAGTGTAACAGAAAGAAAGAGAGTGAGAGAAACAGAGTGTTGTAAAACGATGACGAACATAGACTCACGCGACGAAAGACGGCCACCAATCACGTCCTATTGTCATCAAATATAATCTAATAACATGACAACAGACCGACACACAACGGCATTAATTCACCGAAGGGGACTACTGGCACATGCTTTCCTCTCTCTCTCTCTCTCTCTCTCTTTTTTTCTATTTAATATGAAGAGGAAGAAGAAAAATAAAAGAGAGAGAGAGAGAGAGAGAGAGAGAGAGAAACGAAAAATGTAAAGAAAAAGAACAGCTTGTGTGTAGCAAAGAGGGTAGCGGTGCAGTGAGAGGAGGGGCTAAAGGCCGGAAAGAATCTCACGTTATTCTGCAGAGATGTTGCATCAGTCGACATTTCTTCCTTTTCTTCTTCTACATCTTTTTCTTCCTTCTTCTTATTCTTTTCTTCTTTGTCGACATCATCATCATCATCATCATCATCATCATCATCATCATCATCATCATCATCATCTTCTTCTTCTTCTTCTTCTTCTTCTTCTTCTTCCTCGGCGCCGTTTAACAAATCCATCAAGGACAAGACCGGGAAAAAATACGAATTGTAGACAAGGGACAGCGATTATGCGTTTAACCAATTAGAATATTGTCAATTTTAATCAGATGTGTTTTCGTTATTTTTATTATTATTATTGGGTAAATTGAAAAATTGTTTTTTTTTATAATGTCTAATTTGTTATATATTGATATCATTTTAATTAAAAATAAACATTTACCGAAGTAACGTGTATGAATTAAATTTTAGGAACAAACAGATAGATTTGATAAATTTGGAACTTGGTTTTTTTATCAAATTCGTTGGTATATACACCTATGTATGTACGTGAAATGATTGATAATAAAAACAATGAGATATTTGTTATTGTTAGTAGCAATAGCAGCATCGAATCGAATAGGCATCGAATAGCGTAGAATTTTTCCTTTTTCGTGAAAGAACTAACGGGTCGATAACCAAACCAGAGAACTCGTTCCTACCCTCTTCAATAGGTTGACTGGATTGGTGCCAGTATGTTGCTAACAGACTGCAGTATAAAACTTGTTTCCATTAGATAGAGTTGAATTTATTCGAGCAGAAGTACAGAAACCCCTTTTCAGAGTCGAAAAAGAACATAGTTTTTTTTTTTTAATCACAAACTATCCAACGTTTAATAAGCTTTACAAAAGAATCAAATAGAAATGACAAAAAAAAGATTAAAATAAATTAAAATAAATAATAAAATTCTTGTAAGAAATATCTATACCCATTATTATTAATTATTAGTTGTAAAAAAAGATATAATATTTTATCCTTTAATTTAGGTATCTTGGCATTTATAAATTGCTGGGACGTTAATTGGGCAACTAAAGTGCAAGACATCTTTACTTATGCTAAACTCCTAGCACTTTTTATCATAATCTGTACTGGAGCCTATCAACTGTTCACTGGTAAGAACATATCTAATTCGCATTCTTCAATCTTTTGCATTCTCAAAAAGAGAAACTATAGAAATGTTACGATAAGAAAAATACTAACTTCGCAACATTACTATTATGTAACATAATACATAATATTTTTTTTCTTTCTTTCTTATTTTACTTCCTTTTTTTCCAAGTTTCTTGGCTGACCGCACGTTATATTACTTTCCGCTCTTTTTTTTACTTCATAGCCATAAAATAGGAGAACTCTGATATATTGCCGTAAGGTGAAAGAATATAATCGCCCTTTTTCATCCGAATTCCTTTCACATTTTCAACAGATCAACTGTTTGAAATATTTTCCAATCGATTTATTGAATCTTTCAAAACGGGATGACCGATAACTCGACACGTGTTTAACATTTTTATATATATAGGATTTTATTGTATACGGCAAACGAAGATAAAAGAATTTTTGCTTCATCACTCGGTACGAGAATGATTGAGTAATTCGTTACGGGACAATGTACTCTACGATTGTTTCTTTCTTTATCATTCGTTGTAACAGTACTATTAAATCTTACGAATCATCGTACGAGAGAATTTTTTTAAATCTATCGATGGTTCCAAAATGATCCATTTTTTTTATTTCTTATCAATTTTTTTCTCTAATAGTTAAAATCTTAAAACAATGGTATTATTTATTTGAAATCCATTAATATTTATTATTATCGATTGTTTTTTTTGTTAGATTAAAAGAGAAAATTGTATTCCTCTGTTGTTTAAGAAATAATTTATTTGACAAGAACCAAGAATGATGATTAAATTGTATTTTACGACAGATAAGAAGAGATGAGAATCTTGAAAAATAGTAAAAAAAAAAAAGAAAAAAGTCTTGTTTGAACGTCTTTACAGTATTGTCCACTTACCGGACGAGACAATTTGTCCAATCAAAAAGGTGGGTTAAATACTAGCGCAGGAACCGATTCTACCGTTCACCGTTGCGTTGCGCATGTTATGCGCGTAAAAGGAGTATCACTTAAATTGGACTATTCAACGAAGCGAATTACTCGTTGAAACTAACCGGAAAACTAAAGCTAGCGAGAATTCGCATCGGGACAAATATTTCGATCTTTTCGCGAATATTTCATATCCTTTCATCCTTTTTCCAAACACCCAATGACTCGCTTTTGAAACATTTCGAATGATATCGTTTCGAAGCTGTTTACATACAATTATTCTTTTCACTTCTAATTTTAATTTTTATCCAAACCTAAAATAATAAAATTAGATACGAAATTTCTTAATTTAAAAAAAAAACAAAAAATATATATTTGACATTTTTTTTTCAAACAATTTTATATGACAGAGATTAAAATGATTTAATGTAAATAATTGTTAAATAATAAGTTTTCCAATTTAAATTTGTATATAGTAAAAAAAAAATTGTTTGATCAGGTTTGAACATCTAATATTTTTATTGTAAATTTCGAATGGTTAATTTTTCTTAATTAAAAAAAATAAAAAAATATAATTTTCTAGGACACACGGAGCATTTCACGTTCGAGAATACCAAAACAGAGATAACGTCTATTGCTTTGAGCTTTTACTCAGGATTATTTGCTTACAATGGTTGGAATTATTTGAACTTTATTATAGAGGAATTGAAAGATCCGATAAGGTGAGAAATAATTATACATATTTATATATAAATTAGTTGATGATTAATCAACGTAGAAATAAATATCTGTTTAGAGATTTACCTTAAATCAGTTAGAATGTTTAAAGTACTATGTTGAAAAGATCGATGTAATCGTTTAGTAATTATACAGCAATCGGTATTTAAATAAATCTGCTTAGAACGATTAGATTCGTTTTTATTTTCTTTTTTTTTAATTATCGATCAAGAAAAATGAGTTGTAATATTTGTTTATAATTGTATATATCAAAACACACTTGACATTAAATAAGTATCTATATATGAGTAATAAATCAATCATAAACGAATGAATGTTAATTGCTAGTAACCATTATTATAATATCATCGATATGCAATAATTAAAATGGCCGATGAGACTCGCTAAGGCCATGGATTTTATTGTCCTCGATACAAGACGTTGCTCTTATCCAAGTAAGATGACGTAAGCTTTTCAAGTGCAAATGCTTTTAAACGATCGATAAATTGCAGATCCTGATGAGGTTTCCTATCAACGAATTAGATTAAATTCTTTCTTAGGATGCTTGAATGATTACGCGATTATCTAAACCCTTCCATCAATTTTGTTTTGATCGATCATTGAAAATATTTTCATTATTTTTATCGTTTTTTACAGAAATTTACCAAAAGCCATAGCAATTTCTTGCACCTTGGTAACCGTGGTCTACGTTTTAACAAATATGGCTTTTTATACAACTTTGAGTCCCGTCGAAGTTTTGGGCAGTGGTGCCGTTGCCGTGGTAAGTTTATTTTCTTTTTTTTTATCATAATTATTTGCAATTGGTGTTTTTATAAATATATTTTATCATCGTCATATTATTTCAATAACGATTTTATCGTAATCATGTTTTCTTGCTTGATTCCTCTCCAACAATTAATTAATTTATAATTGCGATTTGTGGTGTTTGTTTTTTTCAGACGTTTGCCAATCATTTGTTCGGAGTAATGGCATGGACTATACCGGTTTTCGTAGCATTGTCAACATTTGGTGCTGTTAATGGAATTCTATTGACGTCTTCTAGGTTATTTTATGCTGGTGCATGCGAGGGACAAATGCCAGAAATACTTACGATGATACAAGTTTCCAGATTGACACCAACGCCAGCTGTTATTTGTATGGTACGTTTGATTTTCAATTACAAATGTAATACTCGCATTGAACAAAAGACGAGCTTTTTCTCTGAAAAGGAATTGTTCAATAAATGGGAATGTTATTCTTAGATGTATTTTACGTTGAAGGAAGAAAGCAAATCAATTATTTACAATGGACTTTACCAGTAGTAGTATCCTTTCTTTCTTAGAAAAGTGAATTATTTCCAAGTATTTTCGTAAACATCTCAGTTATTTTCTTATTCGCAATAAAACGTTTCTGAGGAATGCCTGATTTGCATTTACCATGATCACTTGATATAAACTGAAATTTCATTTTGAATCTTTATTTCCATCTCACTTTCTTGCTGATAATATCAAAAATAATAATAATATCAAAAATAATAATTCGTGTTATTTTATTTATTAAAAGATATAAATTGCATAAGAAGGAATGTTGTGATAAATAACATTTGCATAATAATTTGATTCCTTAAAAGTTGACATTATTAGTTTATCGTAATTCTGTGTTTCTCCAAATACCAAACTTATTGGCATTTATTAATGAGTATAATTACTTTCAAACTGTTTTCTTTAAAACTCCTTATTTAGTTCTTGTAATTCGCAAAAATTTAAAATCCAAATAATAATGTCAAAAACAAGCATATATAGAAAAATTTTGAATCAATCAAAAGTGGACAAATATTATTTTATGGTTTAAATATTTTTTACCTCTTAGGGTTCACGAAAAATATAAATGTTGACCCATATTGACAAAGATTGTGATAGGATGTTATTAAAATAATTAAATTGTTGTCTTTTTTTTTTTTTTATTTATTACAGGCTCTCCTGTCAATGTTATACTTGTGCTCTTCTGACATCTTTGCTTTGATCAACTACGTCGGATTTGCCACTTGGGTACGTAAAACGTTATATCTAACGTAATCTATTTTCTGATGTAACTTTACCCTTAGATTTCGTATTACAAATTCTTCTTTTTATCTTTTTCCTTTTGTTTTTTTTTTCATTTCTAATTCATCACGAGTCAATCTAATTGACATTGAATGAATAACGAATTACACGAGATATATCATCGATATTTCTTTTTATTGCTATTATTGCTATTTATTTTCTTAATAAAAGGATTGATCGATCATAGTATAAAAATTTTATAATAAATATTTTTTTTTTTTAATTCTCTTAGTTTCTTTCTTTTTTTTTTTCTGTACGCGTTCGATCGAGTTGTTGTGTTTACGCGTACTTGGTCTCAATGTTATTTAGTTAGGAATTTAATAATTAACAATTTATAATTATGGATCTTGTAATTAGTATTACATAGTATTATTGTCGGATGTTTCACGAACAATCAAATCCATCTATTTGTCACAACAATTATTAATAATCGCAGTAGATAATTGATAATTTTCTAATTGGCTTGTACTACAAACTCCGAGGTACGCATTTTAAAATCTATGATGCAACGCATTGGCGTAACTAATCGACAATTTTTTGTATAATTCATTTTTAATTAATTTCTTAACAATTTTGTTTTTTATATTTGTTTTTTTTTTATTTATTTATTATTTGCGTATTATCTTTTATAATTTAATTCTTTTATATTTAAATTTGACCTGCAATATAATCAGTATTTAAATATTAATTATATTATTAAACAATTTACTTTTATCATACAAAGTATTACCAATTTCCATGTATATTTGTATTTCATTAAACCTCAGAATTTTTCTAATTAAAATTTAAAATCATTTTTGTTCGCAGTTGAGCATAGGCGTCTCTGTTTTATGTCTACCATGGTTAAGATGGGCTCAACCTAATTTGCCAAGGCCAATTAAAGTAAATCTTGCTTTCCCAATTGTCTACATTATTGCCACACTTTTCGTCACGGTAGTTCCCATGTACATTACTCCATTGGAAACAGGTCAGTATATTATTGTCTTAAATTAATTAATTTACTTTCATTGAGATATTTTATCATGCGTTATTATTTTTCTCTTTCACAGGATATGGTTGCTTAATGATATCGTCGTCGGTGCCGGTGTATTTTGGATTTATTGCGTGGAAGAACAAACCGAAATTTTTCGTCAAAGCTGTTGGTAAGTTTTAATAATAATTATATGTTAATATTTTTAATTAATATATTAGTATCGAGATCAAACTATAATTTAATCATTTTTATAAAATATAATTAAAAAAAAAATTTAATTAAATATTAATTATATATTAAAATATAATTAAAATTATTTATTTAGTATATATATTGTATAAATAATTGAATTAATTTATTTATAGTAAATAATTTGATAATTTGTGACAATTATATATATTTGGAAAAAATTTCACATAGTATGATTTCGATACAATAAAAATATATTTCTCTTATAGTTAGATATTAAATTAATTATAAATTTGTATTAATAATCCTTATAAATGGGGGTAGTATATATATTATTTATACATAGAGTTTATTTTCTTTTTGTTTTTCCCATTTCCTTTTAACAAATTTATTCCCACAGGCGCCGTTACCAAAACTTTGCAGAAGCTGATGGTAGTCGTCGGACCAAAGATAAATAAGGTTTAGAACACACTATAACATAATATTACATTCTCTCATATGTCACGCATGTTTTAGCTTGCCTTATCATTACAGCTTATCATTATTATTATTTCTATCCTATTTTAAATTGCACGCTTCACAAATTTGATCTCTCCGAATTGAACGTATGAAAAGAAATAAAAATCGTAATGAAATTTCAACGACAAAATTATTTGAAACAATAATTACGTGTGTGTGTACGTGTACGTGTGCGTGTGCGTGAGTAGGGTTTTTGCATAATATTATTTTTCTTTTGCTTCTTTTGCGAAATTCTAAATACGCCAGTTAATTAAATTTAATTATCAGTTGAAATTTTTTAATCACATAGATAATTCGTGTATTATTACATGTAAATATATTTAACGAGCTATGATTTTATTTCAAACAGTGTGTCCTTGTTAGTAGTCATCGTTCAGATATACATGAATAAATCCCAATATTAATTAATCCATAAAATAGAGAGAGAGAAAGGAAATGAACAAAAAAGCTAGAGTAATGTAAGAGAATTCATTAAAGTTACCAAGGCAACATATGCTTTGTTTTACCTGAGTTCGCATAATCGTATCGCATTCGTAATAGAATACTCTGTTACAACTATCAAAATAATTTATAGTTCGAATGAAGTTCCAAACAGAATAAAGATTATTTTTTTACTATCTTTTTAGATATAATATTTTTTCTATTTAAATAATTAAATTATAAAATTTATTTATGAAGTCAATTATAAAAAAAAAACAAATCTCAATAAAAAGATAATGAAGAAATTAATTAATCATTTTAGACAAAAATTATTTTGAAATTTTAAATGGCTTTAGTGGTAATTGTTAACAAAATTATTTATTTAATTTAATTAATTAATTATTTAATCTATTTATTTATTTCAAATTACATGGGTACATATAAGAATTTCATACGATATTTTCTTTTTTAAATAATTTATTTTTTCTTTGACATATCTTTGAAAGATATATGGCAAAGCAAACTTAAATGATTTTTTTAAAAAAACAAAAAACATCATTGTGCCAAGTTCTTCAGAATTTTGTTTAATACATACGAAGAATCAAAACGTAATTTATTTATCTTTGCTATATTCTCTTAAAAAAATATTTATTTTTTGAATTGTAACAGTATTTTATTAAGTATGCGATATATTAAAACTTTAAGTTTGCATGCCTTCGAGACGATCATATTAAAAACACAATATAAACATAACAACTACAAAACATGGTCAACTATCAGAAGCACTTTCTCTTCTATACCTTTTTGCACCTCGTGATATAAAAATAATTATATATATTATTAATATTATTATTAATATATTATTAATGCTAAACTATGTCCCTCCAATAATCGAAGGCTATCGATCACTATAAAAAAAAGCACATGCTTTCTAACGTCTTCTATTTCTATTGTATTTAAAATAATGTACAAAATGATAACACAGCCCAACGTAAAAATGCATTATTTAATAAGTCGATATATTTTGGAAGTTAAGCTTATTTTTGAGTTATTTTAACCATAATGATTCCAAAAGTAACATTAGTATCATAACTATCAATTGGTTTTTTATTTTATAAAAACGTCATAATTGTTAAAACATTTTATGAATAGTAATGCACAAAAATTACCATTACGTATTATATAAAATTATTACATAAAATTATATATTACAATATGTGTTAATACTTTTTTAAATGATTTTTCTAGTCACGATGTTTAACTAAACGAGAATCAATATTTTTGCAAACAATATAGTAGATCGAAAAAAAATTAAAATTTTAAATAGAAAAAATATTTATGTTTATTATTTTCTAATGTCTTCTATTTTTTGGATGACAAAATTGTTATAATTTATGCAACATATTATATTCCCAATTAAAATATATCCAATAACAATAGGTTTAACTTCCTAATAAGAGAAAAAAAAGAAATGTTTGTTGGGCAGTGTTTAAAGAATAATTAACAATTAATAAGAAATTGATTAAACCGAATTTGTTAATTTTGTATTTGCAGTAGGAACCACTAAATTCCTGCAGAAGATAATGGTGGTCGTCGGGAAGTCTAAACCAGCTCAGGTCTAATTGCCTCGCGCTCTGCGTTAGAAAGAAAGAAAGGAAGAAATAAAAGGAAGAAGAAAGATGGAAGGAAAAGAAGAGAAGAGAAGATACAAGAAGAAAAAATAAGGGATTAGGAATTAGGAGTGTCCTAGGACAAGAGGCAGCCATATTGAAGTAGGACACTATTAAACCAATCCCTTCTTAATTCCTGTCTTCCTTTCATTTCCCTTGTCCATTTTATTCATCACTATTATTATTTTTATTTTATTTAACCATTTTAGAAACTCATTTTTTTTTTTTACAAAAGACATTATTATCACGCATTACCACCCCCGTTTTAAAAAGAACTAACATAAGTTAATTAATATTATTTTTTTTTTGTTTTTATAAAATTCTAACGCGAATGGTTCTTTTTTTTTTACTTCATTTGACAAGTATTGATGAGAGAGAGAGAGAGAGAAAGAGAGAAAGAAAAATAAGGTTTGGCCTAAAAAAAAAAAATTAAACAAAATAAGATTAAAAGTAAACAAAACATTTCCAGATCGATATTATTCTCGATGATTAGTTTACGAAAATTAGTTACGAGTCGGGAAGACGGTAAAACACTTAGCTGCGTCTTTCCATCGATTTGAATTTCTCGTAAAATTCAAGTATGAAAGAAAAGAAAAAGGAAAAATAGAAGAGGTGAAAAGAAATGGCGGCAAATTCAAATCGATGATCGGCTTGTTACACGTTGGCGTGCGTTATCCGGCGCGTGTTCAACATTACATTATAGTTTTTACGATAAATATATATGTATATATGTATATTAGGTTGGTGGATAAAAAATGTCGGATTTTCTCCATTAAATTATGGCTAAAAATCCGACATTTTTTATCCACCTACCTAATATATTGTAATTTTACTGCCACGGATGTTGAGAAGAAAAATTTAACGAGTTTAATTGATCTTTCGATTATTATTATTATTATTATTATTATTATTTCATATACATTTATTTATCTTTTATCGTATACGTATATATATATGTGTGTGTGTGTGTGTGTGTGTGTCTCTAATTGTTAAACGAAATATCATTATCGTGTCTCTCGTTTTATAATCTTTTTTTCTGTATCGATTTTTTATCCAAACTCGAATTTTCTTTTTCCAACGAACTTCATTGAATTGTAAATTACTATTAATTTTGTTGTTATTCTTCAATCGTATTCCGATAAATGTCAGGGATTTTTATTAGGGTATCTCGAAATTAAGAAGAGAGTGGTAGTATCGATGAATAAAGTCGATCAAGTTTCTTTTTTTTTTTTTTCTCTGCTTTTACATTAAGATCGATTTTACTTCGTCAAAAATTTAATTCGTTTGATTGTTTTCACATATGAGATTATTTTACAAGTATGAGTATATAATATACCATTTGCAAGGGTATTTTATGTGAAACACCTGATCATGATCATTTTATTTGACTATATTTATATATTTATTTATTATTTTCGACAATTCTCAGTCAATGTATTTTAGAAAAAAAGAAAAGAGTAATCATGCGTTGTTTCGATATAATCCAAACGTGGATGAATCGATTTGTAAAAGTTTTGAACCTAACACAACAGAAAGAACGTTTTTATTCAGTCGAACAAACTTTTTATTAACACTCAGCCAACTGATTGCATAGATTTCCTATTTTGATCTAACCAACGTGTTTTTTTCTCTTTTTTTTTGCTCCTATTATTATTAGTATAAACAATATGTTTTTATTAAACAATATGTGGATAATTTATTTAAACAAAATTCTTATCGTCAAATATATTTGACTATTTCTAAAATAATTCCTTTTTTTCATTTCAAGCAGTGATTATTTGTCCGCGTTTATTAGTGAAAAATGCTTGGTTGGCTAAGTGTTAATTATTAATTATTTTTATCAATTAACTAATTAAAAAAATTTTACTTTTTTTAAACTACTTTGATATCACTAAAATATATTATTCTTTTATTAGTTTAATTAGTTAAAAAAAAAATAGAAAGAATAAACTGGGGAAATATTTTCTTTTCGCGTCGAGGCTCAAAACTTTTTCAAAATGTTTCAAAGAAAAAGAAAAAAAAAGGGATAAACTTTCGACTAAGATATATTATTATAGGTTTATATATATATATATATACATATAAAAAAAAAAGAAATTTATTCGTTAAGTATAATAAGTAATTATATCATATTCACTGTTTCGAATACTCAGCATTTCTTCCTAGAACAAAAAGAAAAGAAAACAAAAAAATAATCACTATTTTAAATAATTCATTAAAGACACAAAAATATATAAAAATATTTTTGCGACATGTTTCCTCGTAAGAAAGAAAGAAAGAAAAAAAAAAAGCCTCCTTTCTCTCTCGTGAAATTTTCATCTTCACGCGTGTGTTTGAGCTTTTACTCGTTAACGAAAAAAAAAAATTCATGCTTTTATGTATATATGTATATGTATATGCGATATATGCATATGTATTATACGAAAGTTATGCTCGTTAAAAAGAAAAAACAAAAAAAAGAACAAAAAAAAGTGCTTCTCGTTGTATAATCTCGTAGTCTCGCAAAAATTGTAAATTCATTTTATCTAGAAAATCATTTCATCCAATCCGGAGAGAAAGGAGTTTGTTTTTTTTTTCTTTTTTCATTTCTTCGTTCATTTAAAAATAAAATATTATAAATGCGAGCGTTTTATCGATTAGGATTAGCACAACTCTTGCCGGATCAAAAGTATTCCACGAATTACGACGAGACAACACATATCTTTGTAAAATCATATACCCTTTTCTAGGACCAAATAATTTTGTTCTTAATTTTTAATTTTTTTTTTAATCTTAATATTCATTTACATTTGTTTTTTATTTTTTATTTTTTTAATATACACAACCCAACCCAACGTCGTATATTTCCTGAAAACTGTGACTTTACACACGTCCTTTTAAATATTCATATTTCTCTTTTTCCCCTGGAGAAAAAATAAATCCTCGGCGATTCGTCCTTTTTTTTTTTTAATTTTATTTTTATTCATTTACGTTTAAAGAACAACCCAACGACGTAGATTTCGTAAATAATTAATTACTATAATAATTCATCTTTAAGAGATTTATTTTTCGTTCGTAGAGAGTAAGATTAAACAAACCAGAGATTCATATTTCTTTTTTTTTTTATTTTATTTTTTATTTTATTTATAAGGTCGATAATAATTCGATTAAACGGAATTATTTTTTAATCCATTAATTTTAGAATATATTAGATTTATATTATTATCATATTTATATTTTAAATGAATTATTATTCCAAACTAGAAGTTACAATGATATTTTTTCTATTGAATATTTTCGATTTAATAATATCACATTTTTTATCTTCAAATGAAAAATAAAAATATTTTTTAAACGATCAATCGCAATTAAAGTAAATTTAGGTTGTGATCGAGAGAAGATAGTTTGAAAATGATAATGATTATAATTATTATTATTATTATTAATAACTCACTCATTGTCTTTCTCTGTTAAAGACGTTTTACAGCATTCCTATTAAAATCTAGTAATTTGTAAATAAATAGTGTTAGAATAAAATGAATTATTTAAGACAGATATTTAGAGGACAAACGAAGGATGAATCGCCGATTGGTATTATTAATAACAAAAAAAAAATAATAATAATAAGAAAATATAAGGTAGAAGAAATATTAATGATCTTTTAATGATAGTATTTATCATTGTTTCTTTTTTACCAACATTATATTTTACAATGCATCACATCAGAATCCGAGTATCACTAAATATCATCAATCATTGTCAGAATGTCTACTGTTTCTTTTTTTCTTTCATGTTAACAACATATTTCGCGAATGATAAGAAAAACATTTCTCTAAACAACAACTAAATAATAATTCGATTTAATTTTGATCTGCTCAAAGAAGATGATAACCATTTAAAAAGATAAATAATAACTTTTCTATGCTTATTTTAATTCATTATATTATTTAATATTAGATTATAATTTATAACTTGAAATATTTTTAATAAACAAATTACTCTAAATCTTATATTTTGTTATCTAAATCTGTACAAATGGTAGACATTCTGATGTACGTGACAATAAAGATCGTCGATTAAGCTAATCGGAGGACTAAACAAGTAAATAAATAAACATATATAAAAATATATATGCATATATATGTGTACGTAAACAATGCGAACATGTGTTGTAACCAAAAAAAAAAAAAGAAAATACGAATATAATACATTTCTTTCTAATAATTTCTATCACGTAATCAGTTTCAACTCTGTAAAAAAAAAAAGAAGAAAAAAAGCAATGTATATCGAACGAAAAAAAAAAAGAAAAAAGTACGTTCATTAATATATTTAATTTAATTTAATTTTTATTACATTATTTCTTATTATTAGTGTTTATCGTTGTTTTCATTTTGACGAAGGATAATTAAAACTTCGTCATGTTGTGTGTATGACGCGTACAAGAAAATCCTGTGTGTTTTCCCTGCAGGATACATCTGAGATTAATTTTACTATATAAGGTAGCTAAGGATCCAATGATGACTATTATTATGATTATGATTATGATGATGATGATGATGATGAGAGAAATAGAGAATGAGAGTGAGAGAGAGAGAGAAAGAGAAATTATACAACTAAATAAAACAAAGCATACTCGTAAGATAAGCGAACTGTGACAATATATTATATTGTATAAAGAATGAGGCATTATGTTATTTCATACTTTTCATATACAGGTTGGAGTCTAAATAATTGTAAGTTGATTTTTAAAATGTCATTTTTCTTTTTTTTTTTTTTACTATTCTTCGTGATTCAGGACACAAATTTTAAAAATTACGAACGTAGATATTTCTTCACCAAAGGCTAAGAAAAATTTTAATTTCTTTTTCTGTTCGATTAATTATTATTACAATATTTAATTATATTGAATTATTTCAAGAGGATCTTAACGTTGCGTGTTTATAATTCTCAATCAGTATTACATTTAAAAAAAAAAAGAAAGAAAGAGAGAGAAAGAGACGGAGCTAGAAATTTAATTTAATTTTATTTAATAATATTAGATGTAGTAATTCCTCGTTTACTTTTTTATTTATTTATTTTTCTCTCATTCTCTTTCTCTCTCTCTCTTTCGTAAAGATTAGAATAACTTTTAAAAACATGTTTCTTATCTTTAGAAATGGCTGCATATTTATGGCAGATCCCTACATTACCAATTAATTAATTAGATTATTATTATTATTATTATTATTATTAATACTGCAACGATATTATTTCTTCTTGTCTTTTTTTTCTTAACGTGATTATTAATATTAATTAGTTTTTTCCATGTATAAAGGATAACTTTCACGTATATATCTATCATAACTTTTTATTATACCTAAAAACCTGCCGTATAATTCAATTTTAATAATATATGTTAATTATGTTAGTTTTTTTTTTGTTCACAAAAAATGGAGGTTTCCGATTCTAGCAGGATTGATCTATGTTATGTGAACACGAAGCATATATATATATTTATAAAGAAGATATCTTCATTTTTTTTTATTAGGATATCTACCTAGTTTAATTTAACTGGACGCGTACACAGAATGATTTATTTATTTATACAGTACCCCACTCGTTATATATATATATATATGAGGATGTATATATTTATACTGATGTTTTGTCATGCATGAGTATCGATATGGATCATTTGAACACACACGAGTTCATTGATAACTCGAGAAACAAAGCTGATACATAGACCTGATTTTAAAGGAGGTATGTAATAAAAATATTTTTTATGATTATATGTATATATCATATATAATTAAATTATTTTTGTTTCTTATGTTAATATTTCGAACATCATCATCATCATTGTTACTTCTTTCTTTCATTCTTTCTTTCTCGAGACTACCAATTAAAAGTTCATATTATTTTTGTTTTGTTTTCATTGGAGGAAATCGTAAATCGTAGAAAATAATCGAAAAATTGCGAATTTACATTTAATTAGCCATCATTTCGTGTACACAACATTTTGTGATTAAAATTTATATTTATATATAAAGCAAAATGAAAAATATCTCAGTCGTATTTTGTAGACGTTACAATTAAGAAAACGTGGAATGATTGTTTCTTTTTTTTTTTTGTAAGTATTTCTTCGCTATATTATATAAATGATATTTTTTTTTTAGAGCCATAAGTTTTTGTTTTTTTTTACATTAGTAATATAATATAAAGTAGTAGTTTATAATTCTTCAAACTTTCATTTTAAATCTCAGTCGGTACTGCAGTTTGTTGTTTTTTGTTTTGCCCTTGTTTTTGTTCTTCGAATATCTTAACGATTGTTGATAAAATAGACCGAACGTACAAAATATAGGAATAATGTAATAAGTTAAAACAAAAAATGGTATATGCCCAGTTAACACAAAACGTTAATATGACGTTAATATGACGTTAATATGACGTTAATATGACATCATATTAACGTTTTGTGTTAACTGGGTGTATATATAAAGTTAAAATAAAAAATTCGCCATTTATTTTGTTTACTTTCGATTAAAGTTGATCGATTTTGAAACCAACGATATCGGTTATTTATATATATTCGATCCCTATTATTTTATTTTTTTTTTATTATTTATATATACTCAATTGAGGTTTTTTAAATACCGTGAGATTCAAACACACCTCGCGAAATTGTATTTTGAATAATCTTACAACGTAATACTTCCTTTTTCTATACCTAAACGGAACTCGGAATTGGACGAGCACATATCCTCGATAATTTATTTATTATTTTATTTTTTTAAGAGATTCAAAATTTGATATAATAATTATCTTTCATCTTTTTAATCCGAGCTCGGTTATGGCAAATCGAACGATGAAAATTTGTCGCTAAAACATTTTCGTACGTACGAGTAAATGTTTATAATGTGACTCATTTGTTTAACCCTTCCTTACTTTATTATCAATATATTTATTATTTTAATATTAATATTATTTATTATTATTATTATTATTATTATTATAATCATTAGATATGATCGCGTCGTTCAACGACCCAAACACGAAACGTTAACCATGTAACAAAAAAATTCATCAGGGACGATTATTTATTTATCTAATCCCTTTTTTTTTTTATTTATTGTTCATCAAAAAAAAAAAATATTGCATTAGACCGGTTTTGTTTTAATCGCTTCGAATACAGGTTAATATTCGAAATTATGTGTATGTGCGCGTGTGTGTATGTGTAATCGATGAAACGCGTATGATTATTAATAAATTTTAATTATTTAAATTATTATTAATAATAACAATTATTATTATTATTATTATTATATTCTTATTATTATTATTAATATTTTAGGTCGTGTTTACGATTAGATTTTTCCATTCTTCTTCTTCTTCTCCTGCTTCATCATCCGTTTAGGGGAAGAGGGA
Organism: Mischocyttarus mexicanus; assembly: GCA_023678845.1. NCBI lineage: Eukaryota > Metazoa > Arthropoda > Insecta > Hymenoptera > Vespidae > Mischocyttarus > Mischocyttarus mexicanus. The sequence goes on from JACGTP010000001.1 coordinate 4,262,609, forward strand.
CACGAACATTTTATTAATTTTGTTTTTCTTTCTTATAATTAAATTTAAAACGCGATAAAAATAATTACACGGCGGACATATTGAAATCGAGACGAGAAGTTTCTTTTTTTTTTTATCGAAATATGTCGATAATAATACATACAGATCCCTACATACATACATTCATATTCATACATGCATGCATACATACATAAATATAAATATTTTCAACGTGTTTGTATAAAAACTAAGAAGA
>JACGTP010000001.1:4264628-4367940 GCA_023678845.1 Mischocyttarus mexicanus
GTTACTTTGTTTCATTTTTTTTTGGTTTTTTTCTTAGGGAGTGGGGGTGGGGGGTCCTTTCGTCAAGGACCTTGGAAAATTCTTTTCCATTGAGAAAGAAGTGGTATTTGTTAAAAAGGATATCTTGTTCATCTTATTACTTGTGCTTCTTCTTTCTTGTGTTCTTCTTTCAAAAAGGAGATAGAACTCATCTCCCTCTCCTTATCGTTATCCTTGAATCCCTTTTATTCAGAGAAGCTTTGGACAACATCTCGAAGTACGTCGTCTTCGACCACGACGACAACGATAAGACGGTGATGCCGATTGATTCACGCTACTACAGGCGTTAATCCTGAGTCAGCTGACCGACATCTCGGAGCTTTGACTTTGTGACAGCTCCAAAAAATGGCACTCGGATAACGGTATCTCCTTTGTACGTGCACTCTGCTTCTCCTTAAATAACAATAATAATAATAATGATGATGATAAGAATAGTATATCATTTTGTTAATTAATTTATCGACTAACACCACCAGGACAGGCGCAACCTTTTAAGGGAGAGTTCAAAATATTTTTACGTGGCCTAAATACACATTCAAATATTAACATTTTTTAAATAACTAAATTTTTTAATAATTTTTTAAATAACTAAAATTTTGTACAACACAGGGAATTATTTATTTACAAAACGCGGGGGCTGAACCCACCTTGCGCCGGCCCTGCTTAGCACTAATGATGATGAAAGGAAAATGCAATATTATCATTTGCAAAGATATCTTTTAGAAGTTATTTTACATAATTTATTAAAAAGATTTTCCATTTGTTTTTATATGTTGTGCAATAATATCTTAATAACAAAAACGATAGGATATAAAAAGTTTCTATTACTTTTTTTTAAATAATTAATTGAATTAACTATTAGGATTAACATTAATGATAGAAGACAATGTGTCTTGTCGTTTGATCGTATATACACATGTCTTCTTTTTATTATTTATTTAATTAATTATTAAGATTATATTTTGTTTGTTCGTACAAGTTCTTTGTCTCCACCATCTGAGTCATTGTGAAATTTATAGTTAGAGTCCAAAGATGGAAATTACAAGAACGAATGATCATCATTATTATTATTACTATTATCATTATTATTATTATTATCATCATTATTTTATGTTATATACCTTTCTACGGAATGGAAAACAGCCTCTGTTCTCGTTGTTCTGTGATGGATAATTTATCAATAAATCTGGAGTAGGCGTGTTGTTAGGACCTAGTACATTGAGTTCCTTAAAACACTCAGTCTCTATCATCTGCAAAAGAAAAGAAAAAGAAAAAAAAAAAGAAAAAAATAGTAAGAATTTATCTAGCGATAAAAAGACTTTTGGTCTTTTCCTTACACGACCAATGAATACTAAAACACAAATGATCTTTATGACGTGTAGAATCAGTTAAATGTAAGAGAGTCAAAGGTTTGGCATTTTTATTGGTAAAGGTCAAAGGTAAATCAACCGAATAAGAGTCTCTTCTTCTTTCTATACAACTTTCTTATATTAATCAGTCATCTCGATAATCGTTAAAGAACAATACACGATTAATATACCTATGTATATGTGTATATGTGTGTGTAATATAAATATAAATTTTTGTGTAAAATATTTCATGAGATTTACCTCATTTTGCCAAGGAATGGATACGCTTCCCGTGTTAAATTTACTGTAAAAGGTGTCGTCTGTTGCATCGAGATTAACACCTTTCACTGTGGAGAATTGCTCGATGTCTAGGACGTCTTTAGCATAGACAGCGTGTGGCTGAAATAAAATTATTTATTAGGAAAAAAAAAAAAATAAGACAAATAAAACATGTCAGATTTAATAAAATTATATTCATTTTTGAAAAATATAAAAAATAAAATTGTATAAAGGAATATAGATTTTTGTATTCGATTGATTGTATCAAATTGGTAAAAAGAAAAAAAAAGAATATTGGGTTGGTGGAAAAAAAGTGTCGGATTTTTGGCCACAATTCAATGGGAAGATCCGACATTTATTTTCCACCAATCAAATATAAAATATACGAGGGAGTATTGAAGATGTAAGAGTAGAAATAATAATAATAATAATAATAATAATAGAAAACATTGATAGCATGAGAAAGAGAAAGACAATCTATCAAGACACCTACTCACATCCGGTACAAATGGCGGTTCCCACATACCAGCCTCGACCCTTTTCCAGTTCATGCACTGAAAGAAATTATGAAGTTTGACCTCCTTAGCCCCGTGCCTGCCGCACTTGCATCCCAATCTATTTTTCGGACTTTTCTTGAGTAACTGTTGGCATAGATCTTTAGCTTCCTCGGTGAATTTGGATGAATACCTTTCTTGATCTTCCTTAACTCTCCTGTCAACTTCCTCGCGTTTGACCTTTTCTTTTCTAGCCCTAAACGGTGCTTGACCTTCGATCATTTCGTAAAGAAGACAACCGAAACTGAACCAATCCGGTGAAAACGTATACTTTTCGTTGTCGATAACTTCGGGTGCCATGTAACCAACTGTACCAACCCTACCACGTACCATATCACCCTCGGTAATCTCAACGGCTAATCCAAGGTCGGATATCCTAACATGACCATGATCATCCAGTAAAATATTCTCAGGTTTACAATCTCTGTAAACGATACCTTGAAGATGCAAATGTTCCAAACCGCATACCACTTCAGCGGCATAAAATCTAGCCCGATTAATATCAAAACCAGGATCACCGCCCATATTGTAAATGTGAAACTTCAAATCACCCCCATTCATAATGGTCAATACCAGGCATAATGCGTCCTTAGTTTCGTAAGCGTACGCCAAAGATACCACGAACTTAGAATTGATCTTCTGTAATATGTTCTTTTCAATCAGTACCATTGCTTCACCCTTTCTCTTCTTTATCCTTTTCTTCTCGAGTTTCTTACAGGCGTACATTTTACCTGTCGCTCTTACCTGGCAAGCACATACCTCACCGAAACCACCTTTACCAAGGACTCTATACATACGGAACGTCTTGTAGGTTACCGGTTGTGCTTCTAACCATTTCCATTGTAGATACCTGAAATTATAAATCATCTTTAGCACCTATCTATTATCATCTTTACCTATTCCCCTCGCTCTCTTGTAAATGTAAATTATATATTAGGTGGAGCGGAAAGTACTTTGTAATTCGTTTATCATTTATCAGCTAATCAGAGTCTACTTCTAAGTTGTGTCGAAGAAAAATAAATAACGACATTACTTTATGGTTCACCTAATACATTTCGTCAATAATAATCTCTTTTTCTTTTAACGTTATTTTGAGCCCCTCTTTATATGGTAATTTGTATGTATATATTAGGGTAGTTATTATTTTACGTGTAATTAAGTACAACCCGTAAATTCATCTCGAAACAAGTAAACGAGAAATTATCTTTGAATTTCGTCCCTTTTTATTAGAATATTAAAAGCCTTAATCAAAAAGCCATTAATTATTTTTATTTTAGTTTTATATAAAATATAGGACGGATTTTTGAAAGACTTTTCTATCAAATAAAACGATCACTCTTAATTTATGCACATTTCATAAATTTTTGTTCGAAATAAAAACACAAAGAAGATTATTATTGGTCAATGATGTAAATTGCGTCGACGGGGACGTATGTGCGTAATTTTTGAAATTTTGTACCTGTAAAAATAGATACTGGTTTGAAATGCTGAGAATGGTTCACCGGCGAGAAAATTCTTAACCGTTTGTGCTATCTCAACGAACAATTCTTTTCCACCTGAGGATAATCTTTGCTCGCATTGGGTTATTATGGAATCGTTCAAGATATCTACGATCTCAGAACCCTCGTATTTCAGATATTTTTCGAACAATTCTTTAGCCAATTCTATACGATTTTCATCCATCTCTATCTCGTATTTTTCGATTGAATCCAGGAAAAGATTGTATTGGTGATAGGCCGGTTTCTTATCTTGGCAATATTGCCTGAAGAGTAATCTTCCGATTGGTTGATGATCCACCACATACCCGTACCTAATATCTGTATTGTAATAATAAAAAAATAAAAAAAGAGAGAAAAAATAAGCAGATTTATTTATTTGTAATAAAAAAGAGATCGTATTCGAAGAACAATTTCATTGATTTTAATATATTGTCGAATTCTGTATGTTAAGATTTTAGGTATGAAATTGTAGTGTTTAAAGATTATTAATTATCGATATAACAAGTAAAATAATATCAAGATTTTTTATTTATATGAAAGAGATAATATTTAAATAATACTACACTTATTTGCTAACCCAATAACATATTTCTATTTTTAATATACAAATAGATTCAAAGAATATATTTAATTTCTGTATTTTTGTATCTATATTATTATTATTATTATTATGAAAAAATCTTATCTTGATTTTTTAAAACAAATATAATTTCAATGATCCTTCGTAAAGTAGGAGGAAGGTAGAAGAGAAGGGGAGTCGTAAAGATTCAATAATCTCAGGTCGAGGTCAACGAGGGGTCACACGTTGATTAACCACGAGAAGCATCGATGAAAGAAGGGGGGAAACTATTGCACTGGAAGAATATTTTATCGAATGTAAAAGAAAGAAATAGAAAGATATAGACAATGTGTTCTCTCATTTTGACAAGAGGAAAATTTCTCAAGTACGAATATTACTATTAATAAATATTGTTTGACAAATGAATCACTAAAAAGGCATAATTCTACCTCATCTAAGGTCATTCATATATTTTTATTTCTATTAATTAAAATATATCCTATTTATCTCTGAATTTACGTAATAAGATCAAAAATTGTTGACCAACGGTGTATGCATCTCGATAAAATAAAACAAACCGAGAAATTTGTACGCAGATAAATTTTAATTACAATTTTAAATTATAAGGTCTGCACATAAGTTTCGTTCATTTTTCTTAATTAAATTTTTATGTTTAATATTTAATATTTGATATTATTTTACTAATATTAAATATACCGTAGTATAACGAACAAGGAAATAGAAATAAAGTCGTATAGTGTTAAGTAAAATAATATAAAATAAAAAATATATAAAAAGGAAGAAATTTATGAGACGAAATTTTGTGAGAGAAAATTTCTTGATGAAATAAATGCAGTATTAAAGTTTATCTTTCAAACTAGCATAAAATAAATACCAATTCTACGTATCTGTGTATACCACACTCAAATTTCAAATAGAATTTGATACTAATGTGTGTTTTTTTATAAAAAAAAACCATATCGAATGAAACATTTGACATACCTAATTTATCTTTTAGGCCGATGCACTGGGAAATGTGTGGGAACTGAAGTATCTTCCGCCATTTCTTACTCTTCCCCTTGTTGCTGTCACCACCACCTTAAAATATAAACATTTTAAACATTTTCTTAACAATTTCTTAACAATTTGATTCTTAATATTTATTACTTTTTTCGAATTTTCTTTTATCTATTTCTTTTCTAATACTTTTATTATAGTATTAAAAATTTAGAAGAAAAATCTAATTATCTGTATAATCGTTATATAAGAATAATTTATGTTAATTTTCTTCTTTAATAAGAATTTTACTACCAACTACGAAGTAAAAGCACGTAATATTAATATTTGATAAAGAAACTGATCACAAAGTTTGTCTTTGTAAAGCACCTATATATCTCATCAACATAAATATAATATGAAGAGACTTCCTAAATCATTTTACTCTCTACCGAAATTTCTCTCTCTGGAAGAATTTATCTGACGATAAATCATATATTGTACAGGGTATATGTCACCTTTTATATCTAATATGAAATATGTCAAAATATATTCCATGATTTTTTTCGTAAATCAAAATTTCGTAAACTTTTGAAAATAATATTTTTTCTCTTTTTAATATAAATTTATAAATTTACACCTAGTGTAAAATTCGAAAAAAATCACAATAGACGTGGGGCCCTTAAATATTCAAATTTAATATCAATACTTTAAATTCTTTTAAAATAAATTCTATAAATTTGTAATCTTAGAATATTTGACATAACAAACATAAAAAAGGAATTGAAAAATAAGTAATTAATTTCTTTTTTTTTATTAATTAGCAAGGAAGGAATTTTTCCCTCCAACCGTATATTAATGTTGATTCGTCAGAGGAATTATGAAATAAAAATTAATGACGAATCTTCTCGTGACACGGAAATCATACTAATGCATATAAGTTTTCTGTCAACGTATTAACGTAAGTTTGTCTATCTTTGCAATTAATCTAAATGGCCAAGTAAACTGTGAAAAAGTACGCGTCGTTCTCGTTAGATTAAATTAGAAAATGAATGAGTCAAGTTGTAATATATATATTTTGATTCTATTTTTAAACATATTTAATCGATATAATAATTTTCAAATTATAATAATAATAAAAAGAATTAATATAAAAATTCAAAATTAAATAAAATATTCAAATTTAACAATAATACTTATTTCCATGATATATACAAATATTTAATAACATTTATTTAATTGTAATAATCTATTAGTAATATTTATAAAAATATAAATATGAAGATTTCGCGTAATAGGAAATACTTCATAAAAAAGAAAATTTGAATTTTAGTCAAAAACATTCGTTTCGAGTTTATAAAAGATTTCAATTGAAATAATCCTCGATATACGAGAATACACACACACACATTCACACTCGTACATATATATACATATACATATAAGTTAAATGATTTTCGATTTCAAATTGAGCACGTTCTATAGAAATCGCATTGATGACGTAGAGAGATTTTATCGATTCCAACTGTGCGTGTATGTGTGTATGTGTGTGTAATATCAAACGAAGTAATGTAGATGCATAAACAGCATATATATTCATACACACATATACATATATACATATATATATATATATATTATACTATACATATAAATAGATACGTTGTTCGATCTAGATTTTCTCGACTAGATTTTCAAGATTTTCTAGATACTTTCTCAAATAAAAGAAGAAGAAGAAGAAAAAGAAGGAAAAATATTCTGATTACAAACTTTAGAAATAAAAAGAGAAAGAAGAAAGAAATATATAGAAAGGAAAAAAGAAAAAAAAAAAAAGAGAAGAAATTTAGAGTTGAATTTAAAGGATAAAGTTTAGGTAGACGTAAATCAACACACTTTTGTACAATTTCACGAAACATTTGTCACTTTGGTCTCAAGTCTAACATCAATTACTGAAGAAATTGCTATTTCTTGTAATAAATGACATTAATCTTTTTCTCTCTTTATTTTTCTTCTATAAAGCGTAATTAAAAATATATATAACGATAAAGAAGGAAAATAAAATATAATATTTAAAAGAAAAAATAGAGAATTAGAGATTACAGTGAATAAAAAATTAATAATAATGTGAATGATATAAATATAAATATATAAATAAATAAAAATATATATCTTAATTTCTCTGTGTGACACACACACATACACATTTGTGACATTTTAGTTTTACATAATTGACACACATACACTTTTACATTTTATATGTATTTTTAATTGATTTCAATGATTATATTTTTACTTTTTAATAACATAAAGCAACTTCTTATGATGCCCCGTATATAGAACACATTCATATAATACCAAACAAACAAACAAACACACACACACACACACACACACACACAAACATCACGTGTATATGTATATATATATACGTTTCATTAAAACTTTTCTCTATTTCGTTTCCACAGGGTGTTCATTTTTCTTCTGTCGCAAGTACTATATATCTTTTTCGCTCGAGCTACGTGTCTCGTTCGATTCATTTTAAATGCAACACGAGACGTATCCAAAGAGACATTTATTTCTTTCGTTCCATCTCTTTCTTTCTTCCTTCCACAATCTTTCTTTCTTTAATTCTCGTAGTAGAGGCGACAGTACGGCGACCACGACATTTATTGAATTTTTACTTCTTCTTTATTAATTTTTTGTTTTTTTTCTCTCCCTCTCTCTCTCTCACACACTCATTCATTAATTCACTTCTGATCAGTTTTATTCTTTATTTACTCAATTTTATTTTTTTAATTTATTCACAAAATAAAAAACATTGATCGATACTTTAATTCGTTCCACCACTTCGTCATATTTTATCTTTGCAATATTTTTTTATTAATAGAAATTAAATAACATCAATTTTGTATATAATTTTTTATGCATAAATGTTTAGTATCGTGATTCCCAAAATATACGTCGTCTTCGGTGTCCTAAAAGAAATTTAAACTTTTCTCACAGAGGTGTCACGAAGTATCAAACCTTTTATTTATTAATCATTTTAATTGCCATTTCTAGAAATTCTTATTTGTACAAAGCTGGAGGTAATTTTCGGCAATTGCTGGAGATCTAATCTAGGTTATCACGGGAAAAATCAATCTTGGAGAAGGGAAATTAGAGTGTTGGTTGTACTAGTATAAGTTCAATTCTACGATTTGAGAAAATATTACGGTTAACCAACTGGGCTCGTTTATTCCAATAATTACTACAATTAGTGGAATTAGTTCAATTAGATTTTTTCGTTGTTGTTGTGATCTAACAAGGGGAGAGAGAGTCAAATTGACGGGAGACAGATTTATTTTTAATTCTACGCAGTTGTAAGGGTCAACCATACATTCTACAAGCAACTACGTAATACTCAAACCCAATACTTTAATATTTTCAAGACAATTTTTTACATATCAATAATAATTTCGGATAAATAAAATAAATTTGTTTAATTTAATTCAAAAAAAGAAATATATATATATAGACGGATGAAATATTAATTATACATAAATACATAACTAGGTACGATATTCTTGAATTTTTTCAAAACGTTCAGGAAAAAGAATAATATATATATATATATATATAAAGAAAGAAATTTATTGACTGAACACTCAAATTCCTCCCTCAAGACTCTTGCCCTCCTTTCGAAGAAATAAGAACGACGAAAATGGAAAAAAGAAGAAAAAGAAAAAGAAAAAAATAATAAGTAGTTATGCGTTAAAAATAGAAGAGTAAGAGAGGAGAAAAAAAAGCTTACGAAAAAGGATTAAAAAGGGTCAACAACAACAACAAAAACAACACGTCAAAAAAGAGAATTTTGGAAGAACGACCTTTTTCTTTCTTTCCAAATCGTAATTGGAGAAACAAATGTGAGATTTAGGCGAGGTTGAAATTCTCTTCTCACCCTCGCTTTACTTTGACCCCAACCCCTTCCTTCTTCACTCCTTCTCTCCAACCTTTTTCCCTTTCCTCCTATCCTTCTTCGTTTCACCCATCGACTAGGTCGATAAAGATTTTCACCTAAATGAAAACTACTCGTTTTATATACGCGACTGATTATGATGGATGGTTGATGAATTCCGTTTGGGACACATTATACTGTGTATACATAATATCTACGTACGTATGAGGTATGAGAGAGAGAGAGAGAGAGAGAGAGAGATGATTAAAAAGAAAAATTTGTTAGATAATTAGAGAACAAATTTTATGATCAAAATGAATTTTTATAATTAAATTACAAAGCACGATATTTTCTTCTTCTTTTTTCCTTTTTTCGACAAGCCGATTTTTATTCGTCGAATAAAAGAAAACCGAGAATGGTCTCTCGTTTATAAACGATGATTTATTATTATTATTATTATTATTTTCTTTTTCGTTCATTTTTAATATCGATCTGGTTGGAACCGAATTATAAGCGGAAAAAAAAATTGTAGATGCAGTTTTAAAATCAAAGCTTTCGTTGTTTTATCGTTGCAACGAAAAACATCCAAATTCGCTGATTTGACGAATTTACGTTTGCTACAAAAAAAAACACACACACACACAGATCGTTTGAAGGTAGTATGTGTAATTCTTTAAAAAAGATCGAATCTAATCGATTAGAATTAATTTTCGATATTTGTTTATATAAATACTATTTTTTTAAATATACTAGTTTATTATTAATCTTTTATATGTGTAATAAATATTCATAAAAAGTTCGAACGGATCAAATTGGATTGGAGATCATATTTTTAAATATTACTTTTATATAAAACCACACACCTACACATGTAGACACATTTTATTTATAGGTATTACTTATTTATAAGATAGGACTTGGTAGGATATGATAGGATATATAGGATATTAGATAAGATATAAATATATAATGCATAGGATAAAATAGGCTATAGAATATGATATAAGTTACATGATAAGATGGAATATGGAATATATATGTAAAAAGATAAATTATGATATAAGATATAAAAGAGTACAACCCTACAACTCCAGTTAACTACAAATGTATTTTTAATACAAACAGATTCAATTTTAAAATATTTACACGTGTAGATCTAAAACAACATAATTTTTTATTTATAATTTAACTTTACAAGAACTTATTCAATAATCAACTAACCGATTTATGTAGAATTTACATAAATAATACAGATCTAATTTTTGATAACAAAAATTTAATAAATTATCAAATTAAATTAAGTAATTTAATAAGCGTTTCAAATCTTCAAATAGAAATATCAAAGATTGTGACTTTGTTCTGATTGATTTATAAATCATTGATCTATGATCTATACATCAATTGAAAAAGTCGATTAAATCGTGGGAAAAGAATAGAGCAAAGTCGACCATATTAGTAATCATGATATATAAAGAACTGAACTTCGATCGGGAAAACAAAGTTGGAAATTATATGGTAAAAAAAAAAGAAAAAGAAAAAATGGAAAATAAAATATGGAAATAAAAATTGTTTTACTTTCGCATTACGCATATAAAGAAACTTATTACCAGATCCAATACAGAATGTTTGAATATAATTAAATAATTGTTTGATATTGGAAGTTTGATAATGCATATATATATATATTATGCATCATGTATGTTTGTATGTATGTATGTATGTATTTATGAATGGAAAGATCGAAAATGAGTATTACAATTCTTCATTGTAAATTAGAATTGAATTCTAAATGAGTAATGGTAGTAGAAAATTAATGATAATAAATTAAAACTGGATAAAATCATGTAAACTATTTAAATAACGTCAAAGATAAAGGATGAACTCTAGCAAGAAACAGTGTCAATGCGAAATAAGGTTTGCCAACGAAATGAGTAATTAACTTATTACTTGAATGGGGGGTCTCTGGCGTTCTTACATAATTTACAAGCGGTTAAATAATGCGATTTTCTTGGGCCGAGCTTATACACTACTATCGTATTTATACAGTTTACCAAGGCAATGTGATTACAAGACCATTGACGTCGTTGGAGTATCTCACGCGAACCCATTTACCTACTTTTCACCTAACACGCGAGTTACTTGTACATTTTCTCAACAACTTAACTTATAATCTCAATTGTCGTCGTTATTTCTTTGTATTTCTTTTTTTTTTTTCGTTGACCACTATTTATTGACCACTGATTTATTATAATTAATAAAATATAGTGAATACGTAATTATTATTATTAATTCGTAATAAACAATATTATATGTTTCAATATTATACGATCATTATCCCGTTTTATTTTTTTTTTCATCATTGACAACTAAAAAGAAATATCATTGATTTATTAAAATCAATAAAAATTAAAGTGCATATATAATAATAATAATTATTATTATTTTATTACAAATAATATTATGTGATTCTTCCTTTTTTTTAAATTAACTCTGTCGTAAAAATTATTCATCGATGAGTATCAGGTATAAAATACCGCGTAAGAGATGTAATAATTTTCTAAACAATATTGGAACTTTCATTCGTGACTTTATTTGTTCAGAAATTTTATTTTTTATATTATTTATTAATTAGCTTCATTTTTATTTGATTATAGTTTATTACTGAGAAAGAGTAATATTTAATTAATATATATATATTAGTGTTAAAAAAAATAAATTTCCATATATACCGGATTAATTTTAATGAGAACAATAACGTGTCTAAAGAATGTGATATCTTTAACCTTTTAGATTGAACTTTTAGCTGTTGTGAAGATAATACAAGACTTTAAATATTACAATGACACGAGATACACGAAGGAATCGATTTTAAAACATACACAACGATTTATTTTTATAACACAAAAGTTAAATTTGTGAAATTTAATCGAATTATCAATGAAATATAAATAAAATCATCTTTCAAAATATTATCTTGAATAAAAATTTATATTTCTGTTTTTTTTTTAACGATCATACATACGATTAATAAATATTCAATTTCCTAAAAAAATATCAGAAATAAATGAGATCTATTTTTTTTGCTGCATAATTTTTATCTAACTCCACATATATTACAATAAATATTATAGATTATATTATATTAATGACTCTACAATGAATAATTTGTTTTTTCTTCTAATCTAAAAACTCATCATAATAATGGATACGAAAAGTTATTTTCAGAATTATACCCATCTCATAACTTTCAACTAACCATTTAGTTAGTTCGAAAGGGACACTCTAAGCCTCTGGCAGGTTTTACGATCGTGACGAGGAAATAGATTACGAAGGTTCTTTTCTAAAAACGTTGTTTTCATAGCTAATGCAATACCACTATATACGAAGAGAAGTTGAATAATACGTCATAGAAAGAGAAAGATATTTCTTTGGCATTTTCACTAACTATCGTTATTCCACACTTGTTGTAAGGATGCTGCGAAATGGCAAGGACTTGGTTTATTCTTCGTGGGTGAAAGATTCCATCTCGCGTTAGTTTATGTTAGTAAATCGCTTTAATTGCAAGATAGAATACTATAAGGCATATCATACCACTACCATTACCACTATCATCTTTTTACACGATATTCATCCTGCTCCTATGCTTTGAATCACATGAATTTATTTAAATATATCCTTAAATTATTATATAAAACGCTGATAAAATTTAAACACTTTAAACATTAATAATATTTGAATATATAATATTTAAATAATTGCAACTCGTTGACAAAATAAGATGTGTCGTAAAAATAACACCCTAATATCAGCTTGATTTACGATAAATTTATTTTTGAAGGTAAAAAAATAGAATACTGTAATAAACGTGCACTACTCTATCATAAAACGCTACGAATTAATTCCAACATCTAAGATATATAATAAATAATAAATACAAATGTTAAATTTGAAATTATATTTAATAATGATATTTCACGATATCGAAAGATAATATTTTTTTTAAGAAAGGAAAAAATAAGTTTTATTCGATTTGTTATATAATAATAACCAATTGAATAATAGAGATTCTTCCAGATAAAAAAGATATAAAAAGAAAAAAAATATTATCTCTTTTTCCCTTCTTCTTCTTCTTTTTCTTCTTCTTTTAATATGAAACCGGCATCTTTTACTTTAGAGAGTTCGTTTATTTCTTACTTCTTTCTTACTTCCCCATTTCCTACTTATAAAATAGTTTCAACTTCTTTACCCTTACCATCCTTGGCTCCTTTATTCTTGGAAGGTTAAGTTTCCAAGTTGAAGTTATTCCCAAAGGATATTCCCTCTTTCTGGTATGCTATTACCTATTACTCGAATACTCGAATTTTCTTGACAACGTACCATGGGCCAAAGTTTCTAACCCCCCCCCCCCCCATCTTTCCTTCCCAGCACTTTACGTATTTTAAGTATAAATAAGTAAAAGAAAATGAAGCAACACGTGAAACAAATACTAAACTTTTTCTATTAATCAGATTTAGAGAGAGACAGAGACAAGAACAATGGAAAGAGAAAAGTATCGTTTTAACTAATGTCTTATACATTAGAATTCTTTTGTATCATTTTTAAGTAACATTACTGTCATTAAAATATTATATATAGATTTTTAAAACAGTTATAATACTTTGAAATATCACGTATTTATTCATTTTTATTTTTCATATAATATTTTATTTTATTTTCTTTTTAATATCCCACGAAATTAATTATTATTTATTCATATACCAAAAGATTAATGTTTGTTAAGTATATATAAGTATTATAAGTATAAAATGAAATCTTTAAAATTATAATTATATTATATTAATATATCATCGGTTATAATTTATTATAAATAAAAAAAAAGATTTTCTTTTTTTTATATGCAATATATAAAAAGATCTTAAATTTCACGGATGGACAATTTTTTTCTTCTTCTTTTTGAAAAGAAATTTCATAGGTGAAAGGAAACGGAAAAGAATGTATCGATTTATGGAAGATCGGATTGGTGATGGTGGTGGTGGTGATGGTCACAATGCATTGAAAACTCCCCCGTAATCCTTTCGAATAAAATTCCGCAGATAAATGGACTCGCTACGAGAACGAAGATGGATACGTGAATGTACGAGTATGAGAGAGTGAGAGAGAGAGAGGGAGAGAGAGAGAGAGAGAGATGTACGTAAATCCATCGTAAATCCTGTTCGCCGAACATTCAATCGCGAATTATCGATTTCTCGCTAGCTAATAATACGAAAATCTGGTTAGTTCGGACTAGTTCCTAAAGGGATGTGTTAAGGCTACGAATAATACGTGATAATAGTGATAAAAAAATAAATACTATACTTTAACAAATATTCTTTATATTTTATCTTTAAACTTTCAAGTATAACTAATTATTAAGTATTAATAATAAATGTAAAAAATAATGTGCAAAATCTGATAACGTTCGATCACTTTGCCACATTCCAAAGCATAAATTTGTATGATTTATTTAATTTATTATATTGAGTTGATGGAAAAAAAATGTCAGATTTTCGGCCACAATTCAATGGGAAAATCTGACATTTCTTTTTCAACCAACTCAATATTATTATTATTATTGAAATAATTAGAATAACTTTAGAGATATCGTACGATCACTTATCGTTAGCCAAAAATTGAGAAATATTTAAAAAAATCAAATCGAGATAAAATAATTGACAAATAATATTTTAATCGTTTGTCAAATAATCATGACGAACCATGTTAGAGGTGGATAAAACTCGTATCGAAAATTTGAAAAACGAAGAGGAGGTAGAGACCATTTACTACGCCAACGATCGATCGATTTCATCTCGTTTCTGCCATTTAATAAACTTGTCCTCGTGCAATTTCGTTAAATCGTTAACGTCCACCACCACTACCATCATCATAGTATGAATATGAAAAACGTTTTATACGTTTTATTCCCCCTAACTCTCGTGAATTAACAGCAACATTATTTTGAATTACCGATTACTTCGTAGAAATGAAGAGAGAGAGAGAGAAAAAAAAAAAGAAGAAATAACAAATCGTACAGACGTCATTCGTGAAATATTTTTTTTATATACAACGAGTAAAATTTACCGTGTCAACAAAAATTATTATATTTAAACGAACAATTTTAATGCGTGTGTGCATTTTCCAAATGCATATCAAAAAGAAGAAGAAGAAAAAAAAAAGAGAATAATCATTATATTAATTGGACCAATCAAAATGGTACAAATACGAGAATAAGGAAATTGAATGAAATCGCGTTGATTTTAATTGTTAGAAATGTAATTTGTTAAAAACCTTGTTTTGTATTACTATTTGTTTTTATTCCATTTTAAATTGTTCCAGAGATTAATTTATATATATATATATATAATATAAACAAGCTTTTATATTGCAATTCTTAAATTTACATATCATTCTAATTGTAATTAAATTTATTAAAAAAAAAGATAATTAATTTTGTTTAAATTAGGTAACTTAAACTTTGTTTTTAACACTCTTCAATTAAAATTATTATCAATTATCTAATTTCTCTTTCAACACTATTAACATTGAAATTATTATCGAAAATCCAATATTTTTTGTTCACAAATCCAATATATAAGATAAATATAAAAAGAAAATGCTTACCTTCTCTCGCTTTGAGGTAAACAGTGTTGGCCACGATGTTCTCCAACTCCATCAATTCCAGCTTGATCGAGTTTTCGCGACCGAATCAGGAGCGAGAAATATGAGCTAGAATAAGCTCGGTAGAAGGATTTAGAGGAAGGTGGACGATAACGAGGATCGAGAAACGCTAAAAGTAGTACCAATGGTACTACTATAAGCGTTGATACTCGAACAACGTATCCTTTATTTGATCCTTCCTCCTCGTGTATAATTCTTCTCGTATGGTTTTTCACCACCCCGTCGGGTCCAGCCAACCTAACTCCCATCTGCGGAGCTCCAACGATGAAATATTTTCGAACAGGAATCAATGACCTTGACTATTGGACACCTTCTTCTTTTTCTTCTTCTTTTTCTTTTTCTCCTCCTCTTCCTTTTTTATTATTCGCCCAAAAGATTCTTTTTTGTAATAAAAGGATAGACAAAGAATAAAAATAATAATAATAATAACAATAAGAAGAAGAAGAAGAAGAAGATGAGGAATTGACAGGAAGGATCGAAACTGTGGAGAAAGAAAAAGTGAGAAAGAGAAAGTAAGAAAGGAAGGAAAGGAAGAAATAAAGTTCGTCAACCTGTGATATTATTCAAGGTCAATCTATATCCAAGATGGATTATTATCCACTCATAACACATATCTCTTATTATTATTACCAATACCAAATCTTTGATATCTCTCTCTAACCTTTACTTGGGGGATACTTTTTGTTTGCTTCTTGATAAAGGATCCAAGATTTAAGATCTTGATTTAAATGAATCTTTAATTCTCTGTATTGATTTAATTTTATTATTATGCTCGATGGGTCATCGTACTTATTCGTTCCCCTCATGGATCAAAAATGATCGATTTTATCACTTAAGAAAATATTACAAATTTTTCATGGACGATATAAAATAAAAATAAGGTAGTAGAAAATGAAAAGAGGATAGAAAAATATAATGAATAAATAAAATATTCAATTCATCGACAATATTTCATCGTCCTTGTCTTTCTTTTTCTCTTTCTATTTATTTATTTATCTATCTATCTCTTTCTTTCTCTGTTTTTTTTATCGAAACGTTTGCGAAAGATCCTACCGATGCGATACCCACGCAAAAGCTTGGAAATTCTTATTGGCTAGGAAATCTTTTAAAATTTTTTTTTCTCTCTCTTCGAAGTTTACGTCAAGTTTCTTCCTCTCTCTCTCTCTCTCTCTTTTTTGCTTTATTTATTTCTTTATTTCTTTTTATTTTCTTTCTCTTTCTTAGTTTGGTTTGTTAGATTCTCCTCTCACGTGCACCCACGACAAACGTTGATCCTTTTTTTTCTTAATGCACGTTTTTGCACTCAATTATCGTGGCATCGTTAAACTCGATCCTCCTCCCACGTTTTTTTTCTTTTTATCCACGATTAGAAAAAAAAAAAAGGAAAACGATTAGATGAGAGAAACGATTAGATTCTACTTAGACTCAAGGATTACTCCTTTTTTTTTTATTTATATCCAATAGAATTCTTTTTATTTCCTTCTCTTTTTATTTTCTTGGTTTATTATTTTCCGATTAAACTTGAGAGACAAATTTGTGAAAATTTATCACACATAGGAAACATTATTATTATAATAATTATTATTATTTCTATTAATCAAACGAACACTTTATTCTTTTCTTTTTCTCTTTCTTCTTCTTCCTCTTCTTCTTCTTCCTTCTCTACCTCCTCCTCCACCTCCTCCACCTCCTCCTCCTCCTCTTCTTCCTCTTCTTTTTCTTGGAATTATTTTTATTTTTATTTCTATTCTTGTTATTTAATCCTTATTTTTCTTTATCTTTGTTTTCTTTGTTATCCTGGATAATGTATTTTTAGGTGGATACTAAGAATCACTAACGAAGGATCTTACTCGTTGTTGTTTCCTTCCTTGCTCCTCGAAGAGCCAACGTGTGACGTCCTTCTTCCATCGACGAAATTTCTTAGATTTTTCTTTTTGGTTTTTTTCTTGACGATTAGTCCAAAGGAACGCGACGGATGAAGGAGATTTCTTGACGATAAAGTTTCTTTTTACCTGAGGAAAATAAGATTATTCGTGATTGTCTCATCGATTGTTAATATCTTATATGATGTAAGGTTTTATCTCTCTCTCTCTTTCTCTCTCTTTCTATCTTCCTTATTATTAAACGAGACGTAGGAATGTGTTATTCATTTCTTGAAGCAATAAACATTCGATTGACGTCAAAATCCTACGTTACTGTTCATTAATATTGAAAATTCCTCGTTTGGAATTAAATTAAATGTTGTTTGCATAAAAAGAACGTATCCTTAAGAAGAAGAAGAAAAATAAAATGAAACTTAATAGAGAATAAAAACTAATGATCGTTTCTATCAGATCAATCGAGCAAAGAAATAATAATAATAATAATAATAACTATATTATACAATAATTTAAATAAATAAATTCGTGAAAATATTATTACAAAGTGAACAAGTAATTAATTCCAATCACGATCGCAGAGGCGTATGAATACGTCTATACTTGTACAAATTTACGTTTCCCTGAGAAAAAATCATGTTGCATCTTATTGTAAATTCAAGGAAAAAGGAAAATCCTTCATAAATAATTAATTAAAAAATGAAACGAAAGAGGAAAAAAACCAACATTAGGAATTATTTCCCCCATTTTTACTAGTGGGTTAAATAAAGAAAAGAAAAAGAATAACATTGGATAAACAACGGATCATATTTCGTGAAAGTATTATAAATGCATCATCGTAGTCACGTTTTCGCATACTCTCATATGTATATACCTAACTATCTACACTAACGCACACACAAATAATGCATACATACATGCATGCATTCTACGAGAAGGCACGCATTTATTATTATTGTTCGCATTTGCATTTTGCAAGCGAATCCCGCGACACGATACGTAGAGGTGAACGTATATAAGTATATATATATATGTATATATATGAATATATATATATATAAAATATATGATATGCGAAGCAGGTGTACCGAGCGGATAAAGATAACGATGCGTCTAACCGGGTGATACACCTGATACCCAGAAGTAATCCAATAACCTTTTTCACCGTGTCTCGATATACCATCCTCGATGAAATAGCTACCACCCACTCTCACACCACCCCCTTATCACCCCCATATCACCCCCTCGTCAGTACTTCTTACTCCCCTTAACTTCACTCCTATATTACCCATCATCATCCTTGCACATTTTCGAGAATATCCAAGTTAATTTTCATAGTGTTCCTCGAATCGAATTATCGTATAACAAAGTTACTCATATAACAACACCTTCCTTTCTATCTATTTTTTTTCTATTCTTTATTTCTTTATTTCAATGTTCTTTCAATAATTGCACATACATGTCATGTGTATAGACGGTATTACAATATCAATAAATAAGTAAAGATAATTCGTGACGTATATAGTATCATTTAAAAACTTATTGCTTTATGTAATAGGAATTAAACACGTGATTGGATAATTTAGTATTATTAAATAATATCAAATATTAAATATATCCAGAAACGACATTACTTTCCTGTTAACTTAATATTTTTACAAAAAGGTTTCACGAACGGAAAATGCTACGAAGATCATTGCTATTTAAAATGATATGAATAGTTTTGTCCCCTAACTGATATATTATTTTCTCTTGATCTACGTTAGTAGTGATTCAAAGCTTTTGAACTGTGATGTATGCACGCATGTACATTTATTATCTAGAATAAGAGAGAGAGAGAGAGAGAGAGAGAATGAGAGAGAGAATGAGAATATGAAATGTCTACGAGGTCGGAAGCCCACGTGAAAATTATCTCGAATAACTTCCGACCAGACGATGACGACTACGAACCAACGATCACTCGACGTCAGAACCCGCGAACTATCATAATTCCTACGTCTCGTTTAATAAATGTACGAATGTTGTTATCGAAACGACGATCATTTTCTAAATTGATTTGAAATTTCCGAGTTAAGTTGAATGAAGAAGAAGAAGAAGAAGAAGAAGATGAGAATAAAGAGAACAGAGTTGGGATTTATGAGGGGAGGAATGGAGAAGGGAAGAAATTATTTTCAAAATAAAAAAAGGATATTTTGATGATTAATTAAAAAGAATAGTTTAGAAGTGAACTAATGACAAAGGAGAAAATAATAAATAAATAATAATTGGATGTTCTTCGAAAGGAAGAGTTAGAATCTTATTTAAAATGGGACCATAATGAAAGTAACAACTTCCAAATTAGGGGGTGGAGACGTTTCTCTTTCGGATTACGAAAAGAGCCTACTCGATAAACAATATACATAGTGTCTTCCTCTTTGTATGTACAACTGGAACGGAATATTAACGGAACTTTTTCCTTCTTAACCAATTAAGAGTCGTCACGTGATTTGTATAATTTAACAAACATTCCTTCGATTTTAGGCCCTTTTAGTTTTCATTAGAAAATATAAATATTATTTTTTTCTTATCAATTTATTATTTATCTTATTTTTTTCTTTTTTCTAATCAATGTTGCAACGAAATAAATTTTAATCCTGTTCGAGTTGTTTTTTTAAGTTGAACGATTTGAAAATTCTTAAAAAGTATTTGTTCGATTTCAATCTTTGTTTGATTTTTTCTAAACCGTGTTTTCAATTATTATAATATTTCTTTCCTATAATAATTAAAATTGTATAGAAGAGAACGTTGAAATTTTTTTCCTCAAATCTTTATCATTAAAATTACATTTGTTACTTCTTGTCTATCCGAATGACGTCTATTATTCGAATAACATGATGCGTTTTATGTAAATTTTCATTTTCATTCCGGAAAGATTTCTTTTTCGAACGTTGATATTTATACGTTTGTGTTTTTATAAATTTAATAATTTTGTAATTAAATAATATTCTCAATATTTTTTGTTTATACATTTACCTTCTTTTTCTTTTTTTTCTGTAGCCAATTTTGTCAACACGATGTGAAAAAGAGTTTAGAATTTTAATTCCCAAAAGAACTTGTATAGACAAATTTTCGTATATCATATTTCCATTCCACTTTCTTAAATAATAGTTATAATAATTTTTAAATAATTGTTCTTAGCTAATTGTTTCAATAAAATACAATGATTTCTATCGATCATTAAAATCACATTTTAGTCGTTAAACTCAATTGGATTTTCTTCTTCATCTTTTAATTTCAGTTTCTTCCTTGATAGTCTCAATTTTTGTAAAATAGTATAACGAAAATTTACGTTTACAAAATTCAGTATAACTATCAATGCATTGATCAATATTCGAATGAAAATCCGATCATACGATTCCAATATTTATTTTTCTTTCTGAGAAATCTCGGTGATTCTTCCTCATCGCTGTTATCCAAATTATTGTAACTTTCGTAACAGGTTTCATTTTCACCGTTACATGACACGTTGAAAAACGACCCCTCTCGAGTTTTCTTTTCGACATTGCAAAAAAAAAAACAAATTAGAGTAGAAATTTTATCATACGTATATATACTTTTTTTTTTGTTGTTCTTTATCGACAAAAATGAAAACTAAATAATCTTTTCAGTTTGTTAGACGTCTTGTACTCGACTACCAATTTACAACTAAACATATTTTGGAAAATGATAATAGTTGGATGTCTTTATTACAAACTAACATGAGATTAGATAAGAGATGCAATATTTATTTACGAGCAGAAGGGATACCTTCTTAATCTTATCATCATAAGTTTAATTTTTTTCTAACATTCCGAAAAAGTTTAAAAAAGAAGAAAAACATAACTCCGATAGGTAATTTTTCTTATTTTATTTTTTATGATTCGGAATAGACCAGGTTTTAATGTTTAAATTAAAAGTGGGAGGAGGAGGTACGAGTATTCCTGATGTGAGATTCATTCAACGAATATAACTTTGTATCTTTTTATCTTATCTTGTTTTCCATTTGTATTCATATATATTAGATTTTCATAAATAAATTTCTATATAAATAGATTTCTTTTTCTATAAATACATATAAATATATACGTTTCATAATTAATTAAAAGATTTATTTTTACGTGTATATGAGTTGCGTTAGTTTTTAATATCATTTATATTCATCTATCTCGTTTATTTTTTTCTCGATAGTATAAAAGAGATTTCTATCATCCCTTCCGTCTAGACAAGGACAGATAAATAAAAATGAAACAAAAAGGAAAAAAAAAAGATAAATTGGATGAATATACGCGTAAAAGGAATTCAATAAAATTTAAATAATACGAGAAATGACAAATAAAAGGTTTTTAACATCGATTTCCGTTTGGTGAATATCTTTCCTCATCGAATATCGATGTCACATAAATTTTCCCTTAACCATTATCCCCATGTTTGACAAGAATCGATCGTACCGATCCCCTTTCCTCCAATACCTTCCTTCTATGCTTCCTATACTTCCTTCCTCTCTTCAACCCCATCTTATATTTTTTTCTTCTTCTTCTTCTTCTTACCTTTGGAAAATTTATGATCGAGCTCGTTTAGACTAACTCTGCCTAAATTGGGCTATTGATGGGTGGTATAAAAGATTGATCTTTAAATAATCGATCCTTAAATGATCGATCCTTTTTCTATTCGTATAAAAGTTACCGATATCGTCATTTTTTCTAATATTATACTTAGAACGATGAAAAATTGAAAACGATCGTGAAATAATTATTTTCTTTAAAAATGTTAATTATATATATATAAATAAATTAACCCTTATCGGTCGTAAATTACCTCTCACGTGACAACAGTATTTCGTCGACTGTTTTAAAAAAATATCATACATTAAAAAACTTATAAATAATTATTTGAATCTCGTATATGTATTAGATTGTCAAGTATGAAATAGAGTAAAAAATGCATATAATTGAATTTAAATTTGCTCCATTTCATACTTGACAATCTAATATATATATGTGTGCTGTGTAAAATAAATAAAAATAAATCATTTCTAACAAAAATATTATTCTTACAATACTGAAATTTAATTTATGCATATTTATCGGAACCAGCTACAACCCCTAATGAGAATCACGTATAAAAACCTAACGACCGATAAGGGTTAAGGATTAATATATATATATATATATAAAATAATAGCACAGATTTGTATATTCTTTTTAGTTTCTATCAGTTCGTATAAAAAATCCAAATTTAGATTTGTAGACAATAAGAGAAGAAAAGATATAAAAAAGAAAATAATACGACAGAGAATAAATTTGCAATTTTATAGTAAAATGGATGGTAAATGGATGGTAAATGGATGATTGGAAAATATGGAAGAGAGGGAAGGGGGAGGAAAAAAGAAAAACTATTGATTTAAGAAGGATATTCGACTGACGTGAGAAAATCGCCGGATATAAGCTCTCGTTCGAGATTTCAAGAGGACGCGAGTAGATTAGGATGAGGTTAACGTCACTCGAACAGAGAGAGAGAGAAAGAGAAAGAGAAAGAGAGAAAGAAAGAGAGAAAGGAGAGAGAGAGAGAGAGAGACCCGGCACCGACGTGCGTGTCACGCACATGTATTGAATGCACGTGCATAGCGTTTATATACGAGGAAAAGAGAAAGAGATGGAACCGAGAGATATGTTGGAACAGTGTGGTTAAAAAGAGAGAAAGAGAGAAAGAAAGAGAAGGAAAAAAGAGTGGGGTGTCTGTTTTATCGACTGAGTTGGTCGTATGTAACGAGCACGAGTCACGAGCTTATGTTAAAAACTCATCGACGTTTAAACTCGCGTGGTGCAACACGAGACGATACACGGGAGGGAGGGAGGGGGTGGGGGTTATAGCATCCAAAACGATGGAAAGTAAACGATGAAACCATAAATGATAGAAAGAAAGAAAGAAAAAAAGAGAAAATAAAAAGAATGAGTGAAAGAAAGAAAGAGTGAGAAAATAGAAAGGGTGGGAGGAAGAGGAGGAGGAGGAAGGGAGAAAAAATGAAAGAGGGTAGGGGTAAGTACCGTACGGGTACACCCGGTATAACGCAACGCGTATCGACGCAGAGAGGAGCGCGCGATCGTAAGTGCGAGAGGAGTGTGAGTGAGACAGAGACAGAAAGATATGTGTGTGTGTGTGAGAGAGAGAGAGAGAAAGAGACAAACAATGAAGAAGAAACAGGCAATGGCTGCCGGCGCCGCCAATGAGAGTGAGCGAGCACGCACCACCTCTCTATCTTTCTCTTACTTCGTATTAGCACGTAGAGGAGGATGTGCGCTCGTAGAAGAAGAGGATAGACGATTATTAAGCCGGTAGAAACCCCTCTTCGTCGTCTATCCGGTGTGATCCTTTCTTTAGGTGTCGCCTTGACCACGAGTAAAGATAACTACCCAAGAAGAGATATGTATTTTCTTTTCCTTCCTTTGGATGTTTTTTTTTTTGAAGGAGTGTAGAGAAGAGAGAGAGAGAGAGAGAGAGAAAGAGCACGCGTATCCGACGATGCGGTCCAGGCCGGTTTGCAACGATGCGATTCGTCGGTTATCGAACCGCGGTCCACCACTACCACCTCCACCACCACCACTACCAGCAGCAGTACCGGCACCACTACTACCACCACCACACCACTCCACTGCTACTACCACTACCACCACTCTCCACCACTACACTACCACACCTCCTTCTCCTTTTATTCCTTTTCCTCCACTACCACCCCCACCCAATTTAATTCTCTTACTCTACTACTACTATTACTACTACTACTACTTCTACTATACTACCACTACTATTGCTTACTACGCGACGACCAACGACGATTACTGTCACACTATTATTACTATTCTATTAATGATATACTAATACTAACTTTCCTAAAATTTATTTATCTTTTTCTTTCTCTCCCCTTATTTTTTTTTATCTAACACAGAACGTGACGACGACAGAGGCTAAAATAATAATGAACGGAGAGGAGATGATACAGTGTCGGAGAATCCCTCGTGATAGTTTTTTTAAATCGCCTTATATTTCGTAGGGGAAGGGGAGGACACTATTCTTACTCTTATAGAATTATAGAGAGAAAGTCTTTCGGGGAGTACCGTACCGTACGATGGATAAAAACCTACTGGCATGCTCCGTCGTTCTCCGAGTGAGCCGCGGCGATGCACCGACGCCGTTGCTGCCGCCGCTGCCACCGCCGCCGGTTACCGTCAACGCCGCCGCCACTGACGAGATCCACCAGTGGTGGTAAAATGGGTGGTAATGGCGGTAATGGTAGTAGTGGTGGTGGTGGTACTGGTACCTAGTGATGGTTGTATGGTTGCAATGGTGGTGGTGGTGGTGATGATGGTGGTGGAGGGACGAGTAAGGATGACGCGTTTTGCTACAAAAGCGCATGCTGCGCCATTAGTGGAACAAAGAGAAAGTATTCTGAGTAAGGGATAGACGCGCGGAGAACGACGATTGGGCGTGGTAGAGGTCTCTAGTATTATTATAATATCCTATATTTCACTGCTACCACACCGCCATCTTAATTGACTTCTAAGAAAACCCGCCATTTTCAAATCAAAACTTCTATTTACGCGGGTAATCGAACATTATCGATAGTCGTTACTCGATTAACGAGATATATCGCTCGACCATTTTTTAACCGCGAAATTTAAATTTGTTTCAAATCAATTTCTAAAGATTTCAAATCGTATTTACTTAAAAATATTTAGTTAGTTTGTTTCTTTTTACTGTATAAGATATATGACACTATTTTGACGAGATAGAATCATGTTATAGATATAACTAAATTTGAAATTAAATATTCACCTTCAATTTATAATTAATTATTCGTTATAGTTAGTGATTTCGATAATTGTTTACCCGATTAACGAGGTATATATCGCGTGATTACTTTTTACCCACGAAATTTAAATTTGTATCAAAATGATCGTAAAAGATTTCAAATCGTGTTTGTTGTAATAATTGTTTAATTCTTAGAAAACTTTATTTAGTTTGTTTCTTTTTCCTGTATACGATATATGACACTATTTGACAAGGATAGAAGAATCATGTTAGAAAAATAACTGTAAACATTAAACTTAATATTCACCTGCGAATCGGTAGTTACATACATTCCTTGAAAACGTCATAACATAACATCATACATATACATATACATGTATATGTATGTATACGTATTCGTTATAGTTAGCGATTTATGGTTTCCATTGTCCGTCCTACCAAATCGAAAAATAATCGTCCCACTTTCCCCGTTCATGCTGTAGAGACACGATTCCTCTGTCTCTCTCTTTCTCTCTCTCTCTCTCTCTCTCTCTCTTTTCTGTCCTTTTCTGCGTATCGTAGGAGTTGTAGACATTGACGTATATCATCGGACATACGTCGGAGAACGAGTTTATAATTTATAGCTTGGATATAAATAATTCATATTATCGGCTACGTCACCTCGCCACGTGTTTTTATTGCCTTTAGGGAACGAAAAAAAAGGAAAGAAAAATAAAATTAGGAATTAAATAATTCACATTATCTTATTTCTAATTCGTGCATGAATATGAAGATATATTTTTATTTTCTTCTTCTAAGGATTATGCTAATTATATAATTTTATTTTTTAGCTATTTGACACGATGTCCATCGATATTTTCTTTTTTTTTCTTTTTCTTTTAGAATGATTTAGATGACTGGTAAAATTTATTCGTAATCTAGAAATCAAATATTTTTTGTTCTTTTTTTCTTTTCAACGGATTCAAAAGATTTCTTTCCATCCCTTATAACAGAGAGAGGCTCATTTTTTGAAGTATGTCAAGAATTTAGCCCTGGGCCGCTTATACTAATAGCTTACGATAATTGCTTCGACACGTTGGTCTCGGTTACGAAACTAAACGAACCATGTCAAAAGAGGGCCTGTTATACGAATTATATATACTTCCTTCTTCTTCTTCATCATCATCATCGTTTCTTTTATTCTCTCTCTTTCTCTCATTTTTCTTTTTTCTTATAGCTATCTTAGTTGAGTGGATGACGAGTAACGTGAGATCACGATCGAACAAGTTCAAGAAAAAAATCTTACACGAATGTAAGATAGATTAGTAGATCTGTTTTCTAATTAATCATCCTTCTTACTTTTGATATGATAAATTTCATCTCAGTTATTTGAATCATTTTACATTTAACTTTTCCCCACCTCCTTCTTCTCCTCCACCACCTTCGTCTTCTTCCTCTTCTTTTTCTTCTTCTTATACTCTCACCGTTTTTTCCTCTATTTTTTTCTTTTTTCTTCTATTTCGTTCAATCAACATTTACCCTTTTTTCAAATCGACGAACTAAACAACGATTGTGAAACTTCGAACGATACGGACTTACGTATCAAATAACAACGACCACGTTTTGCTCAGCCGCAGAGGCTTTCTAAACGCCCAGATCTTTTTCCCTGGAGATCATATTGCTTTCTCTCTCTCTCTCTCTCTCTCTCTCTCTCTCTTTCCCTTTTTTAATCATTTATCCATTTTACCTTTCGAAAAAGAAACGATACTCTGACCATTAGTGTATGCGGAATGAAAATAAAGTAAGAAAAATTATTGCAGATATTAAAGGGGACAAAAAAAGAATTCAAGAGAATGCGTAAATTAGAATTAAAAGATCAAAGCTAATTATTGTTGTTTACAAACAATTAACTTACATTGAAGTAAAAAAATGTCAGATTTACCCCCATTGAATTGTTACCAAAAATCTGACATTTTTATTCCACTAACCCAATATAATGTTTGGTATTTTTTTATATTATAAAATAAATGAAAATCTTTGGCGGGGGGCAGGGAAGGAGGTGGTAGGGGATGAACGAACGAAAGTATATTTGAACACATCTTGGGAAAAGATTTGGTTAAAAAGTACTTCTGAGAAAAAAGGGACTCCTTTATACCAGTGAGATTACTTTGAAGGGACCCCAGTCACGAGATAATGAATTTCAAAGGAACACACATACACACACACACACACACACACACACAATGGGCGCCACTACGTTTTTAGCCGAGTTGTGTTATGGTTGGTGAGCTTTAGAGAAACAGCCGGATAACGTCTTCGACGATCCCTATCGAAACCTTCCTCCTACCATGCATCAATGGAATTCAAAGAATTTATCCGAAGAATTCGTTGCGTATGTATGTATGTAGTACATTAAAGGCCTTCTTTAGGTTGTGACTCAACAACGATTCGCATATTTCCACGATGTCAAACATAGCGCATAACTCTATGCTTTACCAATGATAGATGGATAGAAAAAACTAAGACAAGTAATAGAAAAATATTTAAACGGAAATCTGGTAATCGAATTTTCATTATTTTCCACTTTTTTCTATTTTTTTCTCTCGAAGAAGAAGAAGAAAAAGTAGAAGAAGAAAATCGTTCACATTTTTCACATTTTCTTCTAAGATTTATTTTTCTTAAAATAGAAACACAGAAGATGGAATGGTGATTGTAAATTTAAGAAAATATTTTCCTTCGATAATGTGCATTTCTGGTATATTTTCTTTCAATCTAATAAACAACACCTGTTCGTTTTAATTGGAATAAAATAATAATAATCAAAATCTCAGCTAATATTGTTTTCGATACGACGATGAATATTTTCATTTAATAATAAAATTACACGAGTATAGCAATTATTTTCTTTTCTTTTTTTTTCGTACAGCAATCAAGACAGATTAAATTTATTATTTATTGCAAACATATTGATCAGTAAGTTTCTTCAATTGCAATGATTTCATCGTTGTCGATGAAGACTATAAGAAAAATTACTGGGTAAGAATAAGAAACAGAAAGAGAGAGAGAGAGAGAGAAATAGAGTCAATGAGAGAGGAGGAAGAAAAAGAAGAAGGAGGTTGTGAAAAGACAGAAAAAGAAACGATCTAACATGTGTGCCTCTTGAGAAGTGTTAACTTGTACTATATCGTTTATTGGGTTACGTAGACGATGCTCTTGCGTTACATGAGAGAGCAAAGATATTACATTGCGTGATCGGCGGTGCACGCATCAGTAGCCCGTAGAACGGTAAACCAAATACACGTGTTGCTTAAAAGAGTTTTTAACGCGTCCAGACAAAAATTACCCTGATTATTCGAAGAAACGATTTTTCATTCCTCTCCCAATGATCTTTCAACGATCACAATCTTTTTTCTTTTTTTTCTTAAATTCCTAATGCGAATAACGATTCAAATTAATCAAATGTATCGACAGATTGTAAATAACGAATCATCGGTATCGTCTTGGATTTTGTTTACAAAACTTTACGAAATGTCGAATTTTGTAAAAGATATTAACAAATTTCATTCCTAGCGTTAATTATAATAATAATAAATAATAATAGTAAAAGGGAAAGAGAGAGAGAGAAAAAAAAAGAAATAGTGTAAGAAAATTTGAATGAAAAAGAAAGATCCGAAAGATGAGATTGAATAATTTATTAAGCGGTAAAAGTTTATTCATCATGATGATGATCTTGTCGGTTTTGTTTGATCTTTGCGCGATCGCCGATGACGATAATGAATCGACTATGGTAAAAGAGGTCCGCGCGAAAAAGGCGCGAATGGTGAAGAAACTTAAAAAAGATTTTAGAAAGTTGAAGAAACAGGAGGGTGCGATTAAATTGATCGGTAGCGAGAAAGGTGATTACGAAGGTAGGTTTTAAAATGAAATTGATAATCGAAGACGAATTTAATGAAAATAAAAGAAAAACCAATAGAAGAAGAAACGTTGTCAGAGATCGTACGGTTACTTCAAATTTCAAATTTTCCCGCTTATAAAGTTAAATCTTCAGTTAGATGGGAACAATGTTACATGACTTTGAGGATCTCTAAACAACCCGGAAACTAACAATAAGATTAATAAAAAGTATAAATTTATCAGCTGACGTGTGTGTGTGTTTTGTTCGATATATTATACCATAAACGTTGTATAACGTTGATTAAAAAGAGGTCAACGCGAGTAAGATTTATGTCAACGACTATGGTACCCGACGCACATAACGCGTGACGTACTTGAACTATACCGCGAATTACGTGATATGCATGTACGCATATATACATATATACATATATGTTTATAAATATTTTATACGATATATAAAAATATTCATTTATTAATTTATTTCATTTATTTACATATATGTACAAATATGTATTATACATATACAATTTATGTAAATACAATTTACGTATATATTA
This sequence comes from Mischocyttarus mexicanus, assembly GCA_023678845.1. Classification (NCBI taxonomy): domain Eukaryota; kingdom Metazoa; phylum Arthropoda; class Insecta; order Hymenoptera; family Vespidae; genus Mischocyttarus; species Mischocyttarus mexicanus. The sequence continues at coordinate 4,294,686 of JACGTP010000001.1, forward strand.
ATTAATACCTGTATTATATCTATCTAACTATTCTATATATCTAATATATATATACCTAACACACAAAAATATTATCGAAATATTGTTAACAAAATTATTTTTTAATTTTTATTAATTTGTTGCCGATAAAATAAATTTTTTATCGACGTTATCCCTAGCGTATGCCAATCCCTTCCGACGTGATAATAATAATAATGATAATAATACTTGACAACTGAACGGGCACGTTTTTCCTAATTATCTTTTTTATTTTTTATCAAAGAATCCTTTTCGTGAATATTTTCAAACTAAAACAACACCGAGATATCGTAGTCTCTTAATTGAGATTAGTTACGCACGAGATCACGTTACGAATATTGAATGAATTTTTTTTCTTGTTTTTCTTTTTTGTTTGCTTGTTATCCAGGAAATGTAGAGATATTGCACGAGGGTAAATGGGGCAGCATTTGCGACGACGAGTGGGATTACTTGGAGGCCAATGTGGTTTGCAGACAATTAGGCTTCGACGGTGCAATTAAACCAACGACCAACGCTCATTTCGGACAAGCAAGAAGTGAGAAGAAATAAGAACTTTTATATTTTTTTCTTTTCTCATTCATCCCCCTCTTTCTTGCATTCTTTGAAACTACGACAATTTTCTTCTTATCTTATTTTCTATTTCTTTTTTCTCGTTTTCAGACATTCCTCAAAATAGAATTTATCTGACAAGGAGGAATACTTATTTCTCTACTCGAGATTAGTTTGAAAATGCTAAAAGCCATTTCAAAAAAGAAAAGAAAATCTTTATTTATCAGCGGTGATACAATTCGCGTTAGATTATTTCAAATTGTAAAAAAATAAATCTCCAGAAATAATTAACAACATATATATATTTTTTTTTGAAAATTAAAGAAGAAGTGATCGTTTAAATAAAAAAAAAAAGGGGAAAAATTATAAGATCGAATTAGAATAATCTATCCTTTTTTTTTTTAGGAAGATATTGGATGGATAACATTTATTGCGACGGTACAGAAGAGGAACTTTCCAAATGTCGTTTCGATGGATGGGGTAACTCTGATTGCGATAGTAACGAAGCTGCCGGTGTTATATGTTCTTCTCACGAGGAAGAAAAATTGTCAACGCGTTATTCATTGAAAAAAAAACAAGAAGAAAAGTCAAGGATCAAGGATGTGCATCAGCAAGGCATCGCATTACGATTGGCTGGTGGTCGGGGTCACAACGAGGGTAGACTTGAAATTAAACTTGGGACTGCTGGTAAATAATTCGTATTCATTCATCTCTTTAATAGACAATAATAATAATTGTTGGAAACAATATAATAATAAGATCAAATTAAAATAATAAGAATAAAATAATGATTAGGAATAATATTAAATAATTAAGTATCAAATGTCAAATTTAGAATTAAAAGTAATCGGAGTAATCGGATGTTTTTTGATGACCTAATATTTAATAATAATAATAATAATAATAATAATGACAAAATTTTGTTTTAGATATATTTATTAAAGTATCCATTGTTTTGGGTTATTATTATTTTTACAATTTGTGATTCAATCTAATCAAGAAAGGTCTAGGACAAAGTGTAGCAAAAGCTAGGTTACGCAGTTAGGTACATAAATACATAAAAGCGTTTGTCGTTTCAGATTGGGGTGTCGTGTGCGGCGACGGCTGGTCCCTATTCGAATCAGGGGTGGTCTGTCGTCAACTAGGCCTTGGGTACGCCTCCGACGCAACACAAAGCAACTATTTTGTTGGCGAGAGTATACCCATGGCGATTAGTGGTGTACGGTGTCACGGGGATGAAAAAAATCTGGCTGAATGTTTGTACGATAAAATTCCTGATTGTCCTGGTACGTAAATCTATGAAATTCTTATTACCAACAATTATATACCTTTTCTTTTCTTTTTATTTTTAATCTAGATAATAATATTATTTAACAATTAAAGTAAGTTTATATTTCTAAATTTATATTTGAAACAAAATTAACTTAATTAAATATTTTTACATTTAACGTGTAAGTTTTCTTATTAAATGTATTTATTAATACACTTTTACCATGAATTTAATTAATTAACATTTTTTAATTAATTTAAAATTAACTATTTGAAAATATTTCACAATATTTTTACATATTTATTTAAAAATAATTTTAATAATAATCTATATAATATAACTTTAATTATGATGCAAGCTAACAACAAATTTGATATATATATATATGTGTGTGTGAAATTTAAATAAATAAAAAGATTTATATAAAATAGGTGTGAGCGAGAATGTGGCAGGTGTTGTGTGTTCGCGAGATATGCCAGATTTAATTTTTGATCATATCGAGTTAATGAGAACCGCATATTTGGAAGATCGTCAGCTATATTGGCTGCAATGTGCAATGGAAGAAAATTGCGTTGCCTCGAGTGCTTACAAAGTTCAAAAGGAATCTTATAATTGGCATTTTGAAAGCAGAAGGCTCTTGAGGTTCACCGCAAGGATCTTGAATGCAGGAACTGCTGACTTCCGACCAGCCGTGCCTAAACACTTATGGGAATGGCACATGTGTCACATGTGAGTTTTGATAAGCGAATGACGTCTGACCCCCTTGTGACAGGAAAATTACTACTACGATAACAATTTCATATCAATATACATACGTATTTCTATATATATATATACATATATATATTTTTTTTTATCTACCGCGATGGAATATTAAAGGAAACGCGAACGTGATCTTCCTTGTTTTGTTTTGTTTTGTTTTTTTTTTTATTATAATTTTTTTGTAATTTTATTTTATTTTAATTTACTTTTACGAAGAAAATATTTTCATGGCTAATTTGTTAGATTATTTCTTTTCGCAAATTTAGCGAGTTCATTTGATACGTGACATTTTTATAAATGTTTTATATTTTATTACTTATATTATATTATTTATTAATAATAATTCTTGCTCAAAGGCTTAAGAATTGATCAAAGCACAATACATATAAATAAAGTTAGGCGTATCGTACTTATATACAGACAAAATTTTATTTATTATATATATAATAAAGATTTAATAAATCAGTATTACGAAAAATGTACATTTATCAAATACAATTTTAAACTCTTAACTATAGTTTAGAAAACAAATTGGTGATATATATAAAAAAGTGAGTAGAAAAATTAATTAAAATAGCAATTTATCTCGTTACATCGATCATCATCTGTATTACTTTTAAGATCATGATAAATCGTAGTTGGTTGAAGTATAAAAAGGGATGATGAATTTGGTCGTATGCTATATATATATATATAACAGTTCCGAGAATGATGGTGGCCTTGCTAGCTTTTCAATGTTTCTTTTTAGATTAGTGTAGAAAATATACTCGTAGAAAGATTGAATTGGTTTGTAAGTACAAAGACATGGATAACAGATCGTTCGAAAAGCATGATCTATGATCAAAGATATATTATGTTAGAGAGTTGTAAGCTAGCTTTTCAAGATATAATCCCATTAAAAAAAGAGTTGATATTATTATTTTACTAGGCATTATCACTCGATGGAAGTCTTTGCTACATTTGACATCATCGACTCGAGTGGCAACAAAGTGGCTGAGGGTCACAAAGCATCCTTTTGTTTGGAGGATAATCAATGTATCCCTGGAGTTGAACCACGGTAAAGTTACAAGAACAACAAAATAAAAATTTAAAATAAATAAAAAATATGACGTCATTAATATATACTAGGTGGATCGAAAGTTCATGAGCGGATTCATTGGTTTTTTTTAATATAAAAGGGTACTTGGATCATTTTTATAATATTTTAAAAGAACAGATTTTATTTCTAATATTAATATTAATTTCTTTTTATTTTTAATATTAATATTATATAAATGAACTTTTTATTATATAAAAAAAAATAATACAGAGTAGGCTTAAAATTTATCTTTTTTCCAAGCTAATTTATTTCTAAAATATTATAAAATAGTTCCTAACTTTGTAGGTTTTCATTTAGAAAATTCTCTTCCACCCACCTAAATATTTCATTTTTTTTTTAGTTACAATATGATACACGAAATATTATTATTCATAATTCTATAAATAATCCGTAATAAATTAATATTCAAAAATTCTATACACATATTAGATCGGTCATCTTTCAGAATCATTAAACTCGTATATAAACATAACACGAGTAATAATAATATTATATAATGTATATTTCAATAACACTTAATACGTCCCTTTACAGATATAAATGTGCTAATTACGGTGATCAAGGAATTTCCGTTAATTGTAGCGACATATACAAACATAATATCGATTGTCAGTGGGTGGATATTTCCGAGTTGGAACCAGGACAATATACGTTTAAGGTATGCAATAATAGATTTTATTATAATAATAATAACAATATAATACTAATAATAATAATAATAATAATAATAATAGATAGATACTTCATCTAGGTTCATTATAAAAATATTTCATCAATTTTTCCTTCTTCCTCTTCGGCTTAATTATATTTCAAATCCTTAGAAAATTGAGGTTCACGTTTATTTTAAAAATGAACGAAGAAATGAGGGAAGGTTGATGATGCTGTAAGGGGAGGGGGAGTGAGTGGGTGGTTATAGAAGGCAGGGTAAAGCAGAATTCATTTGATTCGTCGACGATCAACAACAACAATCAGCAAAAAGCTTTTACCATCAATCGTTTAAAATCTTCCTATCCTTTTGTCTTCATTTCATCTGTCATACATATTAATCTGTATATCATTTACCATTTAATCGTTTATTCTTTTCTTTTTTTTCTCTTTCTTTTCTAATTTTCAGGTCGCCGTCAACCCGGAGTTTAAGGTCGGCGAAATGTCGTTCGACAATAATGCAGCAATTTGTCGTTTACTTTATACCGAAACCTTCGCAACTGTACACAGTTGCGTCATGGGAAGACCTTGATACGATCCAACGAGAGTTACAATAATAATCAATTATCTGTACTTTCGATAATAGGACATACGAAACTATCAAGTGAGAAAATTCTTTAAGGGGGGTGAAATGCATATGAGATGCGTGAATTTTATTTGATTTTAATTAATTTTCTTGTTTTTTAAAGAACAACTCGTTCGATATCTTTTGAAACTTGGCTTATGGTTTATTTTTATTTTTAACTATTACAATAAAAATATTTTCTTCTTTTTTTTTAATTTCAAAATAACCGATTTATTGTTCAGTCTTCCGGCGAGAGTTTTGTTGATTGACGTGACTTTTATCTCCTGTTGTATCGATCTGAAAATGAAAAACTAAAAGTTTTGAGTGTTTAGTAATGTTATTTTTTGTTAATAAAGCAAAAGAAAAATTCCTAGGTTGAAATATTTTATTAAAAAAAGGAACACTACAATTTTTAGACCAAATTTTTTCCAATTTTTTTTTTCGTTTATTTACAAAATATAACATTAATAAACACTCAGAGCTTTTAGCTACAAGTCACGTCAATCAACCTACGAATTTCCCGGAAAACGACCATAAATCGGCTATTTTTAAATCAAAAAAAGAAAAACAATTTTTTTTTCTAATAGTTGAAAATACAAGTTAACCATATGCCAAGGTTACAAAAATATCGAACGAGTTATTCTTTAAAAAAAAGAAAAAATTAATCAAAATCAAATAAAATTCACGCATCTGTATGCATCTCCCCCTAACATGTTTTGTCTTTCTTATACACCTATTATACTATCTTTTTTCTATCTATCTCTCTTTATTTATGTTTTATCAAAATCTTCTGATAGACGATATATATTTTAGATTTTTTTTTTTCACAAAATTTAATTCCAACGGATACACTTTAACCATTGTAAGAATAAATCTATATAAAATGGGACGTTATCGCATCGCAAACGATCGATCAGCTAACGTTGTTATTCTCTCTCGTTCTCTCTTTTTTTTCTCTCATATACACTCTTTATCTATCTTATGTCCTATCTCTCTCACACATACACACACACACACACACACACACACACATACTTTTTCTTTACTCCTTGGCACTCCGATAATCGGTGTACACGGTGCATAAAGTGAATACGCTATTTTAGACTATTATAGGTAGCTGACGTAAAGGACATTATTTATTCCTCTTCCTTAAGTATATACAATAATTAAATAAGTGAACATTATGATTTGAATCATGCAATGCATTTACATTCATTATGTATCGTATTTTTTTTTTGTTTATTATAATCGTTGGAACCATTCGATATTTGTCTTTGAGTTATACCTCTTGTCGGAGTGATTTTCGCATAATCGTTGATATAAATAATTGAAAGAGAATGAGAGAAAAGTAGAGAGAGAAAGAAGAAGAAGAGAGACAGACAGAGAGTGATTTAATTGTGGTTTCATTCACAAAATTACAACCTGGCTTTGAAATTGCATTTTAACTTGGTTTTGTCATTTCGAGGACGATCGATCAGTTTTCTATGATCGATGTATCCTTGCAGGAAATTAAATGAAAGAGAGAGAGAGAGAGAAAGAGAGAGTAAGGTTTGTTATAATGAATAATAGTTATATAAAATATAATAGCTATTTAATAAGGATGTATAATGATTTATCAATCGATGAAGATAATGTAGATAAAAATACATTTAATTGGAGATTAAATATTAATAAAATAAAAAGAATATAGTTTATGATCGATGATGACAATATAAAAAAAAAAAACAAAATTTTATTCTTATATCGATAATTACATTTATTTTATTGTCAAGAAATAAAAAATAGTAAATTGTTGTCTTAATTTTATTTTAGATAAAATCGTATTATAATTCAATCTAGAAAATGATATTTATTTTTATATTTGTTAAGACGGGGGTATCAAAGAAAAACATAGAAACGAAGTAAAAGATTATTTTTGACTAACATAATTCACATTTCAGTTCATTTAACGTGATTCCAAAGGAAAAAGTAGGAGAAAGAGAAAAAGAAGAAAAAAAAAACAAGAGCACATTAATTTGTGAATTCTAGCTGGTAGGAGCATCATATAAAAGGTTTTAAAATGAATTTTATCGCATTTGCTCGCGAAATGGTAAATGAGAACGAGAGAGAAAGAAAAAGAAAAAGAAACAGAAAGAGAGAGAGAGAGAGAGAGAGGTCTCTTTCAACGAGTTTAAGGTTTAAGCGTTTAAATTAGTTTCGTTAGGCTAAAATCTAATTAACTCGATGCTTACCTGAGTTATGCTTATCGTTTTTTGTCGTCTTTACGAGCAACCCACGCACTTAGATTCTTTCATAATTTTAACATTATTATACCAATACAAAACGTCTAGTAAATTAAATCAACCAAATCTAGACAGAGGAGGGGAGGGAAGGGTGGGATTCGTACGTGTCTTTATGTATTTATGTACACATAAATTATTAATATAATATGTATTATATAAATTGTAATTAATGTAAAAAACAAAAAAAAGATAATATATATGTAATATAAATGACTTATATAATCCAATAACATAATATAAAATAAACTAAAAGAATTATTTTGAAAAGAAATGTCGGATTTTCCTATTGAATTCTAGCCAAAACTTCGACATTTATTTTCCACCAACCCAATACAATATAAAATATCTCGATTCGTTAATAAAATAAAATTGAAACAAGATTGACTTAAAAATAAATAAATAAAAAAAAATGATTTTCTCTGGTTATAAAACGGCATTGTATCTTTGGTAGTATTAAGTTAAAAAAAGAAAAAGACTTAATGGTACCGTCAGTCAGTAAATTAAAGCTTATGTTCGCCTTAAATGGCTGCTGCAGAAAGTCAACGTGATTATGTTAGCTATATAATTCGTTTAAGAGGTAGACTGGCGGGTCTAGGCCAGGTAAAAATATGGCTTCCATGGGTGATGTTGTTAGAACCATTTCCCATCACAGTTGAGATTCTAAACGTTATCAGAACACCCGACATGAAGCTACCTAGTATTGAAAATAATCATTATAAAAAAACAATCGTCAATTATCGCGAATCTTTAGTGATTTGTGAACAATATTTAAGTATGAAGGAGATCGTTGATCAAGTTTACACATCGTTTCTTCGTTAATCGATTATTTCCTTTTTTCTGTTTTATCGTTTAACGTGTTTTCAATAATAATAATAATAATACGGGTGGTTGAACAATCGTTCAAGAATTTTGTGCGTGTGTGTGGGTAAATAATTAAACCTGCCAATCATGCACGTCTGATGATTGATTTTAAACAAGGTATTCAAAATATTTAATAATTCTTCTAAATGTTTCAGCAAAATGATATAAAAAAAATTATAAAATAATATAAAAATTGTTCTCTAAATGTTAATAATTTCTGTGACGAGAGATGATTCTCGTAGTTGTTGAATTTAATTGGAATGAGAATTAAAATTAATATCAAAAAAATTCATTTTTACTTGAGGAAAAAAGAAACTTCGATAATCTACCCTTATTACTAATTCTTCTTCTTTTCTAATTTTTTTTTTCTTCTTTGACGTCACTAAAATCGTTTAACAGATAAATCTAACGAGACATAGAACTCGAGTTACCCAGAATATCCAACTAAAATCGATCGATGATGAATGGACTACTGTGATATTGAATTACGAAGGACCCATTGGGAGGAAATAACACTTGGAAAAGATTTTAGTTAACCAAGTAATAGTCCTTTTATCTTGTTTCCTATTTGACTAAACGAAAAAAGAAAAGAAAGGGTAGGGAAAAGGGAATATGTTTTCAATTATAAAATTCATCAAAGATTTTGACACTCGATTATGATTCTGCATGATTACTTGTGTTAATCAGGATGTCAGCATTAACGATCAATAACGTATTGTTCCTGTTGATATTAAACTTTGACTTGGTCAGATTTACAACAGAGGAACGTGTTATATGTGGTAAAAATCGAACGGTATTAGAAATCCCAGGAAAAGCTATGTTGTCGGGTAAACTATCACTCAATTATTTATTATTATTAAATTACTTTTTCTTCGTGGTTTATATAAAAAATTAATAAAGTAGTAGGAAGTTTCTAAACATATTAATAATCTTTTTTTATTCGTCCAAAGTTTTCGTAGACCTTAACAAAGGACCATTTTGTAACGAAACATCGATCAAAGGATACGAAGAAATGTCAACAGCCATATTCATAATTCAAACCTTGAACAAATTGGAATACGTGTCCGATTTAACGTTAGGTAAAATAGGCTAACTTATTGGATTAGGATTATCAATAGATTATGCTTTGTTAAATAGCATTATATGAGATTAAAGATGATCGTACCAATTTTTTATAGGATTAAGGATTTTCGACACCTGTCAAGAAAATACAACGGTTTATAAGCAAATTGTACAAGCCGCCGTTGATATGGATTGCACTGAACATTATGAAATGGGTGTCCTTGTTCCAACTGTTTATAACAATATTCTCGAACCATTGACCAATTTCAGTATATTACCTATCAGTTTTTACAAAGAACAGAATTTAACTAAACCCTTGATCAATATTATGGTTCATTATATTAGTACGAGATTTGAATCAATCGATTTGCTTTTAACCAATTCCGATTTCGTATTGGATTACTTTTTCGATGCAACCAAAAATTTGGGCATTTGTGTTAAGAATTATAAAGATTTTCAAGAATTGGAGGACAACATTACCGAAGCTGTTATAGTTGTTATCGGAGATGTAGACGATATCAAACAATCGATTGAAAAAGGAGAGAAAATTGAAGGACCTAGAAAAACGTGGATTGTATTACCACTTGACAGGTCGCACGTTGATGGTAAGCACTTTTCTAAGACTTTTTATAACAAATTTTAAATAATTAATACATTTTTATACTTTGTAACAAAATTTGCAATACTTAGGTGATTCTAAATGTTCTTAGGTAATTTTATTTTTCAATCAATTATCATCTCACTTAGAAACTTTTAGCTCTATATTTGTATTTTAATTTGGAATATTATCATTTGAATTTGATTAAATTATAACAAAAATTTTGTTTGGGTTATTTTAGATCTGGTGCCATCAGGATCGTACGTTGTAAAAACAGTGTCCTTTGATTTCGATACCAAACAACAAGAACTTCAATCAATTGATAAGTTTTCTTTCGAAAAAAATGTTAATTCGGTCATACATTCACCATATATTTTAGGTATCGGTAAAGCTATAATCGAATTAACAGGGCTCTTACACGATTTAAAAAAAAGAAATTGTCCACGAGAAAACGTATCTTGCGTGATGCCTCGTTTCACTCCGCATATTCGTCAAGAGATTAAAAATTCCGAGATATATGAAACCCTGCAGGTTTTACCGAAAGATCAATCAATCAAATATGTAGTTGCTATGAGGAATCATCAGGACTCGTTAATCGATGTTGCAAGTTATACCATCGAGTCTAATAAATTTCGAATATTACCGGAAAAAAAGATACCAAGAATGCCGAGATTGTGTTTGAGAAAATTTGCCAACAATTGCGAGGAGTGTGCGAATTTTCAAAGGAGAACCGATTCCCACGATTTAGTCAGAGGTTTGTTATTTATATTGATCACTATGAATATTTAGAAGAAGAAAAAAAAATGTATCGTGTAAATTTTATTAATATATCTAGGAAAAATTTTCTAAATGAACCCCTTGAACTTCTAAACTTGCATTTTAACGCGATTCGATAAAAAATTAATCCAAAAAGTATCAGAAAAAAAAAGGAATAATTAATTTTCTACCTTGTACAATGTTTATATAATATTAATAAATCTATCAAAAAAAAATTTGGAAATGAAAGAAAAAACATATATATTTGTCCGTAGAAATAAAAAATTTGTGTTAAAAGTTGTGCGGAAGATATTTTGGTAGATTTATTATATTACAACGATATATAAAAAAATAAGTTTGGATAAAATGTATCTCACAGAATGTTTTTTATTTTGGAATTTAGGTACACCGGAAGATGGTTTCTTAAAAACAGGAACGTGGATACCAATATTTTTAACTGTCGCTGTTAGCGGTACTTTCGCGTGCATCGTTATCATAGTATTCATACTTTATCGTTATTTCGTGGAAGATGTACTAGACGGAAATCCAACGTTAACGATCCTTCTGATCTTAGGAAACGTATTTACATTGCAAACGGTTTTACCATTTTGCATGAACGACGATCAATTTAATTCACGTGAACATTTGAACTCGAGAAAGATATTCGTTACTACGTTGGCCTTTGGGTTGATCTTTTCAGTTATGTTGTCGAGAGCCCTATTCCTAGCATTCTCCACGGGTGGTCTATTTACCACTCACATAAACGGTTACCTCCAGGGGCTAATGGTGTTCTTCGTGTTCGGTGTACAAATCGCTATATCGACCAGTTACTTCTTTCTCAGCACCCTAGACTCTGCTATCGCTGTCAGGAGTCTCACTTTTATTGCTCTTTTAGGTAATCTTTTTATACGTAACGTCCAATCCTCTTTTTCGATATTATTAATTTGTTCAAAAATTAAATATTAAATCAAATAACATTTTCATTATTTCTTTATATTAAAAACTATTGTATAATTTTCTTATACTATTTAATACTATATAAGAAAAAATTATTCTGTTTAACAATGGAACGAAATTGATTTTTTTATTAAAATTATTTATTATCTTTATTATTTATATCGCTATTTATATAGATTTTATATTACAGTTATTAAATTATTCCAATCAAAGATCCAAAAAGAAGATAATTTTTTCTTTAGAATTATGATAAACTTAAATTGAACAGCACGTGCATTATTCTTTGTAATAATTCCTTAAACATTTAGGCAAGAAATAGATTTATTAATAAATACAATCAATTTTTTCGATTTATTTTTACTTGCGATTGGTTCAGTGTCACAATTGCCCTCACATATATTTCTTAAAACTAATAAGACGAATAAAAACAAATAATTATTTGTAATATTATTATTCTTTCTCTTATTTCAGGTTACGATATGTTCTTACTCGCAACTTTATTCGTCGTTTGCTGTTTTATAGCTCACATACAAAGAAATTATCGCGAGGGGAAATGTTTTTTTGGAACAGTGATTGGGTTGGTAGTTACTTGGGCTATCTGGGTGACGTGTTTCATTCTAATGGAACCGGAAATTCGCGATACGGTTGTATGTTTTGGTATACTAGCAACTGCCTATTTAATCATCACCGGTATTCTCATACCGAGAACTTATTACATGATGACACATTTGTCAAGAGGAATTGATTTTGGACCGAGATTAGATCCTGCCACCGATATAACATCCGATCCAAGATCGAACGCATTAGTCAGACAGGTCAGAAAGTTAAAGGAGACAGCGAAATATTTATTTCTTGAAAAAAAACAAGAAAAATTTCTGACTTTCTTGAATCTTCATTTACTTCCTCTTTCTTTCTTTCTTTCTTTTAGCACTTGACTAGTTTCAAAGCCTTTTCAAGCACGGTTCAGTGAACTGTATCGTGTACCTTGTATAACGCATACCTCCTACCCCCTCCAACCCCCCCTTAACCCTCTCCCAACCTTCCCTTCCTCACCCCGCTGAACTTCACATAGATTTCCTACTTAGATTAGAAGCATGTTGTCGCACGTGAACCTTTTATAGATTGTATGCGAGTATATATGTTATTATTATTATTATTATTTTATAGATTATTTTTCACCATATAGTATTACTTTAAGATTATATATCTCAGTTTTTTTTTCTTTTATTTCATAAACATCGTTTAACGTATTAATCTTTGCTTCTAATATTTCTTGACACTAGATCAAAAGAGATTTAATTAGATTAAATTAAATAGGATTATATTGGTATAATTGCTGTTGATATAGAACCGAGCATTCTACGATTACGTTCATCCTATGGGTGTTGGTAGTGTAAACAATCTACAAGCACCCTCCTTGTATCCGAATTATTACGGTAGCTCGAGTCCAGATCCAAGGACAATCAATCGGTGTAGAAGTCCTGATCCTAGGAGAACACCGGGTTACAATAATTATGGTTTTCGTCCGGAGATGAGGGAAATTGAAAATTCTTATGGTGTACCTCGTGTCTACGTCGAGAATTTTGACGTAAGTTATTAGATAATATGACGATTAAAAACAAACAAAACAGAACATTTTTATCAATTTTATACGATAACTTATTATTTAATATTATTTATATGTTGTGTTGGTGGAAAAATAATGTCGGATTTTTTACCACAATTCAATGAGAAAATCCGACATTTTTTTTAAAACATAAATAAGTCAATGAAAAGAAAAGAAAAATATTTTTTAAAGAAAGAAAAATATTCTCGTTGAATCAGAGTAAACATTCAAGTAGTGGCGTTATGTTTTAGCCTCGAAGCAGTCCGATCGAGAGAAGCAACATAGATTCGGGTTACGCTTTACCGAAATGTCAACGAAAGAAGAAAAAATTAATATTAGAGGAGAGGGATTGTATCGAGACGGACGTTTACGTGGAAAACAGATTATCACCGAGCCGAAGGCATCACGACGAAGCGTATCCTTCGAGATGTTCCAGTCCGAAAATGGGACAAACAGAAGCGACCATTTGCGAGGAAGACGAGAACTCTGATATTAATAGAATAACACGATTTTAATTTATTACATATATGTATATGTATATGTGTGTGTGTGTGTCAACGTAAAATTATGTAATTCAATTGAAAAATTTAATCCTAAAATTTATCCCAAAATAACTAAAGCGTCTTTGGGAAAGTATATTAAAAAGAATTTTGTTATACACTAAAACTAGTTATTTTAAAAACTAACGAAAGTTATGTATGAGTTCATAAAAACCATAAATAGTTAAAATGCGAGATTGAAATTTTGATTTATTTTTAAAGTTTACTTTTTATTTCTTTCAACAATATAATTATTCGTTTTTAAGCTCAATAGAATTTTTTAAGAGTTGAGAACACACACTAGTCATTTCACGGATTGATAAATTCCACAAAGTAACGCATATATATATATATTAATAATCTAATTATTACTTTACAATAAAAAATAAACAAATGAAATATTTGAAATATTATTAATACTAATTAATAATATTATTTGTTTTAATTTTTTGCAGCACTTTTATTATATAATTGTATAGAAAATATGTATGTACATTGGGTTGATCAATAAGTAATATATACATATATATATACATATATATATATACACACATTGAAATTTTTATTTGTATTTATATTTAAATAAAAAGATATTATTAAGATTTAAATAAAAGAGAGAGAAAGAGTGAGTAATTTTTTTATTGAACATTTTTTATTAATTCAAATCGAAATAAATAACGTTAATATTTTTTTATTAGAAATTCCAATACTACAAGCTTATTAGCCAACCCATTAACTTAATTATAAACTCACATAGGGAAATGAAGTTAACGAAAGTTTTAAAATGACCGTGCAAGAGTGAGTGAATGAGTGAGTGAGTGACTGAGAGAGAGAAAGAGAGTGATGGACCACACTGAAGAAGATAACGTAGTCCGATGTACGTCAGAGTATAGAATCAATTCGTTCCCCTTCTGAAATTGCATTATGGTCGATCGTAATTTCACAATCGAGACACAGGTGCGTGTCCCATCATGGAAATATCGATGACAGGGCCGTAAGAAGCAAAGAAACAAATATTTTCCATCAAAGGGCTCAAAAGTGTTTCCAAATTATTACCACCTCCCATAAATTTTATTTAATACAAAAAAAAGAAAAAAAATCCAATTACGATCACGAAAATGTTCGTAATCAAAAACATTTCAAATAAATAAAAAATTTCCCTTCCCCGAAGTTCGTCTTGTTGATCATTAAATTTATTATTATTATTACTATTATTATTATTATTATTATTATTATTATTATTATTCTTTTTTTCTGAAATAAAAATTATATTCGACCAATTCCTTTTTTTTCTTTCTCATTTCGCGCTATCAATATCACGATTTTACTTTCCAGACCATATGGCGGTGTCATAAGAAAGCTTGGTAAGAAAATATTATAGCTGGTGTGGTTTGATAAGCAAGTATATAATAGTGATAAATCGAAAAGCTCAACGGATCGTGAAAGTGCGCGAAGTATCCTACGAGCATTTTCTCTAGGTAACCTGAAAAAGGCTTCTGCGCAAGGACGAGCATGCTCGAAAGACTTGTATAAAAGCATGATCGTGGGTGTTCGGCTTTTCAGTTACTTTTAGAATCCTCATTCGAAAAGCGAGATTTATATATCCTAGTAAACACCATAAAGACTTTTTTTTCTCGATATATATTCAATAATACTAATATTTTAATCATATTTCAAAAAAATAAAGGCAAGTTAACAAAACTAGTAGTGATCACTCGTTACAAAATTGATCGTGGATTTTAGGTATCATAAATTTTAGAACAATCGATCTACGTGACTGATATTTTTATCATGTACTGTCTAAAATACTAATTTACGAATTTGTGAATTTTCTCGACCCCCCTTATCTCAACCCTACCCTAACAAAATTAAATAAATAAAGAATAAGTTCTACGATTCTCATCCATGTGAGTCAGAATGACACTGGATAACTTGAAGAAGTCTCGCATGATCATTGTGACAGTAGTGTATTTTAGTCTCTTCTTAGACAACGTGCTCCTTACGGTGGTCGGTAAATACGAAAGGTTCTACTAATGTCTTATTATAATTATTAATACCTGGTGACTCGTTTTAATATTTTTATCAAGAAATTTCATGAAGAAATAATAAAAGTTAGTGACGTTACAAAATTCATAATTTGTATTTAAAAACTCCAATGAGATGGGCAATGTTTGGTCGTATTGTTAAATGAGACACTCGGTATATAAATATACATATAAATTATATAAAAAAACAAAATGTGTAGAAACATCGTGATGGTATTTTTTTCATTCTTGGAAATATTCCTTTTTTACGATGAAGGGTTAACGAAAATAAATTACGATCTCTTTTTCATTTTCTCAGTACCGATCATCCCAGACTATCTTTGTTCACTCGATGGAAAAAATGGAACCAATGGTATCGAAGATGAAAATGGCAGAGTTGGTTTTCTCCTTAGCTCGAAAGCTCTCGTCCAATTGATCCTTAATCCAGCTGTTGGAAGTTTCACCGGTGCTTTAGGATACACAAGACCTCTGTTTTTGGGCAACCTTTCTCTTTTATTGGCCGCATTGTGTAAGATCTTTGTCTAACTAAAATTCTGTGATACCATATTAATTCTTGTTGTTAATAACTTTAATATTGAATTTATTAAAAATATTAATCAAAGTTTTCTCGCCAATCACAGACTTGCCGTTGTCGAATTAAACGAAGATAAAAAATATTTAAAATATATTTTTTAATATTCTTACACAATGATATAATAATTTTTGAAAATACTTATGTAAAAGAATTTTAATAATAATAATTAAATATTTTTTTTACAGTATTCGCATTTGGACAAACGTATGAAATATTATTTCTTGCAAGAAGTATACAAGGAATATCTTCGGCTTGCATCGGTGTCTCTGGGATGTCCTTGGTAGCTTCGCAATATCCTGAAGAAGATAAAAGATCGAAGGTCATGGGATTTGTTCTTGGAAGTATTGCATTGGGTGTTCTACTTGGATATCCAATAGGTTCCGTTCTTTACGATTTGGAAGGAAAAATGGCACCCTTTTTACTGGTTTCCTCTTTCATCGTCATTTTAATATGTATATACAGGAATATATATGTATTTTTTTTATTATCAAACACTTATATATTCTTTTTTACGACACTCTTACTCTTCTTAATTCGTATTTTTGTGTTCAACAGGTTTGCAGATATTAACATTGGACATTCAAACTGACATAGAAGTAAGTTCAATTAAATCCGTGTCGTCATTTTATTGTTAATTAAATTATCTTCTCAATAAGATTCGAATTAATGGTTGTTTTATTACGTCAGTCATCTAATAATGAAACAAACTGGAGAGAATTGATATCAGATCCATTTGTTATCATAATCGCTGGTGCAATCTGGTGTTCGACGTCACCAATGGCGATCTTGGAACCATGTTTACCAATTTGGTTACGTACACATATCAAACCTAAGGTAACTAAAAATGTCGGATTTTTGGCCACGATTCAATGGGAAAATTCGACATTTCTTTCTCACCAACTTATATTACAAAGTATTTATTGAAATATTAATATATTTTCCTCGTAGAAATGGCAATTAGGAACAGTATTTATACCAGACAGCATAGGATATTTAATAGGCACTAACTTTTTCGGCATGATGGCCTATCGTTATGGACGCAGTAGAGTAGCCATCTTGGCCATGCTACTCGTTGGGATTTGCGCCATTTTGATACCATCAGCATTGACCATGTCACAATTGATATTTCCACATTTTGGAATGGGTTTGGGTATTGGTATAGCTGATGCTGCATTGGTACCATTGTTGGCTAGTTTAGTTGATCAAAATGGAAATTATGGTCCCGTTTACTCGATCCAACAGGTCGCAGTAAGCCTTGCTTATTTTCTAGGTAAGATTATCCTGTATATATATACTTGGTAAAACTTTAAAAACTTTTTAATATTCACCGTTCAATGAAAGAACAAATTTACTTCCAACAAGTTTTTTTTTGTAATCCTAATAGAAAACTTTTCTTTACCGGGTTTCCTTTTTTTTTATTTTTTTTATCGAAGGACCAATCATGGGCGGTGAGTTGGTAAGAGAAATTGGATTTAGATGGGTCATGAGGATTATAGGTGTTGCCAACATAATCTACTGTCCGATACTTTTGTTTCTTGCTTTAAGAAAAAAAAGATCCTTGTCTAAGGAGGATAAAGAGAAGGATTACGACACTTTTCATAAAGGTCTGATGAAATACGAAAAGTTTCAAAACTTGGACGACGATCTTTGATGAGAAATTCAATAATCCTTATTTATGATACATTGGAAAATTCATTAACATCCATTAGAGAATGGAAATTAAAATTAAAAAAAATAGAAAAAACATTAATAAAGGTAAAGAAAAATCATCGTCATCGTCATCGTCATCTCACCTTGAGATTAAATAAAAAATAACACGACGTTGTAATTCATTGGACGATCTCTCGTCGTATAAATTAATTAAGTGTATTGTTTATAAATAATACAAACGATTGTGAAAACTAATTACGTTTGTTGTATTTTTAATGTCAAGTAATATAAATTTAACTAACACACATATTTACGTATATTTTAAATAACAACATATTTTTAATTAATAAGAATATTCTGTATAAAATATCAATGACGTTTCTAGGGTCGTATCGTCGTCATTAAAAAAAATATCGTAGGCGAACTAAATTTTAGTACTTTACTAACACACATACATGAATATACACACAGAAACATAAACATACACGTATCCAATGTACGTAGAAGTAAGCCTATATAACGCGTATCGTATTGACGACATTTATCGAACGTAGCAAGAAGGGATGTCCTTTTTATTTAGGGTGAATAAAAAATAGAAGAGAGATATAAAAAAAAAGTAATAAAAAAAAAGAAGAAGTAAAAGATAATAAAATAATACGCGGAACGGGGACGAGCCTTTTTTCTTGGAAAAAAAAGAAAATAATTAATAAATAAAATAACAACGGATACGCGTGATTTATTTTAACGATAAATTTGGAATATCGAAATCGGGTTAATTTTATTAGTAAAAATAATATGTAATACTTATAAGGAAACAAAAATAATTAGAAAATATATTTGTTGTTTTATTTAGTATAAGACGTATTATATTGCATTATGTGTAAGTCAATTTCTTTCTGTCCCTCTTTCTCTGAATTTTTTTTATTTCTCCTATCTCTCGTTTTATCTACATTTCCAACATTTTTTTTTTTTTTTATTCGAAAGAAAAGAAATCAGAGAGAATTTGAGTAAAAAAGAAAAAAAGCTTTCTTTGATTAATCGTAACAATAAAGAAACCTGAGTATGCTCATTTATTTTCGTGACCTCCCCTCCATCCTCTTACACCATGACCCACAAAACGTCATTTCGCTGTCCTTCTCGTATTTTTTTTTTTTTTAATAGACAACGAGGGAAGAGTACCCGGTTGAAAAAACAAAAAGAAAGAAAAATGAAACGAAATGAAAGAAGGAAAAAAAAAGGAAAGATAAAGGAGATCGAGCGGAGTTAGGTCAACTAGAAGATAAAAAGAAAAAAAAGAGACAAAGTTTTCTCAAAAATTTCCAAGAGGCAATTAGGGTAAATTTAGAAGATAAATCACATTTCCTTTTTCCTTTTTTTTACTCGATGGTAAATCTCAGGCTGGCCTCACCTACCCACACCCCTTTTTCTTTCATTTTGTTTAATGAAGAGCGACAAAAATTTGTTCGTTATTTTTATTTTTTGCTTAACACTGAAGTATCGTCGTCTTTAGAAAAAACCAGGGGGGCTTACGAGAGAGAGGTAGTCTCTATTTTCCAATTTCGAGAGTCAACTGGCTAAGATCCAAACAGGAAAACCCTCGGCGTTCATTTCTTCCTTGTTCCTGACAAAGTGTCCCGCGTCCACCTACGTGGGGATCACTCGAGTGTCGTATTTTATGCTCAGTAGCGAGAAACGACCCTCTTAAGGGTTGCAACCCTCGTGAATCGAAGGACGGAGGACACTTCTAACACGAAACGAGAGTTTTTCGATACTTAAGAACGCGATGATTACCTTAATACTCAACTACATAAATAATTAACGTGATTATACGATATAATATATATATATAAGAAGAAAAATTCATTTATTATAGTTTTATATACATTTTTTCTTCCTTAACGAAGCTAATTTAGTTTTTCTTTTTTACTCGAAATAAATAAAAATACGCGATCAATTTTAAATATTAAAGAATTATTAATACATTTCATTTGTATTATATTTAATTGGAATACTTTTTTTCTTCTATATTTTTCTATAATAAAATAACACATAATTCAAGCAAAAAAGAAGTAAAATAGAAATCGTTTCAAGACTTACAAATAAATCGCCTCACCGTAAAAGTAATTAATTTTTATCAGTATATACATTATTTTTTTTCTTTCTAACGAACTTAGTCTTTTATTTTATGTTTTTTTTTTATTTTTTTATTTGAAATAAAAAGAGAGAGAGAGAGAAGTATCATCAACGAGGATAATTTAATCATGATTTAGTGCTCGTGTTTCTTTTTTAATTTGATTAGATTTTTCTGGCTGAAATTCAATCACGAAAAAAGCAAGAAAAAAAAATAAATAGGTTGAAATCATTTAGAGAGTAAAAAAAAATTTCCCATTACCATAAAATTATTAATTAATTAGATTACCTTGCAAAGAGAAAGAGAGAGTGAGAGAGAAAAAATTTGTTTCATTTAAAACAGAATAAAGGAAATAATATAAAACACCGAGATGGAGATAACATTTATAAACAATACTTTATTTATTTATTTATTTATTTATTCTCTCTTTCAAGATTTTTCATTAAAATTAATTAACCAATAATTATCGATACGAAAAGATTCGAAAGAGATCTCAAAATAAACGAATTTCCAAAATACACACATATCTCCTCCCCCCCTTTATTTCATCCTCAATTCCCTGCCCTCTCGTAACCAACAAAGAGAAACTAATCATTATAAAACAACCCTAAGACTATAAATAATCTCATCAACCGATCGAAGACCTTTTCCTAATGAAAGTAAAGGGAACTAATCTAATCTACTTAGAAAAGACTTCAAATCATCGGCTAAATCTGATCTAAAAAGAAAAAAGGAGGGGTGATTAGAGGGGGAGGAAAGAGGAGTAAAGGAGAGATTAAGAAGAAATACACTAACTTAAAATCGATTAAAAACACGATGAGAAAGAACGAGGAAGACGAATAAATAGAAAATGAAGAAATAAAAGGACGATATAGACAAATTCGACAAAATATATAGATATTAGAAAATAAAATATATTCAATAGACCATAAAGTAATGTCGTTTTTGGTGTATATCACAATATTTGTTTATTATTTATCAGCTGATCAAAAACTAATTCTAAATCGTGGCAAGAAAAAAATAAATAAATAACGACTTTACTTTCCGGTTAACCTAATAAAATAAATTAAAATTAAAAAAAAATAAATAAATAAATAAAAAATTTTGTCACAAAATTTCGAATAAGGTGGATGATAGGTGGATGGGTAGAAAAAAAGATAAAGAAAATAGAAACGGTTGTGGTGGTGGTGGTGGTGGTAGTGGTGGTACCAGGGGTAAGAGGTAAGAAAATAAGTATATATATATATATATATATAAAATAAAATAGATAGAAATAAGAAAGAGGAACGGTGGAACGATGGCGATGATGCTGGTGCTGCTGGTGCTGCTGTGTCCGGGTGCCGTGCTCTCCGTTCACTATCGATCTTCCAGCAGAGAAGCTCGACACGCGCGTACCACGCAGAGTCGAACCAACACACACATATATAAAGATACATATACATAGACATATAAAAACACCCACACACAACGTAGGATACACAAACACAGATGAACGATCGAAGCCGGTATCCTCCCTGCTTTATTCTTCCTCTCACTCGCACACCCTATCACTATTTCCCTCTCTCTCTCTCCATCTATCTCTCTCTCTCTCTCTCTTTTTACGAGTTTAAGCTTCAGGGGTAGGTAGTGTAGTAGATATAGAACAGAATCTCTCTCTCTCGTATGTGTGAGAGAGAAAGCGTAACACCGGGCAAGCTCGATGTGTTTGAAGAACAACCCAACGGTGGGTTGCCTTTCAGTAAGCTTGGAGCTTTCGCTCGGTCCAGGTTCTATCCTTTGAGGTGGATGGATCTTCTATCTCTATCAAATCTCTCTCTTTCTCTCTCACTCTCTCTCTCTCTCTGTCTTTTACAATATTTTAATATTTTACTAAATAATTGTCTCTTATTAAACCATATCCCTCTAATAAAATTTTTCAGACAATGTAATATTTTATTTTAAATATTTTTGTTAAAAGAAAAAGATTAAAGGTACGAGAGAGAAAGAGAGAAAGAGAGAGAGAGAGAGAGTGATAAAAAAGGGGAGAGAAAATATATATATTTTGTCGAAATGTCGACAAATTTGGTGACAGTATGCGTTATCGTATTCGCGTTTACAGATCGTCGAGAGAAGAGGATCGATCATCGTTCTTTCCTCTTCCGACCTTGAGGTTAGAGTAACGAGAAATATAGAGAAAGAAAAGAGGGAAAAAAAGAGAGAGAGAAAGAGAGAGAGAGATTACTCTCATCTAATCAAGAATAGGTGAAACTTTTAAAATAAAAAAATAAAANATGTCATATTCGATGCGAGTTCAATCGAGTGTACGTATGGACCAAGACACGTGCTGGAAGAATGCGGTGTACACGCGTTACGCGAAATACTTGTCGCGAAATCGAGGATATATTTTATCGTCACTACATCATGATCTAATCATTATCAATAATAATAATAATAATAATAAAATTCGTGATAAAATGTGTTGAAAAAAAAGAGATTTATTCGAAAAGGGACAAAATTAAATGTGGTTTTTTGGGGGATAACATTTGGAACAAAGTCGATTTTAGTAGAGTTCCTGAAGTAATAGTAAATAAACTTAAATGTAAAGTGTGTGTTCAGTGTGTGTACGTGTGCGTGTGTGTATATATATCATCTGTGAATTATATATATTATTTGAATATATATATAATTTTACACGAGTGTCGATATAACTCGAAAATCATTCGAAACTAATACAAAAGATGCAGTGGAACTGTAACGAGGTGGTTGTAGGTATACACATTTTTATCACTGTACTTTGGTTATCATGCACGATCGATAAACCATATCTAAATTCTTTTTTTTTCTTTTAGATAGATACACATTTCCATACTGATTATGATAACGATCAATGAAACCATATATTCAAGTTCATTACCGCGATAGATTTTTTTAGTAATACGGATATTATATTAAATAACTAAAATAGTTCTCTTGCCCATTTCTATATAGACTTATATATATATATATATGTATATTTATTAAAACTTTTTTGGTTACTTGGATATTTCAGTATAGAATAATATTATATATTATAATTTATATTCTCTTAATTTTAATCGATAGAAATAAATTATACAAAAGCTTAATAGGGAATGGTACAAAACTTCTTTGATTACCTAATAAATTCTCATTACGTATTGATAAAAAAAAAAATTAATAATAATAAGATTTTAACGTAGTAGTTCAATTAAAAAAAAATAAATAATTTTTTAATTTTAAAAATAAATTTTTTTAATCATAATTTAATTCAATTGATAATTAACATTGTAAGAATTTCTTTCCATAACGAGTCATTGCCCTTTCTGAATGTGAAAAGAAAGAAAAAGAAAATGGAAAAGAATTATATAGGCTTATATATTCGTACGAAACTCGTACGAGACAGCATCGACCTTACCACCCTGTTGCCACCCTTAAAGGGAGGGTTGAGAAATTTAAATGTCTTTCGTGAAAGCCGAGAGGATCTAGTCGCTTTATCCCTCCGAGATAGATTTCCCCATTTACTATTCTTTGCCTTTCATCTCCAACATAAATTTCAATTGTACACGCATTTCTTTTATTTTTTTTTTTTTGTTACAATACAATTCGTATTATGATAAAATTTTTTTTAAATAAAACAACAACGATTAATAATATATCTACAACGCGATTGAACAAATGTTTTCTTCTAAACTGATGAATAAAAATCGTCAAATTTGATTTCTTTTATTTTTTTTTTTTTTTTTTTAATATTTTTCTACAAATTATTATAAAATTAGAATAAAAATATTAATCTTTAAATTTTAACTGAGATTATTTAAAATTGATTTTTTTTAGGGGCAAGGAAAATCAAGAAATAAATATATAAATATAATTAACGAAGAGATTATCTTACCTAAAAAAAAAAGAAAGGATCTATAATTACTTCTAATAAACGTAGAACTATTCGTTAAAAAAAAATTTGATAATAATCGCAATTTCGTTAAGAGATTGGAGTAAAATTTCTCTAATGAAAGACAGATTAACGACGTGGTACAGGTGAGATGGAGACCGAAGACGAAATGGATGAGGAATTATTATCGGATACTACGGAAATGGAGGTAAATTACGTATATGTTTGGGTGTATGCGGTGTTAGAATGAATTCCCTGATCATTAGGTTTATCGTACGATGGCCCCGATTACAGGTAAATCATAATAACAATCTTGGAAATTTCGAATCTATGAAGATATCATCGATAAAATCGGAAAAAGGAAATGATACTAACAACGATCATGTGGAAATTAATCTTCATGTTGAAACAATGATTGATAGGGAAGAATCAAAATTATCTTTAAGTACAAGTATGAAGACTGAAATAAAGGAAAACGAGATCTCTAGGCTCTGTAGGAGCAAAAGGATCTCTTGTCAGGATACCATACCCGAATACGACGAGGACGATGGCCTGACCATGGACAGAGTTGGAAGGTAATCAATATTACGATTTTTCTAAAACAAAACAAAAATATTTATTATTAGTTTTTTGGATTACCCTGAAAGGTACCTTTTGTCGAATAATTTTTAATCGCGTTTTGCAACGTATTAAAAATTAATTTAAATTCGTACACACAATATAAATACAAAGTACAATAATATCATTAAATTTAGCAACAATTATTTTCGAGATCAATTAATTATACCGACGTCTATATTAATTTATTCACTTTTTATAATATTTTGAGATGGACCGGAAAGTAATGTCGAATCTGGACATATCAATATTTGTTTATCATTTATCAGCTAATCAGAGCCTACTTCTAAAACGTGTCAAAAAGAAAAAATAAATAACGGCATTACTTTTCGGTCCACCTAATAATATAGATTGTAGAGAAAACAGTAATTCGCAAATCTCGTTGTAAAATTTTATAAATTAGACAAATGAATGACAATATCGAAAAATATTGTTTACGAATATGAAACAATATATAAGAATAAAAACAAAAACTTGAATCTAGATACCTGGAAGCTCATCCAAACTTAGTTGAGACTTGGTTATACGAAAATGCGAGTTACGAGTTACGACAACGATTGCAAACGCCAAGATTGGAACGTACAACTTCTACTTCTTGTCAAGAACAGGAAGGTCTTTTGAGTCGAACTAAACGTAACAGTGTAACTTCCGATCTCTTTCAAACATGGTTATCAACGAGCTCGCCTGTTAAACGTAGCAGAAGTCCTAGCAGGTAAATTATCAACAAACGTGGTAATATAAAAAGAAAGCAACAATTAACAATATATCTACAACGCGATTGAACAAAATGTTTTTCTTGCAAATCGATAAGTAATTATTCTACAAATTATTATAAATAAATTTTATAAACGTAACGAGAGAGAGAGAGAGAAAAAGAATAAATCAACGAGATATAGTAACTTGAATTGTAATAATAAAATATTCAATTAAGGGAGAGGTTTTCTCATTCATCTAATATCTGACGAAAAACGTTTAAAATTAAAAGTTCATGGGATCAAGTTTAGTTTCATAGAAACTCATAATAATAATAATAATAATAATAATTTCAACGTTGATTTTATAACCGTGCGATAACTCATCCGTATATTCATATCTTTATTATCTCGTAATAACATCTCGAATACACATACACAAACACATATATACACGCACACAGACACTATGGGGATTTTAGGGCTTCTATATCATTAATGGGTCGCCGAGAGGAACTCAATAGACTGGATGAAAGCGACCTATTTATGGAACTCATAAGGGACGTTGCGAACGAACTGGACATCAATGTACTTTGTCATAAAATTTTGGTCAATGTTGGATTACTTACGTACGCCGATAGAGGAAGTCTATTTCTTGCCAAAGGACCACTCGAGGATAGATATTTGGTGGCTAAGCTTTTCGATGTTACGCAAGACACCGAACTAGAGGAAGCTATACAACGTGCGAAAAATGAAGAGATAAAGATACCTTTTGGCGTTGGTATTGCCGGTTACGTAGCTCAAACCAAGGAAATAATCAACATAAAGGATGCTTACAAGGTTCGATGTGAGAGAAACTAAAAAAAAAAAAATGGAATTTGTTGCATTTATTGTTTGCTCTTATTTTATATTAAAGTAGGTATATTTTTAATATTATTTTTATTATAAAAATAGCACTGTGTATATTGATTTAGAAAAGATATCTCTAAGGTATAAACCAGCCTTAATCTTTCTTTTAACAAATTTTATATGTATGTATATATATTTTTTTTTTTTAATTATTTACAATTTTAGAAAATGTTTTATGTATATATAAATGTGTATGTTTTTGATATGTATATTAATTTGAGAATACTCTATCAAATGAAGAGAAATGAAATAGAATAATTATCCTAATAGTCTAATTTTGTTCTTTCTATTAATTAAAAATGATGAAATTGTGTTTGTAAATTTTGTAGGATCCACGATTCAATAGTGCCATCGACATGCGTACGGGTTACAAGACAACACTTATCCTATCGATGCCAATTTGTAATTACGAAGGTGACGTTATTGGGGTCGCACAGATCATCAACAAAACCAATGGAAGCAACGAATTTACGGAAAAGGACGTGGAAGTGTTTAAAAGGTAAATGAAAGAAGAAATTAAATAATTAATAATTTATAATTCCAATAAGTTTCAAATAAATATCGTATCATATTTTTTCCTTCAGATATTTAACCTTTTGTGGTATTGGTATTCAGAATGCACAACTCTTCGAGTTATCTGTCCAGGAATATAGAAGGAATCAAATTTTACTTAATTTAGCTAGGAACATATTCGAGGAACAAAACAATCTCGAGTGTTTGGTAACGAAAATTATGACAGAAGCAAAAGAGTTGCTGAAGTGCGAAAGGTGTGCGGTTTATTTGCTCGATCTGGATTGCGGCGAGGCGGTAAATATATATTTTTAGGAAAAATAAAGAAAATATATATTATTTAGGTTGATGGAAAAGAAATGTCGGATTTTTTGCCACAATTCAATGGAAAAATCCGACATTTTTTTTCCACCAACTCAATATATATATACATTTAAAAAAGGATAAAAAATAATCGTAGAACATATGATCCTTATAAAGGAATAATAAATAAGAGATAGATAAATAAGATAATTTTCTTGATTTCAGGGTCATCTCGAAAAGATCGTCGAGCGACCCGGTAAATCGATTCAAGAAAACAGAAAACCATTGTCCAGGAGAGAGGTAAGCAAGTACAATGGTACACGTATTCATGATTCTCGAGTCTGATCATTATCTTCCCTTTAACGACGGCACAGAGCAATAACATCGATATGGAGGATATCTTTCAGCAGCACGTAAGCCTTATAAAATTATTACGAAATTAATCGAAACGTATATATATCTTATTGTGAGATTAACCCTTTCGATACGAGTGCCGGATATATTCGGCATCCAAGTGACAACTTGTGTATATAATTCTGTATATATCTTATATAAATGTTACTTATATAATTATTAAAATTTTATATAAATTTCTTTTAACGTTAAAGCTACAAATACAAAGCTTGTTAGAAGAAACATTGTTTTATTAAAAGCATAATTTTTATTTATTTTCGGAGAGAGGCACCTCGTCAGCAGAAGTTTCACAGCGTACAGAGCACTCGTACCGAAAGGGTTAAATATACAAATGGATATATACATACAAATACACATATACATATATACGTGTGTAATATTAAAAGAAAATATTTGGCATGGATATATTCTATGCGAACGAAGAGAAAAAGAGAGAGATATTCATTAATGGGAACAAATGATTTCATTTATAAAGATATCTTCGTCTCGTAGAGTTCGAGCGAAAGCAATAAGTTCACTATGATGTTCGAAATGGATAACGAAACCCAAGAGGCACGGGTGTACCGACCAAGTTCCAATGATCTTTCCAGTCCGTTGGGTCAAATCGCAAGATACGTTGCAGTAACCGGACAAATTCTCAACATAGGAGATGTGACTAGTTGGTTGAAGAAAGATGTTGTGGACACTGAGAAGGAACCAACTAAGAGTATCCTCTGTATGCCGATCGCCAATGGTCAAAGAACTGTTATAGGTGTTGCCCAATTAATTAACAAGGTATTCTTCCGAATAATAATAATTCATAATAATAATAATTAAAAACAACAAATTTATTTAATGAAATAATTCTTATTGCAAACAGGACAATGGTACATCCTTCACCGATTCCGACGTCTCCATCTTCGAAGCATTCGCCATATTTTGTGGGCTTGGTATACACAACACGCAAATGTACGAGTCAGCTTGCAAACTTATGGCAAAACAAAAGGTCGCTTTGGAGTGTCTAAGTTATCACGCAACAGCCAACAATGACGATGCATTTAAACTAACCTCCGATCCTATTCCATCTGCTGAAAAGTTCAATCTTTACAGCTTCACGTTTACAGATTTTGATCTGACAGACGAAGACACCTGTAGAGCAACCTTAAGAATGTTCAAGCAGTGCAATCTTATTCATAAGTTTCACATACCTTACGATATTCTTTGTAGGTGGACTTTGAGCGTGAAAAAAAATTACAGGTATAAATATTTTTTATTTGTTTTTTTTTTCTTCTCTAATAAATCGTATACGATATTTTAAATGAATATTTTGTAGACCAGTAAAGTATCACAACTGGCGACACGCATTAAACGTAGCACAAACTATGTTTGCCATGTTGAAGACTGGTAGAATGGAACAGTTCATGACTGACCTTGAAATTCTTGGGCTACTGGTAGCCTGTCTCTGTCATGATCTTGATCATCGTGGTACGAACAATGCATTCCAAACGAAAACAGAATCCCCACTTGCCATATTATATTCCACAAGTACTATGGAACATCATCATTTCGATCAGTGTGTCATGATATTGAACTCTGACAGCAATAATATCTTTCAAAATCTTTCAATGGAAGATTATAGAAGAGTAATGAAGGTGGTTGAGAGTGCTATACTATCGACGGATTTGGCTGTTTATTTTAAGAAAAAAAATCGTTTTATGGAGCTGGTCGATGAGGGTGAATTTGATTGGCAGAGCGAGGAAAAAAAGGAATGTTAGTATAATAAAACCAGTTAACTTTTTGTTTTTTTTCCTAATTATTATACATACGAGTTGATTTATTAATTAAGTTATATAAATGTAACTTTTCAATGATCCATCATTATCTTTGTATTTAGGTATCTGTTAATACATAAAATAAGTATTTACCATTTAAAGGGGACCATTTGTATCTTTACAAAACGTCACGATATCGTGCTGACATTTAATCGACAACGATGCATCATGGTTGAGCAAGTGTCGCTATTTCTTAATCGTTATCAATACGCACCTAGTGTAATAAATATCTTTCACATTTCTTTTGAACAATCAATATGATTTTATTGGGATATAAGTCCCAACAAGTGAGAGAAAAAATATTAAAAATATAATAAAAAGTTTAGAAATATGATAGTGATCAGTTTACGACATTCACTCAACTACATGCACCGTTATTGACTAAAAGGTCATTACAATCATACTGATTGGCAAAGACACTTATAAAAGTTTCTTCCAAATGGTGTATACAATTATTTTCCACAATAACATAACTACAATATTTTCGTATACATACTTGTAAATCCTAATAAAATATTGGTTTCATTCTATGTTCAGTGTTATGCGGAATGATGATGACAGCGTGCGACGTTAGCGCAATAGCAAAACCCTGGGAAATTCAACACAGAGTTGCAAAATTGGTTGCCGACGAATTCTTCGATCAAGGTGATTTGGAAAGATTGCAATTGAATCAACAACCGGTGGCAATGATGGATAGAGAAAAAAGGGACGAGTTGCCGCAAATGCAAGTTGGTTTTATCGACGTTATATGTATGCCGTTGTACAAAGTGATGGCAGAAACATTTCCATGGATTATGCCACTTTACGAGGGTACCATGGATAACAGAAAACATTGGCAGGATTTAGCGGAAAAAGTTGAAATGGGTTTGACCTGGATCGATCGAGATACCATCGAAGAACCAGTGGAAGAATTTGTTTCAATCGAACCCAAGGGCGTAGAATTCACGTTGACTACCTTGAACTGTGCTAACGCCGATAAAAAGGATCATGTTCAAGAGAAATCAGCATTGGCTAGAATTGTCTCGTTTAAAAAAGATAATCGTACGATGAGCAAAGGTGTCAAACAACGTTTGAGCAAATCACTATACGTTAAAACTAATTCTGAGGACACCGGTAAAAGTAAAGTATTGATTTCTGAAAGGAAAAGTCGTAATAAACTTTGTCTTCTCATTTGACGGCTCACGTCAACAACTCTTGAGAGTATACCAGAATGATGTCTACAAAAACCAACCCACTAACCACCTCCACCCACCAATCCCAATCACTTCGAAAAAAAAAACAACATAATTTGTTCTCACGTCTAATTATTGATCGATGAGTGTGATTTAGATTTATCGAGATGAACTACTACTTACTCTACTCTAATCGTGAGTTTTAAATGTCAGAATCAAAATAGAATAGAAACGAGAACGAAGAACGCTAATTCGATTTGGACACGGTCGAACGATAATTATCGTTCCTAGGCCCCACCCCTCCCTCCCTCTCTCCCTTCTTCCTAACCACATCACCGAATACCGATTTGATTTTATGCTACAAAAAATACATATGTGAAAGTTTCTATAAAAATGATGATTAATTAAATAAGAAAGACTGCTGGGGACTCGTAATTTCCTTCTTTATTTTTTTTTTCAAAACGAATGAATATAAGTCGTCGTAGAGAAAATTAAAATTAAAAAAATAGAAAAAAAAAGAAAAGGAAAAAAAAAAGACAGTATATTTGTAGAGGAATAGAAAAATATACTTTAATTGAGATATGACTAGGTGTATATATGTATTACAACGTACATACATACATACATACAACATACATACATGCATACATACATACATGCATACATACATAGATGCATACATACAAACATACATACATAATTAGAAAAATGAATGATTAATTAAGTTAAGTCGACATATCGAGGTATATTTCGATATAACATGAACGAAAAAAAGAACAAAAAAGAATAATAATAATATTAATAATAATAGTAAAAAAAAAAAAATCCATAAGAGCATATTCTCATTCGATTTTGACAATCTTTTTGTATTATATATCTCGATATTCTTAAATAGGATCTAGTCGAACGATAGGGAGGGAAATGATCGATATCGACTCGCAAAAGTAAAAGGAAAAAGTAAAAAAATAATGAAAAACGATTAACTAATATATGTATGTGTTGGTGTGCGTTCTGTGTGCGTGTCTTTTACGATCTCTTGGACAAATTGAAAAAGAAAAATAATATTATTTACGATTTTACAGTAATGACAAACGAATTAACGGAGTATATATATATCTGATTATTTGGAATATTTCAAATTTTCTATTTTAAGATCGAAAGATCGAGAGTAATGTAAAATTCGTTTTTCTTCCTTCTAATCCCTCCAAATTTAATTCCTTATCTCTATTTTTTCGACACATTAAAAATGAATACAGAAAATATATCAACGTGAAAGGAAAAAGAAAGAGAGGAATAAAAAATTACATGAATCAAAATGAATAAAATAAATATATACAAAATTTAGAACATACCTAAATATATATATATATATGTGTCGAGAAAGAAAAAGAAAGAAAAAAAAAAAGGAAGAAACATCGAATCTTTCGTTGTAATTAAACGATGCTCTCGTTCTTGTTCTTGTGCGATTTAAAATTTAAAAAAAAAACAACTTTTGAAACAACAAAAGGAAAAGCAAAAACAAGAATAAAAAAATCAAATAAAAAAGAAAGAGATCAGTGGTGAATAAAAAAGAAATCGTTCGCCGTGTTGGTGTATTTGATTATTCTCATCGAAGAAAGAGAAAAAAAAAAAACAAGAAAATGCACCGTTCTACCGATGCAACGAAAATTTCAAAACTGTGTTGTTGTCCTTGACGGGAAACTGGTTTCTAGTCTTTTTGATATGAACTAATAAGAATGAGGATCTTATCATCATACCTGTTCGGGGCATTGATGCATGAGATTAAATGAAATATAAAAAAAAGGAAACATTTCTGAATGTGGTCAAAAAAAAAAGGTGAAATTAAAAGATATATAAATAAGATGTATGTTATGATGAGTATACATGTATGTTTATGTACATATATACATGGTATCTAATTTCAATCGATCCGCGTGAACATTTTTTACAAAATTGTAAATTTTTATTTTATATTTATTTATTGTTTTATTTGTTTTTTTTTAATTATTAATTTGAAGATTCTTATCGTACCACGTATTTACATTAATTAATCGATTTAAATATATAGGACAATTCGTATGGAAAACAGGACCGTGTTTATACTGTTGGAGACCCTAAACGCACCCATTATTACTAGGCCTCGAAAGAACGGATTATTACAAGTAATTAAATTTGTACAGTATTTGTTTTTCTTTTCTTATATAATTTATTGAAAAAATAAAACTTGGCATTTCAATATATAATAACTTATTTCATTAAATAAAAATAATATAACATTGTGTAATATTTGAAAGATAAAAAAAAAAAAAAAGAGAAAAAAAAACAACAAGAACGTAATTAAAATAAATTAATAATCAACTAATTAACTAAACGAAGGTTTATATTCTAAATTTTGTTATAAACAAATACATTAGGCTGTTTTTTTCTTCTTTTCAATTTGTTATTATCGCACACGATGGAAATAAGATTTAAACTCAACTTTCGCCTGATGTATTTTTATGATTAAATGCGGCTTTAATAAATAAAGAAAAAGTAGGAATAGAAATGAAAAAGGATAACGAACGAACGAACGAGTAAAAATAATTAAAAAAGGATAATCGATAAAACGATATCGAACGAGATCCTGGATTAATTAAAAATGTAAAAAAACAAACGAAACGTAAGATTTAAATACGTAAGAAGATATTTCGCGTTATATTATTGTTGTTGTTGTATTTTTTCTTTTTTTTTTTTATTATTAAAAACATTTAGAAATTACAATCCGGACTATACGTATTTAGTCCCGTACAAGTAATTGAATCATCGTTTGAAAAATCATTTTGGTCCTACTATATTAAATTAAGTATAACAAACGGCTGTATTTTTTTTTTTCTTAATGCTTCATCGCATGTGGTCGTATTGATCGATTGACCGATTCGCTTAAATATTTACAATTTTCTTTCTTTATTTATTTATTTATTTATTTCTTCTTTTTTTTACTTCTTTCTCTTCTTCTTCTTCTTCCTCATATTCATATTCATATTCATATTCATTTTCATTTTTATGCAATCGGACATTGCATATAGAGGCGCAAAGAACGTTCTATACATACATACATACATAGATACATACGTGCATACATACATACATACATACATATGTAGCATTAGTGGTATTGCGACGTTGGAAAACAAAGAGAAAAAAATAAATGTGCGCGCGCGCGCGGTAGAGCCTTTTTTTCTTTTTTTTTGAAAATATGGGATAAACGAAGACATCGACGACGACCAATCAAAGTCATATTATTCCATTATCTAAATCTCTTTAGTTTAAAAATGTGCACCAGGAAGCCGTACGTGCGTCATGGCAGTGACCACCATCCTTTTTTTTTTTTTTCTTTTTTTTTTTTGTACTCTCTTCTCGGACAATTAAAAAAAAATACATACATATATATATATTGAAATTCCTTTCACAGCGTCGCATTATCACGCTATAATAATAATCTCTCGCCTTTCATTGTGATCAAGGATCGAGACGAGATCGTTCACAGCAAAATTATTGCGAATGAAAGATAGAAAGAGTGAATAAGAAAGAAATAGAGAGAGAGAGAGAGAGAGAGAAAGAGAGGGAGAAAAAGAGAAAGAGAAAGCATGATTTACGATCAGTGAGCAGAGGGGTTGAAGGAAATTTGGTATTATTCATATCAAATCAAAAGTAGATGAACAATTTTTTAAAACAATGAATAAAAAATATCTTTCAAATTTTATTGTAAATCATGCGAGCGTCTCGATCATCTTCTTCCCCTCTCCCTCCTGTTTTCTTTCTGTGCATTCTGGTACAAAGGTATATATATACATATATATGTATGTATGTAAATGCATATACACACATATATATATATATATATACGTATATTTATTTATTTATTTATTTATTTAATTTATTTAGTTTATTTATTTAGTTTATTTATTTAGTTTATTTATTTAATATATTTATTTAGTTTATTTATATATAATTGAACACTTCGCGAGAAAGAAAATATTTTATTGATCAAATTTATTATAAATCATGCCAACCTCCTTTCCTCTCTCCCCTTTCACTTTCACCTCTTCCATTTTCCCACATTCTACTATTAGGACACATTATCCTCTTGTACTTAAATGATCTACAGAAGATCAATCGATACATCCAAAGAAAACTCTCTTCGCCTAATGAGCAAATTTAAATTTTACCGTAATAGTAAAATTTTCACGCATGATGAAAACAAAGTACAGTTTTTTTCGTCACCGATTTCTCTATATTATTTCTAAACAATTTTAATAATAATATTATTGCAAATATAATATTATTTGAATTGTAGATTTATAACAATAGGGTTGTATTTGTTCATATAAGGCGCAAACAACAATATAAATTTTTTATAAAAAAAACGTCTAATAATAAATAACAATGAATACTTTGAAATATAATAATAATAATAATAATAATAATAATAAAAATAAAAATAATAATAATAATAATAATAATAATAATAATAATAATAATAATAAAAATATGTATAAAAATATTAATAAATTAAAATAAAATTTGTATTTTTTAATTGATCACGATAATGATGACGACGATGATGCTTGGTTGCGCCTTAAAATATTCAAGAATATAAATACGGCCTTGAATAATAGAAAGAAAAACGCATTTTTCTTTTTTTTCTCTCTCTCTCTCTTTCTCTCTAAAACCAAAGAAGAAATTAATGACTCTACATTTTACTTGTTTCTCTTATCATTAAGTGCATAGGAATGATAAGAAAAATTAATGATCATTAGAGAAGATAAACTGGGTCCCATTCTTTTTTATTCCTTTTCTCTTCTTTTCTATTTTTCTTAATTCCTTATCTTTTTCTTATTCTTCGTTGCCATAAATATGATTTTTACAATATTTATTTATATATATATATATATTTATATTTCAATGTACTTTCCAATGAACAAAATAATCCTGAAGGAAAAAATTGTATTTTCAGGACCTTTTTGTTGTTGCTGTTGTTACTTCTTAAAACGGAAGAGAGGTAAGTGTATAATATATTGTACATTTCAATTATATATTATACTGCCTGCAATTATTTATTTATTTATTTATTTATTCTTATAACCGTTTTTTTCTTTTCTTTTTCTTCTTTTATTTTTTTTTAACACGCGATGATATCGACTTATAACCGTGGTATATAATTAATGATTAGGTACGACGTATAAAAGATTCCACACATGATGTATCGTTGTTTCGTTTTGAGATCACTGTAACTTATATACGTAATCTATTGGTATAAAAAAGAAATATATATATATATACGTTAATATATATTTAAAAAAAAAAAGAAAGAAAGAAAAAGTAAATCAAATTCCCTTCCCAGAGAAAAAAAAAAGAAAAAAAAGTTATTATTATTTACAGACAATTATTAGAGCCTTAAACTTAACGATCTTGCTAAACTAAAGAAAAAGAAAGAAAGAAAAAAATAATATTAATAAAAAGAAATAAAAAGGTAAATCCTAGTCTCCCTGGCAATGGATCGAAATGCAAGATTCTTTTATTTTAACAACGTCGAGACACCTATCCAAACCGTAGATGCTATGAATTAATGCATTATGTTTCTTATCCTTGATCACAATGTCGTACATGTCAAAAGTTAATTATTATATACACCGTTATATCACCTCAAAACACAATCATTTATCTCTCTCTCTCTCTCTCTCTCTCTTTTTCTCATTTTTTTAGCCAATCCTTGGAGTTCTTAACGCAATTAATTACCATGTGCCAGCAATTTCGACCAAATATTATTATTATTATTATTATATTATATTATTATTATTTTTTTATTATTATATTATTATTTTTTTATTACTATTATTATTTTTTTTATTATTATTATTATTATTATTATTATTATTTTCTTTTTCTCTTTTTATTTATTTCATTTCTTTTTTTTCCCCTATCCTCTCAACTTTCCTTTTATGAGGAGGAGTTCATTACGGCAAGTGAATCTCATTATTCGGACATATGTATTCTAAAAAAATAAATGAAGAACGAGCCAACTTGCATGTCTCATTATCTTAAAAAAAAAAAAAAAAAGAAAAAAGGAAAAATAAATTAAAGAGATTTATATTTTACGGAAGATATACATCTCCTTATAGAGGAAGAACTTAGAGGTCCACTTATAATGGCATATAAAGCTTGGAACGTATAAAATCAAAGTCCTTTGACAGTAATCGATAAACAAATATTCAGAATGAAATTCAATCATCTAAACTCTGCGATTAATTTAATTTATGATTAAACACAGACTAGACTGTAGATTGCGTTCGTGAATATATTCATCGAATAAATGCAGTCTGTAACCAGCTCTATATGCTGAATGATACACAAAACGGGATATGTTAATCACTTATGATCCATTTTATACGATCTTCTAATGTACGTATGATTATAAGAAGTTAAATGATTCTTGTTTAGTCTTATACATTGCTTCGTGATTTATATCCATGTGTTCATTTTCATTCATTTATCATAACACGTAAAATAAATTTTCATACACGCGAATTTCTTGCCATAAAACGAAAGAAATTGCGTATTTAAAAAAAGAAAAAAAAAGAAAAAAATAAATAAATAAATAAAATCAACGAATAATTTGAAAATCTGTTTGTTTTACAATGAATTGTAAGCTCTGAGAAAAAATGTTTCTTCAAGTTTCACTTTTTTAGAAATAGAAATACTCTTAGCGAGTACTTTGATTCTTTTTGAGTAAATTTAAAGACTTATGTGCTTCATATCTTAGAAGCAATTTGTCCTTTTGATATATATACTTATGTTCAATAAAACTAAGTACAAAGTTAGACTCGAAAGAGAGCTAAACCTTATTGCACATTAATTTTTCATTAGAATAATTATGCAAGGTGTATTTTAAAATCTTGCTAGTTTTTTCTTTTTCTTTTTTTTTTTTCTTTTTTTTTCTGTTTCTTTTATATGAAAAATTAATTACGCACGACCAACTTGAATTAATCAGAGCGCAGCATAATTGTGTCCGAAGACTCCCATCAGCGCATGTAGGTCGTTAATTCTGGCAATGCGGCAGAAATGCGCGGGTCACATGAAGAATTCCGTAGATCGGCTAACATGCAGTCACGATGCAGGTCTGTCTAATACAGAGATTTCTATTAGCCTGAGGCCACGGGTCATTGGATCTGTTAACAATAATCCACGCGGCTTATAAACTCTATCATTTTGTTCACAAACAAATTTTGCGACCTTTCGCAAGCACTTCTCGTAATGTGTTTCGGTGCATATAAAGATTAGATAACCAGTAAGGCAAGCAAGGCAGCCCTCACAGAAAGTTGAACAACTGGCACGTTCTGCTTCCGCAAAGTAATTGTTCAACTGATTGATTGTATACTCGAACGACTGTCTGTCCAGCTATATTTAAAAAAAATATATATGTAGCATGAATATGTAAAGGAACAAAAAAGAAAAGATAAGCTAAAATTTAAATATTTTAAAAAAACCAACGATAATATTTAGAAATTTATAATAATGTATACGCATCCAAATATATTAATATTCTATACGTTTAAAGTTAAAATTGAACTATAATAATAGTAACAGTAGTAGTAACAGTATTAATAATGATATGCATTATAATATTACGTACTCTGCTTTCCAATTCTGGAGGGAACTGTGTTTGAAATTTAACCATTGTACCTTCGCTATAATCTCGTTGTATAAAAACTTTTTGACAGTTTTGAAGAGGCCCTCCACCAGTTTGGCCTCTCCCTGCTGACATATCTTCTAAAGGAGTAAGGGCAGCGTGGTTGCCCTATAAATTATTATTTATCTTTATATATTTAATACCACATATATTATCACTTTTCATTATAAAACATTATAAATTATCTTGACACAGTGATTCAATTAAAACATTCTAAGTGTGTACATACAGTTATATAGTTATACATACAGATATCTTTTCTACTTAGCAATACAGATAAAATATAAATACAATTTTAAATAAAAGAAATTTAATTATTTTACAAATGTTATACCATCTAACCACTAAACCGCACCCAATTATTTCTTAGAGAAAGAAAATAGTAATCATTAAAACTTAATGAAATTATGTTAATTAATGAGAACAAATTAATTAATGTGTCTTTCAAATGTATTGCTTGCAATAGAAAAAGAAAAAGAAATAAATATAAATGAAGTATATTTATTCACACGTATAAAATTCTTAGGAATTAAAAAAAGATGTTAGAAAAAGAAAAATGAGAATGATAAAGAATGACAGACTTACCAATGGCATTTTGAGCTTCGTCTTGCTGGTTGTATAAAACCCTGGTAACAAAATTAAATTCAATTGCTTGATTGCACTTATAGTAAAAGAAACAAATTAGCTTGTCACTGAAACTTAACGTAAACGTTTGAAAATTGGAACAATTTTTACACTTCAACGAGTGGACGCACGATTCTGTCGCCATTAAACATGCGCGCGCAATTTATATTATTAAAATCCGTTCACACTGAACAAAACATTTAACCTCGTTCATTGTCACAATAAATTGTAACATGAAATAAAGATGATAGATATATAATTATTAATAATAATTTTAAATAGGAATATTTATATGTGTTTACGTATTATATAAATTATTAATTATATTTACATTTCACAATTACTTATTAAAATATCACTTATATATTACTATTGGTTACCAAATGACTTGCTCAAATAGTTACATTATTTTCATGAGGAAAAGGTTGGTACAGATATCGATATATCGATAATAATATTTCGATAATCGGAAGTCTCGCGGTACTTCCCACTTTATTTAAAACTAACGTTATACGAAATTTATCACATTTTTAGTTCGTACTGTTTCTACGAAGTTTCATTTATGTAGTTTTTAGTAGTGGTGAAATTTTAAGCACGTGTAATAATTAAATTAAGCACGTGTTTTGCTTAAAATAAATTTTATTATTTTATTTAATTAAGAATTAAATATTGTTTATTCGATAAAATAATACGATTCTGTGCGATTGTGTTAAAAAAAGAAATACAATAGTATGGCTAATTTTCAATCTAACGTTAAAAAGAGAGAAGATGTCACGTAAGAAATATTAAAACGTAATATTATTATATTTATAGAACCATTTTATTTTTAATATGATTTATTTTACAGAATATCAGAAGAGTATCTACTTTATGTAACTAATATACCTATGGAGTTGGACAAGGTTTTTTATTTTAATAATTTCTTAATTAATTTATTTATTTAATTACTTATGAATATTACTATTTTCTATTTTTTATCTTTTATCTTTTATTTGTCAAGAGTATTTTATTTTAAATTTATATATATATAATTATTATTATTAATATTATTATTATTTTATTTTATTTTATTTTATTTTATTTTATTTTATTTAAGACTGGCATCCAACAAATTTTTAAGCCTTATGGTACAATTACTAGCATTTTGAATCCACCAAATACACAATGGGCTTTTATTACATACAAAACATTTCGTGAAGCTGAATATGCTATAAGGGATCTTGATAATAAACCACCATTATGTTTAAAAGTATCATTAAGTACAAAAAAGAAATCAGTTGATGAAAACCAGAAGAAAGTGTTTAATCAAAATTTTCAAACAATTGATCAAAATCCAACATTTGACCATCAACCTCATGAAACGGCAAAGTAAATTACTCTTTAACAGTTTAAGTATTTATTATATATTATAAGTATAATAAAAATATAAAATATATTTATATATTTATATATTTATTTATTTAATTATTTATTATATAGTATAGAAACTGGAGAATTACCAAATTATAGTAATATTCTTCTTAATTACAACCATCAACGTAAAGTACCTATTAATTCACACCGTGTATCTGATGATTTTTCGTATCCAGAACCTATAAATGATTATTTATTTGATCCATACGAATCTGCGGAATCTTTGGATTATAAAAATACATTATGGACAAGGTTTGTTTATATTTGGATTTGTGCTAATGCCTCTAAATGATATTCTAAATGAAAAGATATATTTTATTATACAGGGACAGAGTAACTGTTACGCGTGATGGAAAAAGACATGTTTCCCTTGGACGTGGTTACAGCTTGTACGAAACACCTGAACCACATTCTTCGATTAAAACACCAGTTACAACAATTTCCGAGAAACGTAGTAATGTAATAATTAATTGTTTTTAATGTCAAATTTATTATATTGAATTTTATTCAATGATTATATTTTCTTTCTTCGTTTATTATAGGGTTTGTATGAATATGGTCAAGATAGTTTGAAACAAAAACTAGAATCATGCGTATATTGTAAAAAAATAACAGCTGTGAAATGTGGAAAGTGTTATTCTTTTTATTGTAGTAAAGAATGTCAAGTAACAGATTGGCCACATCATAGAAATGAATGTCCACAAATTCAGTCAGTATATTACAAAAATAAATATTAAAATATTTGATTTTATATTTTAATCTTATATCAATCTTATCGAAGTTTCTTTTTTTTTTTTATTATTTTTTACAGCATGATAGATGTTAAATCAGCATCAA
Source organism: Mischocyttarus mexicanus (assembly GCA_023678845.1). Taxonomy (NCBI): domain Eukaryota; kingdom Metazoa; phylum Arthropoda; class Insecta; order Hymenoptera; family Vespidae; genus Mischocyttarus; species Mischocyttarus mexicanus. The sequence goes on from JACGTP010000001.1 coordinate 4,335,633, forward strand.
GTAATGAAAATCAAATTAACGTAACAAACTTAAATCCAGTTCAGAAACAATTACGTCGTCCAAGAGAAAAATCTCTATTTAATACAAATTTAGTGAGCATTAATAACGAATGTAAGGAAGATATAAAATCGGAAACTTTAATGAAACCAAGTGAAGATAATTGTCAAATTAATATCACGAACAAGAATGATAAAACAAAAGATGATGAGTACAAATTGGATGTAACTGAGAAAGAAAAAGAAATCCCAAATGAAAATGCAAACATAACAAGCTTTGATATAACGAAAGATGAGAAAAATATCGTATTTCCAAGAAACGCATCTAACACGAATAACAAATATATTGAAAATAAAAAACCTGGATTTTTTAAGAAACCAAATGAAAATTATGTTCAAACGGATAGTATTAATAATACTGATGATAAGATGGAAAATAAAGAATGCAAATTGGGCATAACTAAAATAGTTGTCCCAAATAAATATACGAACAGAAATGATTGTAAAATAAAATCTCAACAAAAGTTATTCCAAAATAACGCATTCTTATCAACCGTAAATTTTGTGAAAGTTAAAATCTTAGAGTTTACACAAGGAAAAGATTTTTGGGTACGTAGAATGGATCAAGAAATTATATATGAAAAAATGATGCACGATTTGCAAAATACAGTTAAGAAAATGTCTGTAATGAATCTAATTATTGGAAATATCTATGGCTGCAAATATGATAATATATGGCACAGAGCAAAGATAATATCTTTTAATCCCACGAGCATATTTTTTATTGATCTTGGAGTTACTACGACTGTTAAAGTAAATGATTTTCGCGATATAAACAATTTGAAGAATATGATACCATTTGCAATAAAAATATGTTTACAGAAATCTTCATCGGTGAAGAATGAAAATTTAAAAAAAAATCAAATTATAGATGTAAAAGCTATTCACTTTATTGAAAATGTGATTTTTGTAGAGATGATGAATGAAAATAATAAGAAAATCCTAAATGAATCTTCAAAGCCCAAATTACAATTAAACTTTAAAAGTCATACAAACTCTACCAATAATAATGATGATATTTGCGCGACTACCTCCAATTTTACTTTGAATACTAATAAAAAAACAAATGAAGGTGAAAATAAAAAAAATATTATTGTTTCTTCAAACGGCAAGAACATATGTGAAAATAAAAATGAGAATAAATCTAATAATGAAACAATACCACGTCGCTTATCAAATGTGATAAACTCAATATCAATAGGTGGATGTGGATTTTTAAAAGTTAATACAGAACTCAATAAGAACATTTATGGGATTACTCTTAGACCGAATAATTTGATCGATGAATTCTATCAAATAATATCAAAATTATCTAATACATGTACCTCCATGAAATTAAACTACGAATATAAGTTAGTTTCCTAACTGAAAATATTATTGATAAAAATTGTTCTTACTTTAAAAATGTACATACTTAATCAACACGTTTATTTATTTTCTATTTTTTCACAGACCAAATATTGGAGATTTTGTATGTGGCCAAGGAGAGATCAATGATGATTGGTATAGAGGTTATATAGTAACTCTAAATCCACAAATACAGCTTGCTATGATAGATAAAACTGATACAATACCGGTTCAGAAAATTGTCCCATGTCCTGATGAATTTTTTAACATATGTACATTCGGTGCTATCTGCGAAATAAATGCAAATGATATCAAATTAGTAGTAAGTATATAAAAATCTGATTATTTTTATTATATTTATATATGTTTAATTGATTAATACCTACATTCGTTTAATGAATTATAGATGAAGAACCATTACGAATATAAAGTAATAAATAATGTGAATGAAATCAGTATTGAAATTCAATTAGACGAAAGAAATAAAATAAAAGGTATTTTAAAACCATGGGAGCCAAAACCTAAACAAAATAGTATTCAGTATCTTAAATTGAAAAACGAATCCAAGGTTTGAGTTTTATTAAAAGAATAAAATCTTTCTCATTTTGTTTTATAAACATTATATTAGAACAATTATTGCTTTTATAGGTTTGCATAAGTTCTTATTTAAATCATTATGTGATGTTTGTTCGCTCTCTGGAACCAGAAGACTTGGAAGAATTTAATAAACTCATGCAAAAAATTGCGAAATGTGCTCAAACTGGTATATATTTAAATTATTTAAGCTTTAAAAAACAAGTGTATTATTTATATTTTATGATTAATATTTTATTAATTTTTAATATTTGTTTCTCTTTTTCAGCTGCATATCTCCAAGAACCCCCAGTTGCGGGAGAAGTAGTTTTATCACAGTACTTAGACAGTAATTTTTATCGTGCCAGTGTTACACATATACAGGAAGAAGAAGCAACTGTTACTTATGTAGATTATGGAAATTCTGAACGAACGTTGTGGAAAAAATTAAAAATATTACCTGCCGATTTAAAAACGGTAATAAAATAATTTTCATTAATATATATATATATATATATATATATATATATAACTATATTAATATAATAATTAATAAATATCTTTATCTCACTACGTTCAGCATCAATCATGTAGCACAAAAATTCTTTTAAAAGATATACCAACCGATGTTACTATGACCGAAAAAGTGTCACAATATCTTAATGATTTTGTAAGTAAATATGAACCTTTGAAATGTAACTTTAATGGTTTACCTTACGAAGATGGTGTACAATTAATTACGGCAAATGGAGAAAGTGTTAATGACAAAATAAAACAATTGCTTATACCAAATTGGAAAATAGAAGAAGGTAATATCTCTTGTTTATTATCAAATTTATGATTTATAATGAAATTATATTTTCATATATAAAAATAATTTACATTATAGATAAAACGGTTTACACGCTTGATGACATAGACGTGGTACCTTTGGGAAATATTGGTGATACCGTCAATGTTGTGATTATGAATGTTATCAAAGAGGCTTCTGAATATTTCATGTGTCTTTTAGATTATGAACTGATATTACATGTTCATGAAATTTTACCAAAATTGGTACATCTTTTAAGATTTATTTCTAATATTTTTTTCATGAAAATATTGGGGGAAGTAAGAAGTTCTGAGCGTTTTTATCGTCGAAATAAAGAGAAAAACGCTCAGAACTTTTTTTACTTCACCCATTGTATATAATATATAATTTATATTATTTCCTAGATGAAAGAATACTGCGATAATACGGAGTATTATATTCCTCGAGCAAATGAATTATGTTTAGCCTTATACAAAGATAATTGGTATCGTGCACTTTGCTTATCTAAAAGCGAATCTGCAGATAAAGTTGCTATATTTTATATTGATTATGGAAACTGTGAAGAAGTTCTACACCATAATATTAGGCCAATGACAAGAGACTTTTTAAAGCCCAATAGTCTTGCAAACATGTGTAATCTTGTCAGTGAGTATTACATATATAAATATACGCAATATAAGAAGGTATACTTTTAATCGGCAAAATGAATCTTTACGTTTATATCATTTCTTTTAACAGATTTACTTCCAGAAGATAAAGATGGATCTTATTCTCCTGAAGTATTAAAAAGAATTTCAGAATTAGTTAAAATTAATGAAATTTACATAGCTAAAATTATTGATTGTGATAACGGAAATTATAAGGTTGAATTACCAGAAGTTCGTCGTCAATTAATTGAAGAAAAATTAATACCGTCTTCTTAAAACTATATCATTACATTTATGTTATTATTATAAGTACAGCAATTAGGTGCGTTGATATTAAATTCATTGCATAATAATATCGCTACCTTTTTATTGCCAAAGAATATTCATCAATTGTTTAAAAAGATGGACTAAATTTATCGAAAATAATCTCTATTATTTCGAAGAATAACAGATATATGATTTACTCTATAAGTAAATACTGAATTTATTGAAAAGGCACCAAATTAGTTGTTACATTAATTAATTGTTATTAATATTTACACTATATAATTATGTTTTAATATATATGACGAAAAATTTTGATTTCTTAATTTAGGTAAAATGATGAAGAAAAGAGCACAGTTGCATCTTTTTAATAAATAATAAATCTTTTGTTGAAAGATAGTGCAATATATAAAAAATATAAGAGAATGAAATGGTTATCTCCGTAACATCGATGTATTTAAAAAACTACGTTACTCTTAATGAACAAAAAATAAGCATTTCTTTAAACTTTATTGAAAACAGAAAAAAAGATTTAAGTTTTTGTTTTTTTTATTTTAATCATTCTTGATGAGACTTTCATTTAAAGAAATATATATATATATTTCTTTGAAGAGAAGGATAATTTTAACAAGAAATAAATCTTGTAACATATGTATGGATTTTTTATAAGAAATACAATTTTTTTACTGTCATATTTCCAAACATCATTTATATAAAAATATTTTTAAATAATAATAATATAATAAGAATATATAAATGTGTTATCACCTGTGTACTGGAGATTATTAAGTCGATATATTATAGTTTGATAAGAATAGAAACTAAACCACCAGATGTCTCTAGTTGATTATCTTATCATTATCACGCACAAAGTGACAAAACAACTTAATAATCCTAACCTCTCTTAATGTTTTATATTAGATGACAATCTATCTTAATTGTGTATTATTTCATTTAAAATAAGAAAAAAAAGGCTTCCAACAGAGTGGAAAAATAATGAACGTTCAAATAAGGTTCCCTTACGAGGGTTTATTACACAAGTATACAAATGCGATGAAAGGATGGCAGTATCGTTGGTTCATTCTTAGTCCAGAAACTGGTGAATTACATTATTTTTTAAGTGAATCTGAGAAGAATCAAAGACCACGTTGTTCAATATATTTAGCTGGGGCAGTTATAGCACCTAGCGATGAAGATTCCAATACTTTCACCGTTAATTCTGCTACAGGTATACTTTCTCGTTGATAATGTTTTTCCTTTAAATAATGTAACATTATAATATAATTATATTATTAATCAATTTGATTGTTCTACGACCAATGTAGGAGATATGATAAAATTAAGAGCTACTGATGCTAGAGCGAGGCAGGAATGGGTGGACAAACTGAGAGCAGTTACAGAAATGTATACAAGAGCGATAGCTAGTAGTCATCCTCCTTTACCACCAAGAGAACATTCCACTAATGCAAGCAGAAATCCTGTTGCCAAATTAGAAGTCCTTGATGCATTTGCTAATTGTCAAGAACAATTAAGAAAAGTTGAAAAGTATAACATTGCGTTGGTGCAATCCATTGAAAATTCTAGTATGAATTTAGACTCGGATTTATTAGTCCTCAAAGCTATGGCTCATACGACGTTACATACATTAAATCAATGCCTTAATATATTATACCAATGAAATGATACTCTTCGAGAAACATTTTTTTAAAAGAAACAAAAAAAAGAACACTCGATACGCAAATATTCATTAAATAATTCTCTTCCTCGTGTAGGAATATATTCAAGCATATCTGATACATTTCATTTTATTTCCATTTTAAATAAGTCTCTATTTACTTATCGATAATGTGTAAATCTAAAGAAGAAGTTCTTCCAAGACAAGTTCTAATAAAAAGTTAATAAGATCTCACATTAATTTTTTTTTTGCATTAAGCGTTGTTTACATCGTTTACAATAAACATTTCTATATTTATCTCATTCATTTTTATGAATCTTAATAATTAAAATTATACGTATTCTACGTGTTTTATTCGAGTATATTGAAATAATATTAAAAAAAAAATAGATTTAGATACTTGGTTTAGTAACACAGCAAATATATATATATGCATTATAATGCATTATAAAGAAAAAAGTAATAAATAAAAAGTAAAAAAATGTTGCCTTCCTTGTTTATAAGCAAGCAGCTGGTTAAATAGGCACATTTATGAAAATATTATTGCCGAATTTGAAATAATTTAGAATAAATATTATCTCGACGTTCACACATGATAAAAGAACGAACATATCGTTATAAATAAGAAGAGAAAGAAATTAAAAAAAAGAAAAGAAAAGCAATACATCTGATGATCACACAAGTATTTTAGTAGAACAAAAATAATCCATATGGATCATTGTGCGATCGTAGAATGTGAACATCAATATCAAGGACGAGCATTTAGGTGAAGGTAAACCAGTAAGTTAAACTCTCATTTCGCTCGTAACTTTAACACAGTGATCTCCAATATAGAATAAGAGAAACGTGTCAGTGATATTTTGAAGAAGACGAATTTAAATCTTCTTCCTGTGAAATTAAATTGGAAAGAAAAAAAATAAATAAATAAGGCATTGCTATAATTAATTCTCTTTATCAATCAAAAAGGAAGAAATACGCTGCCACAGTAAACATTTTTAAAATCCTTTGAATGAAGACTATACAAGAAATTTGAAAATAATGTCTAACTCGTCCGTGCCATCGACTAAGATCATCGTTTTACAATTAAACGATACAAACGAGCCATCCTCGAAGAATAATAAATTTTTATTTGGATTTCATTTAACTAAAACTATATGGGATGCATATCCTTGGGTAGGATTCGTCGAACATGAAAGTGTCGCTAATCGAGCAGGATTAAGGTATATTTTTAAAATACACATCACTATCTTCATTTAATATTATATAAATTAAAAAAAATAATACTTCAAAAAAAAACAAAAAATTATGTTGCTAATAAAACAATTATATATATAAGTCGTATGATTTCTATACAAGAACTATGACTTAATCGCTCGTAATAAATTATAAAACCTGATTGTATAGATCATTATCTGTTACATTTAATCATACGGTTACAGAATCAAATAATCGATTGGAAATATGACACATTTATATCCTTTATTAATTTTTAACTAAACAATATATATATTCTTTCTTAGACCGGGTGATATTTTACTTGGCATTGATGGTACCGACGTAGTGGGTTTAAAAATAAAATATATTGCTGATTTGATAAATGAAAGAGAAGATAAAAACAATGTGAAGCTTCGTATTTGGAGACATGAGCCTCATATTTCAGAAGATGAAAAGATTGGTACAGCTTGGAGTAATAAACCACTTCCAGATATAATTATTAGATTTACCGACGTATTTTCAGCAACTGTAAGTTTTACAATGTTTTTTTTATCACCCGCTTATTCTTAAAATTGTAAAATTACGTAAAAAAGAATTAGTTTTAAGAATAAATAATTATAATAAGTTTACATTGATTTATTTCTCTTTATCTGTAAAAAAAACTTTTAGTTACGTTGCTTAGAATGTCCTATTTGTTTGGAAGCTACAACGCCACCAATTTCACAATGTGTGAACGGTCATATACTTTGTTTTAAATGCAGACCAAAAACGTCGAGATGTCCTGTTTGCAGAGTACGACTTGGCCAGGGTCGTTGTCTCATTGCCGAAAAGATTTGGAAAGTTATTTTTGATATTTTTGATACGAATAATGAAATGGAGAAATATACTAAAGCGACCCATAAGACTATCGTAGAACGCTTGTTTTGTAGATTATCTACACCGAATATAACAAAAACAAATCAGAAAAATATCAATGTCCCTTCAAAACCAAAACAATCATTATTAGCTAAATTGTTTCTTGGTGGTGTAGAAAAAGCTGCTTCTACAGAAAATCTTGCCACAGTATCACAGATAAACGACAAATTATCAAGATTAGAACTTAATAATATCTGTAATGGTAATAATTTAGAAAGATTGACTTTAAATGATCGACAAAAATCAGCAAGTACCAGTGAACTTTCGTTAGAAAAAGTAGACTGCGAAATGGATAAAAAGCATGAATTACAAACGAATATTACCGTTCAAACTAGGCCCTTAAACTTAGATTTGGATTTAATTTTGGGTGGATTTAATTCTTTAGTATTTAGCAAAAAGTTATCTTGTCCATTTTATATACAGAAAAATTGTGAAATTGTTTTAACAATAATCAAGTTAATGGATCACCTAATCATATGCCATAGTAGTAAGATAATTCATACTCGTGGTGGAAGAATTAAACTACCTATTCCATCATTTTATGGACCCGATGATGTTTTTCTGATGCATTATATGAACAATATGTTTATTCTTCAGGTACGTTATTATTTATTTATGGTAATCAAATATTTGATGTATTTTATATATATATATATATATATTTTTTTTCCTCTTGTGCAGGTAGAAAATGGTTTAGTATGGATGATAGATGTATTAGGAAATAATATGAATTTAAAGTGGACTTTAACTGCAACGGGAAATTCTAATACAGAAGTAATATGTACTAGAGAAATGACAAAACTTGAATACCCTATGGTACGTTTATCAAAAGATATTGTATTTTTACCAGAAATCCTTGGAATAGATACAATCGACGTCAAAATTATTGGAAATGAAAGCGAATTAGGAATATGCAAAACAAATTTAAAAAAGGTATCAATATTCATCATATTTTGATTAATTATTATATATTGAATACATGCAATACATACGTACAAGTATATAAAAGTACGAATAATCGTAATGAAAAAATACATTAAAATATTATATGAATATTTGCATTTAACAAACATTTGTAGTAAAAAACGATAGATATTAAGTATGATAAAATTTGTCTTCTTACAATATTAAATGTTGTTATTTAAATATCTTTCTGTATTATCTATTATTTAAAACTTTGCATAACTTATGCGATAATAACAATGATTAAATTTAAAAGAGAGAACACTTTTTTTTTAATCTTCGTTTAAAATTTTCGGAATGTTAATATTTAATAACAACAAGTAAAATTCTTAATTGAAAAGTTATGGCATTTTATTTAATATATTTTCCATGTATGGTTTAAAAAAGTCAAATTGTCCTGTTCGCGAAGCTTGACCAGCCATAACATCATGAGCATATTTCATGACTGCTAAATAATTTTCTTTGCCAACAATGTTTAACTGAATATTATAAACATGTGTATCACATGATGGTAAAGTAATCATTTTATTTGGAGGAACTGTACGTTTTCTTTTGTTTGGACCAGATACATCACCTACAATTTCATTTTCCTCCTTTTCTTTGTCTCTCTTAGGACAACTACAAACTCTAACTAGTAATTTACGACGCCCCATGAAGTTACCCTTATGATCTTCTAACGTGAAAATAAGTTCTGTTGGTCTACGATTCATCCCGGATGTGCAACTATTTTTACAAAAAAATTGAAAATACAATTGCACATATTGTGAACCAGCTTGTGGTGTACGCAACGGTGTAACAACAGACATATGATCATTATTTTCCTCATACATGCTCATTGGATCTAAGCAACGAACGACATGTTTAATTACTCTAGGATCTATGTCTTGATTGCTACGATTTGATGTAGCCATATGATTGTGGCATCTTTGTACAGGATCATTTCTATATTGATCCAAACTAAATACCATAGAAATACGCAGATATAAGCCATCCAAAGTAGGGTTCCATTTGAATCGTACAGGCAAGGTTTGCTCCATATTGATATATACTTTTTTAAGACTTTGAGAGTACTGTACACAAAAAATAATAGAAAACAATCTATTAGCACAGATTTTAAAACATTTGATGCGATATTTTTTTTTTAAGATGTGGTAGTTAATTTCACTTTATAGATATTAATTCTTTTTAAAAAAAATTAATATCCATTTATACAATATTTGTTACTACCACACATCTCTTATATAAACTAATCAATACCCACACAAGCTTCAAATGGTCACATACAATATTCTATAAGCTTCCAAACAAAAATATCTTACTTTGTTCTCCTTCTCAGTGCACTGTAAGTTTTGTAATTGTATATCGAAGTCATTATCAGAGTATTCCATCTGAGCATAATTATAACTGCAATAAAAACTTGTAAAAAAATCATCATTATTCAACAACAGGAAGAGGCAGAATTAATCTGCAATGAGTAATATATTGTATTAATGAGAAAAAAAAAAATATTCAAAAGACAAAAAATAAAACAAAAAATTTGATTCAAAGATGATTGACCTTTAAGTTGATATAAGGTAATAAAACTTGATGAAAACTATAAGTCAAATTTTATAACGGCAAATAAATATATTTGAGATGAGAGAGCGCAAATGTTCTAATTTATTAGCTATAATAAATCATAGTATATAAATTCTTTTGCGAATGAATAAAAAATGATGATCATATATATTATATAATATATAATTTTAGTTAACATATATATATATATATATATATATATTATAAACTAAAACTAGAGAGAAAACAATATTACAACTAAGAATGAAATAGAAGATTTTGGAATAATCACACTTTTGTGTATTATTGTAAAGTAAAACTTGTGCATTAAATATAACCAGTGATGAAATAAAAATGAGAGAATAGGTAAAAAAAAAATAGATTAATGATTAAATAATAACGTTGGTAAATATATATACAAACAAAATATATGAAGCACCTTAAAATAACGTTAAAGTAACATTTACAATCAATCACAGTGAAAATCATCCACCACTCTCGTTAGGTATTAATTTTTGTTTAGAAATTACTACATATACTTATGGACAAAAATACGTTTTAACAAAAAGATTGATGATTTTCACTATGAACCGACTGTATATTATTAATATATTCCATATTATATGCAATAAATAAATAAATAATAAATAAATAATAAATAAATAAATAATGAGAAATTAAAACATTACCATCAAATGTTTTGATGTATTCTGATTTGGTAAAATGAATTGAAAATCGAGATGGCCTGGAAATTCTTCATATGTAGAAATGGCATCATGTCGTGGATAAAACTGTTCCAGATTCAAATCCTCCAATTCATTTTCTTGATTTGAATAACTATTTAGTTTATATTTTTGTTCTTGTATATCTTGAATGTCAAATATAGGTATTCCATTTTCACTGTAAAATTAGAAAAAAATAACAATGTATGTATGTTTCCCTATGTGTATAAATATATATATATATTTATTTATATTTATATATAAGCTTGAAATAAACGTAAAAATAATAGATTTCTTTTTATTGCAACTAATATATTTATATATTACATAAAATATGATTAACTGAAACATGAATCGATAATTTAAATCGCCATTTATCTGAATATAGAATTGAATTAATATTTTGTAGAATTTAAGTCAATGGATTATTAAAAATTATTATTTACTCTGCTTCTTTCTGCATTAGAGACAAGGTTGCTTCATCTATTAGATCAGAACCTCGATAAACGTCATATTCATTTAAATTTGACATTTTTATTACACCGGTGTACACTTATTAGCACGAACTACTTGTCAAAAATAAAACTGCATTGTCAGTTATGCAGACGCCATATGTAATCAGAAAATTCTTTGTCCCATGTTTAACAATAAAAAACCGGTTTTAAAATATCTGAAAGGTGATTGATGCGATTAAAGGACATCTACCTATTTTGAAAGTAGTGATTGGTTTAAATAATTTAAATGTTACCAATCAACTAACGTAAATTTCGCGCTATAATACAATGGGCGTAATTAAAGTAAATTTAGCGGTAAAATTAACAAATGTAAAATGTCGTATAAATTTAGTATTAGATCTGATGATTAGTTATTATCCAACTCTACGATTAAAAGTTGTAAAATTATCACCAATAATAAGACTCTTATAACTCGATACACTGCTACCATCTGGTAATGAAATTTGGAAGATACTTCAATTCGATTTTGAAAGACTTAAAATGAAATTAATTTTTGTAATTATCGATAGTTTCTAGATTTCTCTAATAAATAGTTTTATATTGCAAAACAATTAAGTTAACAAGAGACGAATTAATTTATTTATTTTGAAGTAAAACCATCAAAAACGAAAAAAAATGCCTATTACTTCGTGCAAATTGTGGCAAAATGTCTCTAACTTTGAGTATCGCTTTACATCAATATTATGATTAGTTTATCAACGAAAATAAAGAAATTAAAAATTTAATTAAATATATTTGAAAAAATATAGACGAGGTATATGTGACATTATTTGTTGATACACATCTAATTTGGTGTTTAATATCTTAAGACATTACGAATAATTCGTTACAGAGTCATTGCAAACGCTATAATGATCTTAAAATTGAAATTATAATAAATAATATAAAATGACATCAGTACCACCAATAAAGACTGAAGCGTCAAATACAAAATTAACGGTACTGGAAACTCATGGGTATGCTATTGGAAACGTTATTGGCGTGGGGTCTTATGCGACAGTCAAAGTTAATATTTTTCACATTTAATATATTCATATTGCACATAAAGAAATAATATATAATAAATAACATATATATATATATATATATATATATATATATATAATAAATTTGTACGCAGGTTGCTAAATCAGAACGGCATAATTGTCAAGTAGCCATAAAAATAATTTCAAAATATCAAGCACCAAGTGATTATTTAAAAAAGTTCTTACCACGTGAAATCGAGGTTGTTAAAGGATTGAAACATCCTAATTTAATTCGTTTTTACCAAGCTATTGAAACAACGCATCGGTTAGTAAAAGGCTTTTTCAAAGTATATCAATATTCATATTCAATAATGAACTAGTTCATAGTAGTATATCATACATCATATATCATATATCATATATCATATAGTAGTATCACACACGTACAGTAGTATTCAGTAATGAACTAGTTCTTTTAAACGATATTTTATTAATAAAAAGGGTATATATAATAATGGAGTATGCAGAAAATGGCAGTTTACTTGACATCATAAGACGTGATACTTATATCGATGAAGGTCGTAGTCGTAAATGGTTTCGTCAACTTCTTGACGCCGTTGATTATTGTCATGAAAGAGGTGTTGTTCATAGGTACATATTTAGCTTTAAATATTTTCATAATATACTATAAATTTTCTAAGACATAAAAAGTAATTATCATTTAGGGATATAAAATGTGAAAATTTGTTAATGGATATTAATTTAAATATTAAATTATCTGATTTTGGTTTCGCACGTGGTCATATGAAACCAAAAAATGGTACAACACCTTTTAGTGAAACTTTTTGTGGTAGTTATGCTTATGCTTCTCCAGAAATATTAAAAGGTATTCCATATCAACCACAATTGTCAGATATATGGTCTATGGGTATAGTACTTTTTGCTATGGTTTATGGACGACTTCCTTTTGACGATACAAAATATATTCTCCTTTTAAAAGTACCCCAGTATAATAACAATTATTAAATAATTAATTATTTATCTCTAATAGATATATTACTTTTAATTTTTTTTTATATTTATTTTTGAAATTAGCAAGTACAAAGCAAGATCATCTTTCCTAAAGAACCAAATGTATCTCACACTTGTCAATCCCTTATCAGTCGTATACTTGTAGCACCACGTCAACGTTTGCTTATTAGTAATATTAAAAAAGATCCATGGTTAACTATGTCGAGTGTAGCTATGCAGACATCTACTGTAAATGAAATAGTGGTAATTCTTTTATTTTTATAAAAAAAAAGATTTATTTAATATATATAAATAATATATAATAATTTTAATTAAAATATACTTAAAGAACGATTCATCTATATCGCCGGCAATCAAACAAATTAAATCTGAAGAAAGTCATATACAATATGTGAAAAAAACTATAAACGATAAAGACTTACTTCAAATACAAGAAACGGAAGATACCAAGAATGATAATAATAGTAATAATAATAATAATAATACGGATACATTTAAATATGATGTTAATATTCAATTACAAACTGCCATAAAGAATGATATTTATAATAATAGGTAAAATCAAAACTTTTATTTTAAATAATAAAGTTATTTTTATATACTGAAATTAATGGAAATATGACTGTCATTTTTATTATTATATAACTTGTGCGTATACGTTCAATTATTTGTTTAAAAAAATTACTTGTAAGGAATTTCCTGAGATGCCTTAATCAAGAATATACTTACTTAATTATGCTTACCTAATTTTCTACATTTATTAAATATTTCAATATGAAATGCATATCCTCTATTTGAATTGAAAAGAAAAATAAAAAACTATTTTCTTTGATTTATTTGAAACGAAGATGTAGAGATTTCTAATACTTTATTAAATAACAAACTTTATATGAAAGTATACCACATCATATTTGTTTTCGGCCATCAATAACATTACACGAGCAGACTAGAGTGCCCATATTGAACAGATTAAATATAACATTATTGACAACAGAATACATTACTTACATTAAATGCATTTTAATATTTATATTTTTTTCTTGGACATTCACACAAATGCATCAGTACTAACAAACTACAAGCCTCTATTACATGAAAGATCGATATTTTGCAAAAACAAGTAAAATTATTGTACCCATTATAAATACACCAGGTGCTGTTGCTTTATGTAAATCTTTAAAATCATCTGTAAATTGATATTTGTATATATAATATATATATTTGTTAGCTATAATACAATAGATATATATATATATTGTAATACTTTTTATTATTTTATTACCATCTGTATCAGTAATTGTCTTCCATCCTAAACTTCTATTAATACCTTCTTTCCATTGTGAATACAAGATGTTACTTTCTACAAAATAAACAAATTTTATTACTAATGTATTTATAATATATATATATATTTATATATATATTAGCGTTACTTTGTGAAATCCATTAATTCGTGAAATGATTAGCTCAACCCTGAAATAATTATAACTGACCTGTTTAAATATGAAAGAAGACAGAATTAGAAACTTTAAAGACTGATCAAATTTCAATCTCATTTTTTAATTACTCACCTCTTGTGAATTCATATATAACTTCGTTATTTTCTAAAACTACTAGTTTTAGTATATAATAAAATTCTTTTTATATTCTTTCCCAAAAATGCCTAATTATTTCTGGTATAACCTAGGGTTTTCACGATTTAACAGAATTATACAATTTAACGCTGACCATTAATTAATTGATATATATATATATTAATTACCATCTTCACTTATAGAAGGCAAGAAAATGTCACTCGGTACAATTGATCCTGTTTTTATATCCCATTTACGTATACCTTCGGCACTACCTGCAGCTATTGCAGCTCCAAGAGCAGTTGTTTCAGCCATTAAAGGCCTGACTTTCTTGTAAAAAGGTTTATTTTTTTTATATATTTGTATTATATATATAAAAAAAAGGATATTTTAAAATAATATTTGTTGCATACGATAGTTACTTACTCACTGGTGTACCACATATATCGGCTTGCATTTGCATTAATAAATCATTACTAGTCATGGCACCATCTACTAATAACTTAGACAATATTATTCCTGTATCTTTCTTCATGGCTTCTAAAACATCTCTTATTTGAAAACATACGGATTGCAAAGCTGCTTTTACTATGTGGGCACTTGTCGATCTCTCTGTTAGCCCACATATAACACTGAAAATAAATAATTTATTTAATATTTAAAATATATATATATATGATAAAATAATCTTTAAAAAAGGATTATAGTTTTTATTCACCTTCTAGCATCTTTTCTCCAATATGGTGCATATAAACCTGAAAATGCAGGAACGAAAGTGACATGACTATCAGAAGAAACGCTTTCTGCCATGGCTTCACTTTCCTTTACATTAGATAATATTTCAAGATTATTTTTTAACCATTTAATAGCAGCACCGGCAATTGCTATAGAACCTTCAAGAGCATAAACTGGTGTTGCATTTGCACCCAATTGATATGCAACTGTGGTTAATAAACCCTGAGATGAATCTACAATCTGTTATATGCATAGTAATATAATAAAATATTAATTGAAAAATGCTTGTATGTACTCTGCTTAATTCTGTCATATATATATATAATAATAATTATGATAAGTTAATAGATATTATAAATATAATAGAAGTACATCTTACAGCAGTGCCTGTATTGTACAAAAGAAAGCATCCAGTACCGTATGTACTTTTAGCTTGTCCTTGTTGAAAACATAACTGACCTACAAGCGCTGACTGCTGATCCCCTAAACACTGTGAAATATAATATTCATTCTATAAATGCACTTAATTATGTTTGCATATAAACAAAAATATATTACATACTCCAGATATAGGTACACCATGAAGAATATCATCCTGGATATATCCATAAATTTCTGACGAACTTCGAATTTGTGGCAGAATACTTGGTGGTATTTGAAAAAATGATAGTAATTTTGGATCCCATCGTAATGTTCTAATATTCATAAGCATAGTCCTCGAAGCATTAGTAACATCTGTAGTATGAACACCACCATTTACTCCTCCAGTTAAATTCTATGTTTATATCAGAGATAGTATTATGTTTGGTAGAGGTTTTCTATCATTGTAGTACTTTAAGCTCCATCATTATTATCTGTAGAAAAAAACAATAAACTAACCCAAATTAGCCAGGTATCTATTGTCCCAAACATACATTGATCTTTGGCTAAGGCTTCTTGAACTTCTGGTACATTGTCGAGTAACCATTTTAATTTTAATGCACTAAAATAAGGGCTGATAGGTAAACCACATAATGACTTAAGATAGTTTTTGTTCTGATTCCATATTCCTTTTAACATTTCATCTATTATAGAAGTAGTTCTCATATCCATCCATACTATAAATAATCCATAGAAAATTCATCAAATAAAATAATTATATTAAAAAAAAAAGAAAACAAATAATTACCAATTGCATTATATAATGGTTTTCCTGTAATAGAATTCCATACAACAGTGGTTTCTCTTTGATTAGTTATTCCAATAGCCACAATATCAGTTGGATCTATAGTTAATTGTTCTAAATTAAATACAGTTTGACGAAGACATTCTCTCACTGCATCTAAGATTTCTATGGGATCTTGTTCAACCCATCCTTCCTTCGGATAAGTTTGACTTATTGGAATTTGATGATATGTTAACACTTCAGCTGTCTCCGCAGCGAATACCTGGAAGTTAAAAATATTCAGTAAGATTGAGACTCTAATTGAAATAATTAATAAATATGTGTATTTTATTATATTTGTGACAGATTTTACAGACTGATCAAATAACTAATTATGTAAATATAGGATCAATAAATATAGAAGAGATAATAATCATAAATAAATATATATTATACCAAAAATCTAGCACTGCTGGTGCCTTCATCAATTGCACCGACGAGTGGTCCATATCTACTCATCGAATCATGTTTATTCATTTGCCTGAATTATTAGAAAAACTTTAACAACGAGTTATTTATTCAGTGTAATATGACATTTGAATTAAAATCATTGATTATAAATTAAACGAATGTAATCACTTAGGAAGATAACGAATTTATGTTTTAAATAAACGGTATTAAAAATTGTTAAATAATAATTATCCCAATATACTATTTCCATAGTAAATACATTCATATATGAATTTATGAACCGGTAACTATTATTTTTAACGCCCTCTACTGTTAGATATTATTAACTAGTTATTCATAGATCTCACACACACACACACACACACACCATGCATCATGTTAACAAATTACACTAGATGTAATATACACTATTTATATTTATTTAGGATTTAAACGGATTTATATACTTATATATAAATTTATTTAAATACGTAATTAATTGTTCATTAGTATTTTAAAGTATAGCAATTAGTTGTTAAATTATTGGAGTGTTGGGGTTATCAAAACTAAATTTTTTCTTAATTTCTGTGATTTACACTTATAATTTTTATAAATTAACTAATTACATTAAAAGGGAAAAAAATAAAAACAACTTTTGTCAACACAGAAGATTTTCAATAATCTATCTTATCAATAAATTTGTAATATCTATAAATATTCAAACACATTCTGTTTTGACATTAATAGAATTTAAAAAACGTATATTATTATTGTTAGTTTAAGAATTGTCAAATTTCATCTTTTTTATTGCAATTATATAACCTCAAAATGTTGACACAAAAGTATCTTCATTTTAATAAGAGAATGTGTCAAACTTTACGTAAACAATTAAAAAATGTATATTTTCATAAATACAATCATTCTAAAGCAACAAATGTAAATGAAGATGACGATAACGAAAGGATGACACATTTTGGTTTTAAAAAGGTCAAAGAAAGCGATAAAGCTAAAGAAGGTTAATACTATAAATTGTTATATTTTATCTATTTAATAAAATATATTTTTATATTTTCTAATGAAGATTATATATAATAATATATATTATATTTTTATTTTTCCAGTTCATACAGTGTTCGAAAGTATTGCAGACAGTTATGACAAAATGAATGATATAATGAGTTTAGGTATTCATAGAATTTGGAAAGATATATTCATTCAAGAATTAGCACCTACGCATGGAACTCGTTTATTAGATTGTGCCGCTGGGACTGGAGACATAGCGTTTAGATATTTAAATTATTTAAAAGATACTAAGAATGTTAATAACGTTGAAAGTTATTTAACGGTAACGGATATAAATGAAAATATGTTAGACGTTGGTAAAATAAGAGCAGAAAGATTAGGATATACGATAGAGAATAATTTTAATATCGAATGGAAGAAAGAAGATGCAGAAAATCTTAGCTTTCCTGATGAGTCATTTACAGCATATACGATAGCGTTTGGTATAAGAAATGTTACTCACATTGATAAGGTAATATTATTCTAATAGTGAAATTTTATTTTTAAGATATAATTTTATTTAAATTAATATTAAAGTTTAATATATATATATATTTAATATAGATTCATTGATTTTAATGATTATAGGTGTTATCAGAAGCATACAGAGTACTTGAACCTGGAGGTAGATTTTTATGTTTAGAATTTACTCATCTAGAAAATAATATTTTACAGTGGTAAATATAATATCTATATTAAATGCATTTTAGATAAACTTGAATTAATTAAATCCTAGATCCTAGAATAATATATTTTTGTAGGCTTTATGAACGATACTCATTTCAAGTAATACCAGTGATGGCTACATTAGCCATTGGACAATGGGAACCTTATCAATACCTTGCAGAAAGTATACAAAAATTTCCGAAGCAAGAAGATTTTAAAGTAATTATAATTTTTTCTATCATTTACTAATATGTATTTCCGTAATCCAATTTTACTCAAATATTATAAATTGTTTGCAGCATATGATAGATGTAAGCGGTTTCAGAAATACCAGTTATAGAAATTTATCTAATGGTATAGTAGCTATACATTCAGGATTTAAAATTTAAAAATAATTAAAATAAGAATGTAAATATCTTCAGAGTTAATCTATACATTTATTATATGTATAATTGATATTAGATAAAAATTATTTTATATATTTTGTGAATTCTTTTTTATTATATAAAATAAATTAAGAATGTAAGGTGGATTTAATATAATGATCCAATTGTCGCTCACACTTTTATATTCACAATTTATTTTCTAATGTATTATTAGAGACAATTTGGAAATGGCGCCAATAATAGTGATGTCAGTTTGTCCAGACGAAATCGTTGCTATTGGTGAATCAGAAATACATATCGCAAATTTTATTAAGCTCAATTCACAAGTTTCTTTTGCAAAATAATCTAAGTCTAGTATAATCTAGATATCAGTATTTTTAGTTTTAGAATATAACATAACACGAGATAAAAAAAATGGCTATGTAATAATAGTACTGTAAAAAAGAACTGTATGTTGAATTAAGGAGATGTTTAATTATGATCATTAATTAAATAATTCATGTATTAAGTGATTATTAATTTTGCAGCATTCCTATTAAAAAAAAAAAAATACACATATAGTGATCAATATAATAATATTCGTTATTAAGTTATAATAATTTACTGTACTTTTAAATGATTTTGGAGATGAGGTAATAATCACTCTCAAGGATAATTATATTTTTGGTACGATAATATCTTTTTTAAAATATGTTTTTTGTTTTATAACGATTGGCTAACTAATAAAAATGATATATTATAATATTTAATACTATAATTTAAAAAAAATGTAATTTAACATTTAATTTATGTAATTTCAGAATGTAAGGAAAAAGATTGATGTGCAGCATTAAAAACCACAACGAAGAATGGCTATCGGTGTATTTCCTGTTCTTAAATTAGGTGTATTACTTATCAAACAAATTAGTAAACCTTTGGCTAAATTAATAGTTAATCAAGCTAAAAATCATCCTGTATTTCGTACATACTTTATTATTCCACCTGCCCAATGTAAGTATATTAACCTTTTAATATTAAATTAAAACAAATAGGCTTTTATATTTAATAAAAATCAATAATTATATGTGTTATCTTTTTTGTGGTACAGTTTATCATTGGGCAGAAGTTAAGGGTAAAATGTATATGATGAATCTTGGAAAACCAACTAAAGTAGCTAAGTTAAACGAAGCTATGGCAATAGAATTAGGATCTAATTTAATGGGAGAAGTTATTATTTTTAGTCTCGCTGGTGGATGTTTAATATTTGAATATAATCGTCAAGTTGCTAAAGAAATAAAAAAAGAAGAAGCGCGTGCCGCACAAATTCAAGAATTTAAAGATAATATTGAGTCATTACAAAACAATAGTACACAATTGCGAAGTGATGTTGATTATTTACAAGATGTTATAAAAGAATTAGCAAAACGAGCGAAGTATCAACTACCTAAACAACTTGTCTTAACAGAAACTGAGAGAAAAGTTGACCAACCACAAGGTACAAACACTACAATAAGCACAGATGTAATGAACAATACAGAAATGAAAGGTTCACTGGTTGAACGTGCTATAGTATATTATGAAAATAATGTTAAAGCGGATAGATAGAGTTAGGTAATTAGAATATATATTATTTATATTTATTTGAATTTTATAATTAAAATTCGGAGATATTTTTCCATAATGTGATTAGCAAATAGCGATTTCTTATATTTTTTTTAATCAATAATAAGAAATTCCTTTTGCAATAAAATGTTATAGCTTTTATATATTTTGTATATTTTTTATATATCAGAAGTTATTGCGAATGTAACATCAGAATTTTATTTTATTTTTGTTGTTTTCCTATTATATTAGGGTGTTTCTTTTTAGGCATTTTGTATATATTTTTAATTTTACATTAATCTCTTACTTCTGAATTATAGAATATATACAATATAAAATCTACAATAAAAAAAAAACGTAAATTTTAGTTTTTATAAAATCATTGTACTTCATTTTTTTATAGACAAAAATAATATAGAAAAGTTAAGTTAAAAGAAATTGATAATGAGTTAATCTTGATGAATATAAGATATACTTATTGTTGCCAGTAAATCACTATTTTGCATGTAATTCTAGTCTTTTGATCAATAATACCATAATTTGTAATTACCATATAAATGAATAAAAATTTAAATTTAAATAAAGGTATGTATTTTTTAGATTGTATATATACAAAAAGAATAAATATTACTGTACTTATTTTTTTAACTCAGATTAATTCCCTCTCTTAACATTTTTTGAAGTGTGTAAATTCTTGATTCCAAATTTTCAAAATCAATTTCTGTAATAAAAATATAAAATTAATACAATAACACAAAATTATAGATATTTAATACAAACTTGATTCTTTAGAGGAAATGTAACGTGATTTTGTAATATTTCGATTCGAAGAAGTTTTAGTTTGAAATGATTCCATCGAACTTCCTGTAATTTTCATGTGTTGATATTAACTTATAAATAATTATCATTTTAATATATTATAAAATTTAATTTTATAAGAAATTGAAATTGTTTGTAATACCAGGTGACAAACTAGACATTTTAAAGTGACCATAAATAGAAGGAGACCGGCTTCTGCTTCTCCTATTAATGGAACAACGACTCTGCGAAGAAGGTGGAGGAGTACGACGTTTCAATGCAGGACTATTATCACGAGATCTTCTAATAGTGGATTCAGTAAGCTGACGTATTTTTAGACACATAGCAGCATTTTCAGCACGAAGTTTTTGAATTTGTGCTCGAAATGATGCTCGTTCTTTAGCAACGCTATTTTCTAATGCAGTTATTGCATTAGATAATCGCTTTATGCCTTTTCCTGTATTATTTAGAAATATAGATAGATAACGAAAATGGATTAATGTTAATTCATTTATTTCGTTTATGTATATATATATATATATATATTTATTTATATACCTCCGCTAGAGAGCTTACGATTTTCTTCAAGTAATCTTTGATTTGTAATTGAAAGTGTTTCTATTCGTTTTTGAAGATCTTTATTCATACCAGTAGAGTTTAATCTTTCTATTTCCACTTGTAATCTTCTTATTGTTGCTTGCAATATTGTCGAATCAGGTAAACCACAGTATTCCAAGGGCAACGGATAGTGGATTCTTAAGGTTGTTACATTCGAGAATACTTGTTTTACCTCCATAGAGATCAATTTTATACATATTGTTTATATTTAATATTTGATATACAAGGTAATAGAAAAAAAATATTTCACTAAATGTATATGTACATTGTTATATGTTGAAATCTTTATTCTTCAATTATTACCACATTGTAATTTATATATCTAGGCAAAACTGTAAAATTAATTTGTTTTATTACTTACCGATCAAATTCTACTGTATAAGTTAAAATGAGGTATCGTTTATTATTTGACTTATTACTTATAGCAGAAATAGAATTACAATCAACTTTGCGAGAGCGTAACAATTCTAGATCTTCAAAAGTCAATAAATCCAATGTGATAGACTCGCTTGTCTATAAATTATTCTTATTATTACTCTGATGTTAATATAAATTAGATTTATAGAACCACAATGTCAAAGTTACTTTTAATAGTCCTGATTGTAGCATTGCGACAAACACATCAAATTGTTTATAGTTTCCCGTTTTGTGGGTCAAGTTTTCAATATCTTGGTATATTAAATGAAATGATCAAGTATTATACTTATAATATTAAAGTAAATATATATTGTAAAAAAAATCTATATGTAAACAAAATCTTATACGATAATGAAAAAATATTTATAACGTAAAAATAAAAATGATAACGAACATGCAGTATCATAAGACGATCTCCAATCCTCTGCAGTAAATTTATCTGTTATCGTCAATTCTAGACATCTTTGACTTCGTTTAAAAGCCATTACTTTCATTTTAACGACATATTCTTTTCCTCCTTTAAAAGCATACGTTGTCAATAAATTACATCCAGACTCGTTCATATTTAAAATTCTAACAAGATATATATACGTATATATAAGAAAAATCTAACAAAAATTTCTTTCAAATAATATTAAACTAAATGGAGAAAAATGTAATAAGATGTTTTTCTAGAAAATTCAAAGTTGACATTATACATAATCATATCGTGATGTAACATTAGATATATAATAGTTAATTAAATTATTATTTCATATATATATATAATATCAAATTAATATCATAAAATATATAATATTTCTTAGAATGGATAATACATTAAAAGATTTTGTTAATAATTGTCGTTATTTTTAGGTTATGTCGTTTAAATTATCACGTAACAACTTAACAAATGCGTGAAACAAAAGAAACATTAATTATTAGCATTATTAATTTAACAAAATTAATCAATTAATATTTGAATTGTGATTTTTTTTATTGACAGTAATTTAATTGTTTTTAATAGTTTCGTAATATGGTGCATAGAAATGAGTAGATGGCGCCAGCAGTAGGTGTTCCGTAAGAGGGGAGTTTCCACCCGTTAGTGAACCACAGTAGTTAGGAGGAGGTGGTAAGAAAATGTATAGTGTAATATACGTAGTGGTGATATATTGAAGGATCAGCATCAAAGCCCACAGCCTTCATACTTTTTCTTTCTTTTCTATGCGTCATTACTTGATTAAAGTATACGATGCTCGAGTACTTGATGGAATGAATATTCTTATGTAGAGCCTTACAAAAGGAGTAAATGGAGTGGTATCAAATGCGGCATGACGTGCTCATCGCGTTACAAAAGTAAGCTATTGTTTACATCCTAGTTATTATTCGGCGTTTAGATTATCCGACTTGGTATTATTTGTTACTAAGTACAGCTGATCGTAAATGACAATTTTATAAAAAGATGTCACAATTCAATTTGAGTGATCTTTATTTTGATCTAATTTAATATAAAGTATTGTTTTACAAAAGGTATGGGTTACATTGCATGTTCAAATTTAAATTTAAATTTATGTAGCAATAAATATGTTTGTATATGTGTATATGTATGTGTATGTGTATGTATGTTTGTGTGTATGAATATTGTTACATGTTATTATATTTTTATTATATTTTTCATAGATGGACAGAATTCGACTGTTGCGTATGGAATTGCCGTCTGCCACCAGCATAAGCAATATTGGAAACGTCAAAGGAAATACTAAAATATCTTTTGTCAAAAGAATGATATTAGGATTTGTAATCTTGGCTGTGTTAGGCCTATTATATGTACCAGCATATCATTCAGCTCAGGGTCCATTTGTAGGCTTAGGTGAGACTCCGTCCCCTACAGAGCTTCTCAGTGGTTCGCATTTGGTAGCCACTGTAGGTATGCATTCATTAATGTTGCTTGATCACACAATTTACACTTATCGCATCTGATTGCTCAATTATATATATTTATTATTCATAGATATTAAATAGAGCTGTTATTGCAAGATCCATTAAATGTCATTTAATTAATCAACAATGTTTTTGATATAAATTTTAAATAGTATATATCGTATTGAAAAATATAATACTAAAATATTTAGTTATCATTGGCAGGTTTTTTAAACAGGTTTAGTACATTGATAAGTTCGCATTCTGGTATGTTTTTTGAAAATTTATTTTTTCATTATATTTACAAAATTTTTATGCATTATTCTATGCTTTAAATATAGCAATATCTAAAAATCAATGCCCTTATCCGAAAGAGCACAATACTTTTATTTTTTTAAAAATGGCTTTGAAGCTTTTACACCTTGTACAGTGCATTTATTTGGAAATATTAAAATGCAATTTGCAATACAATTTAAACACAAGAGAATGAATTAATTTTATTGATACAGAATTATATTGTAGAATGCTTGAGCTATAGTAGACTTGGAGAAAAAACAAAAAGATATGTATATATATATATATAAATTCATGCGCATGATAGCATCAACAGCTATAAAATAGTTCGGTAATTGATTGTAACATGTTTATCTTTTAATGTAATATTTATTGCATTATCTAGTTATGATAAAGGTATTTAATTTACAGCACAGTTACCTGGTTGGACATACAACACTTCAAGAGATGTAAGAAACTACATTCATCCTGACAATATTACTTCAATTTTAAGTCCAATCGGTATTTGCTCACCACCTCCATATTTAATTATAATTATTTGCTCATCGGTGGGAAACTACAAATCTAGAATGGCTATTAGAAATACTTGGGCTAACAAAAGTAATTTAAATCTTTTATATAATTCTACAGTTAAAGTTGCATTTCTTCTGGGACAAAGTGATAATGATACACTTAATGTATGTATAATTATGTATACATAATTAAGCAAAGAGTTAAGTTTACGAATAGAATTCTTGTATCATGCATTTTTTTTTTATTACAGAGTCTTGTATTAGAAGAAAGTCTTCAGTTCAACGATATACTACAAGAAAAGTTTTCCGATACTTATAATAATTTAACATTGAAGTCTATTATGATGTTAAAATGGGTTACTTCCAATTGTGAAGAAGCTAAATTTATTATGAAAACAGATGACGATATGTTTGTAAATATAATTCTTTTGATGAAAACCTTGCAGGCAAGAACACAGTCTAAAGATATTTTATTGGGATCTCTTATTTGTAGTGCTAGACCTATATTAAATCCTACAAATAAATGGTGAGTATTTTCATAAAGGACTGATTATAATTAATTGATTCTTAGTTACAATAATTATTATTAGGCAGATAAAAATATATATGTGTATATATATAAACATTAAAGAATATTTTATATATTAATATTAGGTATATGCCAAAGTATATGTATCCTGAAAAGGTTTATCCGAACTATCTATCAGGTACAGGATACGTAATGAGTATTGATGCAGCTTTTAAGTTATACCAAGCAGCTTTAACAACGCCTCTACTTCATTTAGAAGATGTTTACATTACGGGTCTTTGTGCAAAGCATGCAAAAATAAATCCTACCAATCATCCAGGTTTTAGTTACGCGCCAAGAAAATTGGAACCTTGTATACTTAAGAATTCCATAACTACACACAAAATTAGTGCATCTACTATGTATGCAATATGGAATAAATTGAATAATACAAATATATCTTGCAATAATAAACAGATTCATGCTGATAAACAAGCTGTTAGCTTAAGCAGAAGTGGTAGAAATGTTGGTTATTATATGGTGAAAAGAAGAGTTGTTAGTAACAAATGTGTTTAACACATCGGATTGCAACATAATTGGAAATGTTGGTATTATCTCACGTGTCGTATTGTATATAAAGACAACATACAGATGTCTTAAAATACTTTCCAATATTAGATGTCACAGAATTCTCGAAATGATATGAATCTCGATTGATTTAAAAAAAACAATACAAATGAGATAAAAGAAAAGAAAAAGAAATGAGATTTGAAAAATTTGATATTCACTGCAAGTGATATTAGAATCTAAAAAAATAAGATATTAATTATTTCTAATATTAAGCTTTATACTTAACAGTAGCTAGTGATCGATGTAGGCCTTCCTTTTTCATCTAAATCAAATTGTTAATGGGTTATTACGATACAAAAATTTGTAATTGATACTTGAAAGAAGGTTTTATATTTTTCCATTTATGCCATAGTAGTTTATAAGGAAACGCTGTCAATTAGATCTTCTACTACGCTATTGATTTATTTTGCGATATAATCGTATCATTAATTTTTTCAGTATGTTCTTATTAATATTATATACGAAGCAATCCAATATATATATATATATGTATAAATTATTTGAAAGATTACTCTATTTACAATTTTAATATTTTCATTTAGATAATGCTTTTTAGTGAGCTTCTTTCAATGTAATTTTATTATTAGAGAGCATACAATATCGTAGTTGGGTATTTGTAATTTTCTTATAAGGTTCCTATTTACATCTCATTAGAAATTTAACGAATTTTATGAATACCTTATTAATCAGAATAAATCTGTTTTTTCTCATTGTCCGTATTATATTAATGCATTGATAAATATATATATAAATACTGTTTTTGTATCTTCTATTGTGATTTACAAGTTATATTCTAATTTTAAATTGAAGTATAAAAAAAAAGAATTTGGTATTCTAAAATTATTATATTTTGTTAAATTTAAAACTTGATATATGTTAATTAATTTAGATATAATATAAAAAAAAAAAAAGAAAAAGTAAAAGAAAAAGCAAAGTGAATAAAAGTAATAATTGTGTTATAATACTACAAAAGATGATACACCAATAAAGTGCTTCCTTATCTTCTGTTATGATGATATTTCATAATGATGTAAAATAGAAATACAGTAATCTCAGAAAACACACATTGATATTTACAAAGAAGTTTAAGGATCTTTTATGAATGCATTAGCTTTTAATAATATTTTTGTCTTGTTTTTTTAAAATTTGCGTAATATTTTTATATATATATAAAAAGAAAAAAAAGAAAAAGGCATTTTTATCGAAAACAATGTACATTCCATTTACATTTTAATCAAGGAATTTAATAAAAAAAGAAATATAAAATTAATACACTTTTATCGAATTAAAAAATTCGTCGATAATGTATTAACTCCTTTCGAACATGTCCAATCGTGTTTTTATTTTAGAAAAGTCTACCGCGTTAATACATATACGCAGTTACTATACATAAACTATATTTAAAATAGTCTTGAGAAAAAGAAGAGAATAAAAATTATGTAAAAACAAAAAATACAAAAAAAATAATTAAATGAATATCAGCAAATAATTACTTAGAACAAAATTTCCGTAACAAAAGCTTAAATTTATCATACATAGTTTTTAGATAACTATCGTCACGTATGCAAGATTTTTATTATTTATTAAATATAATAAACTATATTGTTTGTGTGTGGTTATAAAAAAAAAATGTCAATTTATCGATTATGTTGATATTATAACATAATGATAAAGTATACTTTAATTTGTTATTTTAAATATATTATATTTAAAAAAAATTATTTTGTTTTCCTACTACTATACATAATATAGGTATACTTATATTATATCAAACCGTTCGCGTAATCTAAAGAACTCTATTCTTTTATTGTAAATTGATGATATACGTACATTTATAATAATGCAAATTTATGTACAAATATTATTAAATTATTGAAATTATATTAAATACGGACAGAGAGTGATGGTCCACGAGACTCTTAAAAAAAATTGTATTTAATATAAATATATGATTATAAAAAAAAATGTTATAAAACAATGTTAAAAACTTATGCACATTTATGAATAAATATAATTTTGGCTTTTGTTGCTCTAGAAAAAAAAAGAACATAATTGTAAGAAGTAAAAATGCATTTTCTTTATACAATTTTAATTATTGTACCAATTATATAAAAGTGGAGAAAACGCGATGTTGTTAAATGATATTAAAATGAATAAAAAACGAAAATTTATATAGAAAAATATAAACTCAATTTAACATAAATACCTCTTAAAATAAAATTTATTTATTGACAATCATACACAATACAGAGATATTTTTTTATAAAAAGTTATCGTCGTTAGATGAAAAAGGTTATTTGGCAAATTTATCAAATTTAATAAAACATGATTTTAAATTATAAAATGATATACAGAATAACTATTTTACCCAAATACGTTTAATCGATTTTGCTTTAACGATCACTTATTTAAATTGGTTTAGGCATTTTAATACACACTGTTTTATATTTAATATCATTAATATCGCATAATAGCTTTTATTTTGATGATTAATTATTGTACTATTTTTTTTGTTACATTACGGGAATTACATTATGAATTTATTTACCAGTTTTATCTTCATTATTCCCTTTTACAGATAAATTTTGCAATTTTGAACTAACATCCTCAGTTACGTTTTTATATAAGGTATCTATTACATATTTATGAAATTCCTTGCTATTCTCCAACTTAAGTTGCCTTTTCATTTTCTTACTTAATAATCGTTTAACGTTTGGAACTTTAACATCATCACGAATTGATTTACTCCAATCCTCAACTGTCTTTGTACGACGATTATTAGTATCTTCTACATGTTTACTTATTTGTTGACAATTCAACGCAATATTAGATGATTTAGAACAATACATAAGTTGATATGTATTTCCTACAGAAGTGCTTTGTTTTTCTACGAAAAATAATTTTTTATGTTTTTTACACATTTTATTATTCTGTGATTGATCAGAATTTGCCAAATCATGCTTTTCTTCTGGCGCAGTGATGATTGGACTCATCGAATGATAATTCATTTCAAACGTATTTTTAACATGAATGATTTTTTTTTTTACGAGAAATAATTTTTTATATTTTTTACACATTTTATTATTCGGTAATTGATCAGAATTCGCCAAATCAAGATATTCTTTTGGCATAGTGACGATTTCACTTATCGAAGCAGTTTTATTTCTTCTATTTTTACATTTCTTATGTTTATGGCTCGAGTTTTTGTTATTCTCTGTTATAATGGAATTACAAGCAGCATTATTTATCTTACATGCATTATTTAACAAATGTGCTAAGTTTTGCATATGTCTTTTTTCTTTTCTTATCGCAGATCTACTTTTAACGATTTGAAAATCATCTTCCTTCCTAGGCAATTCGTCCACAGCTGTTATTGTTTCATTTGTATTATTATTGTTATTATTACTATTGTTATTATTGATATTAATTAATTTAGCAGCAAAATCTGTATCAGTTTTAGTTGTAGTTTTGTTTTGCAAAGTTAAGCGTTTCATAAGATGTAATAATCTTTTTTCTTGTTGGTGAATTCTTTCCAATTTTCCTCTCATGGTTATGCCATGACGTGAACCTTTATGCCCCGTTCTACCTTCGCACGCTTTTAAAAGTTCATCGTCTGTTAATATAGGAATTTCCTTTGAGACTTCTTCTTCTTCTTTTTCTGTATTTTTCATTTCTTTGCAAGTTACAGGTCCAGAAAAATTCAACATTTCAATCCTGCGAAAATTATTATACAGCTTTTCTCTTGATTCTTTAGACTTTAACATTACTGTAGCTGCCCTATCGGCAGTAGAGTTTTCGTTAGAAACTGAGAATGAAATTTCATCATTTTGATTATTGACAACAATATTTTTGGCAGCTTTATCAAATGAGGTTTGCCACCATTCAGTTCTTGGAGATGTATAAGTACTGTACCCTAAACCTTCATTGTTAAATTTTAATTTTGGTTTCAAAGCTTCCGTTATTCCATTTTCACTCCTACCCAATCCTTTTCCTATTTTAATTAGAATACAATGAAAAAAAGAAAAAAAATGTATCATTTCAAAAATAAAATCATTATTAAGTGGTTTGGATGTATAAATATATAGAAATAATATTGATAATAAAATATTATGTATTAAATTATATATATATATATATATATATAATCATTGACCATATATTATTATAATAATATCCCAATAACATAAAGAAAAATTATACAACTTATCATGATCATTTGATATATAAAGACATTCACTTTTTTATTTTTTCCCTTATTAACAGAATAAATTCTTTTTGTAAAGATAACAATATTTACTTAGGATATATAAATACAACATATTAATATTATCAAATGCGAGGAAGAAAGAAAAAAAAAAGAAAAGTGAAAGTTTAGTAGAATTAAGTAATAGTATTCCGTAAAGTAACTTAATGCATCCCTTAATTTACAAGAGACTTTTTTTCAATATTTTACCTTCTGTCCAACCATATTTTTGAAGTTGTTTCTTCGCAAAACTTGACGAGTTAATAAACATTACTTTAAAAATACTCGACAAATGTTTTAGTTTCTATAATAACTTGTAATTTTCTTCAACAATAGAATAAGAAAAACTTCACGTGTAAAATTCTAAAATATTTCTCTTCAATACACGATTCGGTAACAGAGAAATGAACGAGTTTAATATTTTTTATGTTGGTAGTAAATTTTGGTAAATCTACTATTTTCCTTGAATGTACGCTAGATGACACTTCGGTTCATAATTTTTGATATCGACCAATCAATCAATCGAATTCATCGATAAATATTACATACTTTTGTTTCCATTTCAAACGAAATAAGAAATATTTTTAATTTACGAACAAATATTCTGTTACTTTATATTAAATAGTGTTTTTTGTTGGTTCTGTTCTATCAACGATTCAAATAAATCGACAGGTATAATATACACAATCTAATTGATTAATACGAAAATGAAATATAGTCATTAGTTGTATTACAAGAGAAAAATATATTTTGTCTATTTCTTTAAAAGGTTATTTTATGAATTTGATAATTTATCGATATGAAAATAATTGCGATTTTATCGAATTTATTTATAAGTGCGGTTTAAATATTGTAAAAACTGTTAAATCATCCATCAAGATTGAGTTTTTTTTAAATACTCTTTAAGTTATTTTACCGTGAGTTAAAAAAAAATTTATATTTTATCAGGAAGATAAAGAAATCAACATTAAGTTGTATGTTCGGTAATTGTATCTTGGGAAAAAATTACGATTTTAATTTCTAACAATATTTGTTTAACCATCACAATTTTGAAACACATAAATAACAATAAATTCTAAATTAAATTCGAAAAATAATAATAATAATAATAATATAAATAAAAATCGATATTTACCCTAATCTGAAGTTTTTTTTTTTAAATTAAATAAAAGGTAACTAGAAAAAATGGCGGCCAATTTAAAAATAAAACAAATTGCAATTATTCTTATCTATCAAACTTATTAATATTAACCGTTATCTTCTTCATCGTTGTAGAATAAATAATAGTAATAATAATAATAATAATAATAATAATAATTAAATTTAAATTAAAATATTTTTTAATGCATCGCGACTACGAGAACTTTTATAAAATCACTAGGCTGAAAAAAAATATAAAATCTGTCTTTTACGTGAAAACTAGTATAATTGTTTATCGATAAATCGATAAATCGATATATTCGACTAAAACACACCTGTAATAGATATATGTATATTTTAAACTAGTTGGTACGATGAACTTACCTTTCGAATA
>JACGTP010000001.1:4380685-4421429 GCA_023678845.1 Mischocyttarus mexicanus
TTATTATTATTATTATTATTATTATTATTATTATTATTATTATTATTATTATTATTAAACTCGGTCAATGCGATTATTTTATAAAATACGAGAAGCCTTTTTCCATCAAGGTAAAAGTTCTTCAATATTGAATATTTAGTTACCTAGATATGTAAGTCACCATTAAATTATAAAACAAAAAGTCAAAAGAGAGAAAAGAATGAAAGATAAAAAAATAGAAAATAATCTTATCGATATCGCGATTAAACTGTGTAATTTTTGTTACTAACATCAAGTATTGAATAGCGATAACAATAATATGTGTA
This sequence comes from Mischocyttarus mexicanus, assembly GCA_023678845.1. Classification (NCBI taxonomy): domain Eukaryota; kingdom Metazoa; phylum Arthropoda; class Insecta; order Hymenoptera; family Vespidae; genus Mischocyttarus; species Mischocyttarus mexicanus. The sequence goes on from JACGTP010000001.1 coordinate 4,380,991, forward strand.
CCCTATAACGAGTGATAATGATTGGTAGGAAAACTTGTTTATACTCTTCCATGAATATTAAACTCGTGAATCATTTTCCAATTAGTAAACTTGCTCATACTTCTAAATTCACGTCATAGCTTGTTCGAGAAACGTGTTTGGATATTAGCTCGAACGGTATAGTCAAGTTTTTTCTTCTTTTATTTTTCCTTTTTTTTTTGCCATATTATCTACACCTACACTTTTACGTAACACATATTTTTATTTTGTAAATTAAATTTAATATTATTGCTTTTTTTAGAGTTTTAGAACATTTTGACGTGTTTTTTATTTTTTCATTTTCTAGAAACAAGGAAAAATACATTTTAACACTCTTCTACGTTGATAAGCTGCGTTATACAATTATTTTTAATACTTTTCGATAGGACGATATGATATCATACTTTAAAATAAAAAAAAAAAAAAAGAAGAAATCTATTATGCAATATGTGTAATAGAAATTTATTCTATTATTCACACGCTTAGATCATCATTCACATATTTATCTATTTCTCTTATTCTTTTTTTTTTCCTATTTGATATATAAAATTGATTTAATTTTATAATAGATGTATCAATGTTTTTTATTTCATACTTATTTATATATGGACAGTATCTTTTTATGGAAAGTGGTTTAATAATATTTTTGAAAAAAATTAAGAAAAGGCATAATTTTCATTAATGTTATAAATAAAACGTAAAATAGGTTTAATAATGTAATTATTACGGTGTAATTAATTATTAAAGTTAATTTTTATTTTAATTGTATTTGTATTTGTTATAAATATGTATATTTATCATTTTTAGACAGATTTTATATTTAACATACGTGTTTTATATTTTAATTATATTAGTTATATAAATATGTATATTTATCATTTTTAGATAGATTATATATTTTACACGCACGTGTTTTATATTTTAATAAAGTTTCTACATTGTAGTGAAGAACTCGAACGATGAATTAATATTTTTTTATTGCAAAAGCATTGAATTATATTTGGTAATATTTGCTTTTTGAACTATTTGATTAAAATAGATAAAAAGAGGAAGAGGAGAAGAAATAGAAATAGAAATAGAAGAAGAAGAAGGAGAAGAATAAAAAATAACAAAGGGAATTAGAATGTAAACATAAAAAGGAATTCTAATATATTTTTTGTGTATTCATTACTTTAATTAATTATACATTGGCATAATGTATCATTATAAATGAGATATCAATATAAATTCAACACACTCTGTTAAAAATAAAGTTCAGAGTGTTATACTTAATTAGATATGACAGAACATTAATTACATTCAAACTTGTTGATTCGAAAATTGAAATAAATATATTCATACGATAAGAATAAATTTAATATAACAGATATAATTTGAACACGTATTATGGATAAAAAGAAAAAATATAATTCTTCCAATTTTTTTTTTTTTTTTAAATAAGAACACAGTGGGAGAATACAAGAATATAATATATATTGTTTAATTTATTATTCGTAATATTACAATAATGGTGCCATTGATTCTGTAAATTTATAAAAAAAAATTATTAATATTATAACCCAGTGAACACAAAACGTTAATATGACGTACAATTTACGTAATTTATGTAATTTAACGTAAATCGTATGTCATATTAACGTTTTGTGTTCACTGGGAATATATTTTTATTGTATAATGTTTTATAAGTTTTTTATTTTATTAAATTAATATTACTTCTTTATACATTATATATTATAATTATTTTTTTTTGATTATATATTATTATAGGTTTTTAAATTATACATCGATTAGAATTTTATATATTATGTTATTATTAAAATATATTTTTTGATATTTAATTTTTTATAATTTATTATTATATATTATATTACATATATTAATTTTTATTAATTTAATTATTGTTAAATATATATATATGCATATATATGTATGCATATATTTGTGTATTCTGCATCGTAATAATATAAAGAATAATTTATAATCTTTTTTAAACAGATAAAAGAAAAACCTAATTGTAAGATAAAACATCTTTATTATCTATAATATAATTTAGATATTAATATTCGTAAATATAAAATACTCAATAAACACACATGTTTCGTACATGCTTGTTTGCCCCATTATTAACATGATTTATTATAACTTCGAAGTACGAATTATTTTCATAAAAAAAAACCCAGAAGAACGAAGGAGAATGTAGGTCTTGTAAAAATAAAAAATAGGAAATAATGAACGAGTTAGTGAGAGAAAAATAGAAGAAGAAAATAATGTTGATGACTAGGAGAGAAATAAATTTATGGAATTTCTTGACGAATAATCTAACGTGATAACATAAATCAATCATACGTTTTCATTTCAAACGTTAAGAAGAAAATTATAATAACTCGGTAACTTTCTATTTTCATTAAAAAAAAAAAAAAAAATAAAAATAAAGAAGAAATAAGAATTATTTTCAAACGTAGTATAGTGAAAAAAAAAAACGTGCGAAGCTTTATGAATTTGACCTAACCTCATTCGTCCCATTTGATTTTGTTTTATCACATCTTTATCCCGTTCATACTCGTTAGTATGAAAAGTATGCGTATGAGAGATGGATAGGGGGAAAGAAGGAGGGGTTGAGGGAGGGAGGAGAGAGAAGAACGCAGAAGGACGTAAAAATGGAAGATGATGAAATAAATTTGAAAAATATGACAAAAATATCGAATGTCGATGAAAGAAAATGAAAATATTAATTAGAAGGGATGAGGGGGAGAGTTGGGGTAAAGGGGATTAGGAGAGAAAAATAAAAAGCGCAATAAATATTTTACTTACGGTTCGGTGATAACCGGTGCAATTTTCAATAGTGTTGACAAAAAGTTTGGATCTTGGCATACCAGTAGCGGCTTTTGAGGGGCACTGTTTACATTGAGTAATCTGAAGAGAATGCATAAGATTACCGCGAATACTGCCAGTAACGCGGTAGACATTTTTCGACGATTAATTTCTTTTTCTTGTTTTAAAACGAATGAACCCTTTTCTTTTATTTTTCTTTTCTTATCTTCTTCTTCTTCTATTTTAAGCGCGAAAAAACTAAACGCGTCTAGAACTTATCTTCTCTTTCGATACACAATGATCGTTTGTTAGTGGGTGGTTTGGTAGTCCCTTTTAGCCGGAACAAACAAAATAAAATAAAATAGAAAAATAAAAGAATACCGAAGATCGGGACCGGGGAGCCGAACTAACACGAGTATGACCGAACCTTTTAAAAGGCTTGGATCTGACTGGTGGCTTTAGATGGGGATTTATAATGCGTGTGTTATATGTATATGTGTTTATGTTTCTATGTGTATATGTGTAGATGTGTAATGTGTAAGAGAGAGAGAGAAAGAGATAGGGTAAGCTAAAATAAAAAGAGAGAGAGAGAAAGATAGTGATTGGGTGAAGGAGGAGGTGGTGAAGGAGGAAAAGGAGGAGGAGGGTGATGTTAAAGAAGGACAGATGTATGTCTCTCACGGGGCGCGGTACTCCTGGTGAATCGATCGACACGACTCACTCATTACAACTCTGACACGAAATTATAAGAGATATTTATTCCCTTTTCTTCTTATTCTTATTCTTATTATTGTTATTATTCTTCTTCTACTTTTTAACTTTAAACTATTACTCCTTTCTAACGTCGCACCGACATTTTTTTCTACTTCCTTCCTTCCTTTCTTCCTTCCTTTAACGCAGAGATGAAACTGAACAGAAAATATTACACCATGCCTATATATCCCTTTCACTCTATCCAACAGTTATGCCGACGCCGGGTTTTTATTTTACCGACATTTAGCGATGCGCGCTTCTCTTTTCGCGTTTAGTATGTGAAGGTTGTAATCTTATATGGCCGGGTGTTTTTAATGTCATCTACATAACATGACCGCAAATATTTTTTGCAAATTATTCTTTTTACCTACCGTCGGTAATGGTAAGTTTTGTTTTTTATCGACACGACGTCGGTAACGCGTTTTCGTAACCTATCTTATCAAAGGTTGAGTAAGTTGGATTTATTTTATCGACGGAAGTAAATTTGATTTATCAATACGATTTTGATAGATAATGTTTATCTTATTTTAATCTTATTTTTATCTTATTGCTTTTTACCACCCTTAAAGGTCAATAACTTTGAGAGTTTTGCTTCGATTGATTTGAAATTTCGACACAACATTCTTGAAACGTTTAACTGTAAGCTAATACAAGACAAAAAAATCTGATTTTCCAATAGTGCTTATATTCTCCCACCCTCCCCCTAACCCCCATCCACGTCTTAGAAAAGATAATATTTATCTTATTTTTTTTTTCTCAACTATTGAAATCCTCGTAAGGTGTTTTATTTTGATTGCTTATCTGTAGTATTATAATTTTAGACACGTAGTTTTGATATGTAGGAAATATAATAATTATCTTTGGAGTGGAATATCCGTACGTGTTTGGAAAATGATTTTTTATGGAATAGTCGAAGTTACTATAATCTTGACTATAAGTGTGTTTCGAAGATTATCGATCGATTAATCTAGACTTTTTAACTTCAGAGTACGATAACTCTAATTAAATTCGGATTTTATAAGAGATTTTTTTTTTAATAGATTGTAGAGTATTAATAGATGTTAATTAAATAAAATACAATTAAGTGGGTGCACGATTGCAATTGTTTCTTTTAATGCATTAATGAAAATAAGATATCTTTCTTTTTATCCGTGAATATTTTAAATACGTTTTCTTTCAGACGACATTCTTAGACGTAAGACGTAAAACAAAGAAGATTAGAGTTTGATAAATCTAACAATAAATAAAAGATTGAATATGCATGGAATATTGAACGAAATGTCTGAAATGATTGAGCATTTTTATTATCGTTATTCTCATCGTCGCGTGGTCATCGTACGATAAACGAAAGAAAACATTTACGGAAATACCCAAAAAAAGGAACTAATAAGAAAGAAGTTATTATTGTTTATATAAAGCTTGAGCTTAAATTGTAAATCTAGCGCGCATATGATCTCGAGAATTGGTTAGAGTAGATTAGATTAGATTAGATCGGTGCAATATTAAAAATAAAACATGAAAATAAAAAAGAAAACAAAAAAAAAAAGAAAAATACAAACTATAAAAATATATCTCGGAAATGACTTAAATCTGTGATGATAAAATCTCTCTTTATATTGAAAACATAAAAGTGTATTTGATTGATACGGGATAAAATGATCGGACATCGTAATTAAAGAATACGGATTAAGTGTAGCTTCTACGTCTGTTAATTAAAATTGATCGAAAAGTAAAAGGGGGAGAGGAAAAGAAGAAAAAACAAAAAGAAAGAAAAATTCCAACGACGTGTTGCATTTTATTTGCAATTGTATTTTCTTTATTTTATTTTTTCGTATTAATGGATTTATCTTATAAAATAAATAAAATAAATTATACGATTAAATCTGATTTAAATGTATATCGAATAAAAAAATAATGTGTATCATCGTCGTATTTATTATAAATAATAGCATAAATTTGTATTGCGTAAGAAAATAAAAATTAAAGTAAAAAAAATAATAATAAGAAGTAAAATCAAATTGATCGACTACGCGTTAAAATAACAATAAAATTGATTCGTAAATTTATATTGGATTTGTTATGTGGATCTCGTTAGTAAAAAAATGATAGGTTGTTAATAACCATGTATCGTAATTAAAAAATAATAAACGATCTTAATGTAGCTTGTTAAATTAGATGGAAAATTTTGACAGGAAAATTTTTTTCAGAGAAACCAAAACAAGAATAATCATAAATTGTAATACTGAAATAATTATATGTATATACGTATAAATACATTCTTAAAAGGGGAAGGGAGCACAAAGGGAGCAAATTCTTTAAAGTAAGGATTAAATATACCGTTTCTTCTCTTTAAAATAAATTCGAAAGAAATATTATAATGAAATATAGAAAGAGACAAAAATTGACGAAAATAAATAAATAAATAAATTTTGGGATAAGAATAAAATTATATACCATATATATAAAAAGAAAGATGAAAAAAGAAAGAGGAAGGATGGAAAAATTTGGCAAAGGACGAAGTGAAATTTATATTTCGCGAGTTCAGTAAGCGTTGTTCGCGATTTCCAGGGAAAAGAGCTTATCGTACTAAAAGAAAAGAAACAAAGAAAAAAAAATGAGAGAGAGGGAGAAGGAAGAAATGAGAGTGTGTGAGAGAGAGAGAGAGAGAGAGAGAGAGACATACAAGATCCTCGGAATTCGTGGCAAGCAGGCGCAGAGTGAATACCGTTAGCGTCTTCCCCGATCGTCGACCGGATCGAACGTTATAAAAGCCGAACGTACCGATCTTAAAGTAACAGTGGTCACTTTGGTCTTGCAATGGCTAGAAAGAAGAGTTCATTATTTCCCTCAGGAACTTCTTCTTCTACTTCTTCGTCCTATTCGAAGAACGGAAGAAAATGTTGTTGGGCAGTTGTCTTTCTTGGATTGTCCATTGCTGCATTGACAAATGTCGTTGATTCGGCATCTGTTAATCGACCTAAAAGAGACTTCGTTATACCCGATTGGATCGAAATAGTTGAGGAATCATCATCGTTAGATGACAGATCGAACGTTCGTAGAGCTATTAAAATTCGTGAAGCTAAAATTACTTACGACGGGGCCCAATTGTGGAGGGTTCGACCTGCTGGTGAACAACCCGTTCTCCAATCGGATGCCCTTACCGAGTTACAGGAAATTGGATGTTAGTAAACACGTTTTATATTTTTTTCTTCTTTTTATTTGACACTTATTTGCCGTTTTTTTTTGTCGTTGTTGTTGTTGTTGTTGTGTTTTATTTATTAATTTGTTATTTTATTTACCAGTTTATTTAGATGTATTTTTTTTATTTCAAGAATAATAGAGATACGTAATTTTTATTATATTTATTTATCGACTGTATAGTTTTATTTGTGTTTATTAGTTTATTAATTAATTAATTATTTTATTATTTTCAATTTGGAATGAAGAAGTGTATAATTTTATGTTTTTCTTTGTTTTTTTTTTAATGGATAGTAACTTCACCCTGGTTTAGTAACGATACCACCGTGGACATCATGGTGAAGCAGGATGAAATCGCAAGAACGTCTCGTACTTTAAAAGAAATGAACCTTCGTTACGAAATCGTGATAGATGATTTACAGAAAGCAATTAATGAAGAAAATCCGCCATTGTCGGTTGAACTTATGGAGGAATTGGAGGGACGCAAAGGTTAGTAGTATGATAATTCTGTATTTCCATTTTCTTTCGTTCCTTATTTTTTCTGCTGCTCCACTCATTGCCTGTTATATTCGAATGGAATGAATCAAACTTTATTATCAATAATAATTCACCTTTTTTTGCTTATATCGATCATCATTCAATTTTATTCTTCTACCTGTGTTCTTTATCTTATTTTTTTTTCATTGGGCTTTATTAAATTTAATCGATCAGCGAGAAAGAACGAAAATCGATCGAATCCTATTTCGATCGAGAAAACAAAAAAAAAAAGAAGAAACAAGCAACCGATTTCATTTCTTTTAACAATCCTCCTCCACTCAAAAACAATTACTTATGCGAATGCACATAATCGTTACTACATTATCAACACCGATCACGTATCGATGAAAGCTGCTTAAAATAAATTGAAACTCTTACTAGATCATCACCCGTTAGAAAGTGATTTTCAAATAGAAGACAGTCTTCTCTATCCTTCGATTTCTTCGTTCTTAATCCATAGATTCTAAAACTAATTTAATAAATTAAAAACAATTATTATTATTCAACGATAGAATAATTTTATATTTAATAATAATTAATATCAATTTTTAACGATAAGAAATATAAATAGAAAAATAGAAATATAATAATTTTCTACGATAGAAATTGATTTACAAAAAAAAAAAAAGAAAAAGATATGTTATATCTTCGAAAGAATAAAACTCTTTAAAAAAGAAAATTTTGTAACAGCTGATCGACGATAAGAATATTTATTTACATTTTTCTTTCGAAATATTTTATATCTCTTTAAATTGAAATGTTCATTTTTATTTGAACATTTCAATTACATTGATAAATATCGTTTAAGTCGTTGACCTTTATAATGGTTTGAAACTACTGACCTAGATCGTTGAGTTTTATCCGACAATATCGATTCAACGTAAACAGTTATACCTGTTGGGAAGCATGTACAAGTATATGTATATAAATACGTTACTTACAATTCACCTATATATACAAATATTATATATATACATATATACACGTAATTCATGTATACACTTTAGTATGTTGTTTTGATCTATTATCGTTTGAAATCATAATCAGCATTTTTACGATCAAATTTTTAAATAATTATATAATTTAAATAAATGGAAAGGAGGTGGTATCACTCGAATCTATCAATTTCTAATCAAATTTTCTTTCATTTCGATGAAAAAAAATGATAAAACAAAGATTAGAGACCAGGGTTTAGAAAATTCCTTTGATTAGTTTTTTTTAAATTTATTTTTTTTTTGTTTTCGAATAGATTATTAGAATCATTAGTTGGATTGAAGAATCGTAGAAATTTTTTAGCTCGTTACGCTTGGTGGCAGGGAATGGTGGTGAAAATACGAAGTAATTATCATCCACGTCCTCGTCCTCTTCGTTATCCCATAGCTAGTGTGTATGGTGCCCATGGTGGAGGTGGTGGCCCTTGGCATTTTAGGGGTGAGCTTTGTGGGCTTTGGAATTCACTCTTTCGATTCAGAATCTTCTTATTTTTCATTTATTCATTTTTATCATATACCCCATAGTATATGCATATTACATACATTTTACTATTAAGTTATACACGTTTATTTATTTATTTATTTATTTATGTTTATCGTATATATGTATTTATTAAAAAAACCTATAATCTTTTAAAATAATCATTTGTTATTATCGATTATAACAAACGTTTTATGCTCTGAATCTATGGAGTGTGTTTAATTACCACGTGTCATTCTTAATACAATTATAATTTAATCATAAAAGATTCTTATCATTAGGTCACAGAATGGAATGGTCGAGTTATCATCGATTAGATGATATTTATGGATATCTCGATTTCTTGGCACAAACTTATCCGGACGTTTGTTCGGTCATGAACATTGGTAATTCTGTCGAAGGTAGACCCTTGAAGGTACATCTCTTCGATTTTTTAAAAGAAATTATGAAAATAAAAAGAATTTCTTTTTCTTTTGTGTGATAACAATTAGTATCTTTTATTTTTGTTTTTGTCATTTAGGTTATTAGAATTAGTAATGGTAAGGCTGGTGCTCCAGCATTATGGATAGATGGTGGTATTCATGCAAGAGAATGGATTTCACCAGCTGCTGTAACTTACATCATCGATTATCTTGTTGAAAATAGCGAGTCACTCGAGGCTGATTATTATATACTACCTGTTGCCAATCCAGATGGGTATATATATATATCTATACATATATTTTTTTATTTAAGAAGATAATTGTAGTTATTCTAAATATTGACGATCTTAACGATCTTGTTTAACTTTTGTTTCGTTTGATTCTATTAGATACGAATTCACATTCACGAATGATCGTTTGTGGCGAAAAAATCGTGGAATTTCTGCTGGGAGTCAATGCTTCGGCGTAGATCTTAATCGTAATTTCGGTTACAAGTGGGGCGGATTAGGTACAAGTAAAAATCCTTGCAGCGATATATTTGCCGGTTCTGCGGCATTTTCTGAACCGGAAACAAATGCTGTTAAGAATTTCTTCGAAGCAAGCGCGGCCAATTTCAAGGTTGGTTTTAATATATTTTAAATAAACAAACAAATGTTGATCGAGATTTGGTATTTTTTTTTTTAAATTTACGAACGAGGAGTGTCTCGAAAATAATTAAACACATTGATTTCTTTTTTTTGTTCATTTACTTTAGGCTTACCTAACGTTCCACAGTTATGGTCAATATTTCTTGTATCCATGGGGTTATGATCGTCGTGTCCCACCAGATTATGCAGATCTCGACAGAATCGGTCATTATGCTGCCAATGCCATGAAAAAAGCAGATGTTGCAGCGAGTTATTATACCGTTGGTAACAGTGCAACAACTTTGTATGCAGCAGCAGGTGGTTCCGATGATTGGGCGAAAGCAATGTTAAAAATCAAATATGCTTACACTATCGAATTGAGAGATACCGGAGTTCATGGTTTTGTTTTACCAGCACGTTACATCGTTCCTACTGCTAAGGAAGCATTAGCTGCTGTTCAAGTTATCACTGAAGCTTGCAAATCTGTATAATTAATTTCTCTTTAAATAGACTTATATATACTTCGATATTTGTTCCGGTAATTTTTAAAAGCTGACTATAAATCGAAAACTTAAAACAAAAAAAATTAATTTCATAATACAATTAACATACAAATTTTTAATTTATTTTTTTTTGTTCTAATCGGTACACTTTCATAATTATCGGCGCATTTATTATTTCGTGCTATATTTATGATTAACATTTTGTATTAATTTTAAAAACAAAAAAGCGATGTTCATATTTTTTTTTTCTGTTATATTTAAGTATAGTAATTATATATAAATATGTATTTATATTTATATATATATATATGCAAAACGAGTTGCCATTAGATAATATGTAACAAGTCAAAACCTACAAATGCCATAATCTAATAATATAATTAATTAATTATATAAATTTTTATTTATATATCTGTAAACCAGAGTCAGGTATCTATTATTACATATTAAATATAATTATTTTTTATAATCGACAATAAAATAATTTATGATACAGCAATTGTTTTTTTTATGTTACAATAATACCATCGTTGAAGTTTATTGAATACAATTAATGATTCAACATCAACCAGGTAATCCAAGTGACGTAAGCGGATACTCTGGTGTAAACCGATGGTGCATTTTTACCACCGCACGGAAAAAGACCCCACGAAACTATCCCAATTACTTCAGCTTGGCCAAACGCGTTTAACGATACCAACGGTCCTCCCGAATCTCCCTGAATATGAAAAAGATAGAAGAAAAAAACAAAATAATTGTTAATAAAAATTCATCTACAAAAAAGATGAAGATTTGTATGAAATGAAAAAAAAAAAAAAAAAAAATAAGAAGAAGAAATTTAACCTTGCAAGCTGACAAACTACCGTCCAACGGTCCAGTACAAATATTAGTCCGGTGTAAAGGATTTCGACCCTCGTGACGTAATCTCTTATCCAATATACGTTTACACAAATTGTAATTTAATATAGGTAACATAGCGGATTGTAGTATTTCCGGATTGACCGGTAATTTAGTTCTACCTATGCTACCCCATCCAGTTAATATGGCTTCTCCTTCGGGAATAGATTCTGGATACGGTAGAAGAACCGTTGATATAAATGGATTCAATAAGAATGGTGATTCTAATTTCATTAGTGCTATATCGTACGGTGCTACGGATCTAAATATATATTTTATTATTGTTATTATTATTATTCTAACTTACTAAAATAATACACAAATCGTTGAAAGGAAAATAATATCAAAGGAAAAACAATTAACTTACCCGTTGTATAAAGGATAGACAAAAGTTTGAGTAACCTTCCTACTTTGTTCGGTATCTTCTAGAACACCTAACTTATGTTTACCAGCTAAGATGAGAAATTCACCTTTTTTCGGTGCAAGAGTTATACAATGGCCAGCTGTTAATACCCAACCTGCTGTTAACAAACTTCCACCGCAAACGTGCCTCGGTGGTAATTTACGTAAAGGATCACCCCAATGAATGGACAATTGCCAAGGATATAATCCTTTTTCTGCATTTTTTCCACCTACTATTCTAATCGGTCTTTGGGCTAGCATCATTGATCTTTGTGGAATTTCTACGATCATCCGATATAATAACTTTAATTAATCAATCAATCAATTGATAATTCCAATTTAATAAATATAGAAATTAATTTCTTTTTAAATTGTCATTTATCGTATGGGTAATTATTAAAAATATATTCTTATAAATAAAATAATATAAAATTATATATTATAAATTATTATTTAATATAAATTATTTTATTATAAAATAGTATAAATGTTTATTATTTTTCTTTTTTCTTTCTATTTTTAAGAAGAATTGTTTAACTCACCTTCAGATTCTTTACACGTAACAACACTTAAATATAAAAAGAACAACGATAGTATATAGATCATTGTTAATATAATATATAAATTAATTAAAAACTTAATAAAATATCTTTTGTCGTTGTTAAGAACACGACACGTTAAGCGTAAACATTAGAGATCGAATGATCGTTTCCTGAGGTGTCCGGGTGAGAGCTTAGAACGGATGCGGAAGATCATATATTGTGGAGGAGGAACTCGATTTTCTATCACATCGTGTTCCTACATCGATGGGATTAAAAAACTGGTTCATTTTTGTCGTTTCATGTATTACAGGATTTCTTCGAATGGAGTACTGGACCTTGATTATAGTTTTTCTTTTTTTTTATATCTTTCGAAAGGTCAGGATTAGATTAAAGAAATTTTTTCCGCGTTATACAACTTTAACGTTTAGTTTAATTTTATTTATAAGTCAAATCTGATCTCAAATAATGCATTAATAAATTCACTGTCTTGTCGATTAAATTAATCCAGAGGATTAAAAGTTAATAATTTTGTTATTTTTTAATTTTTACTTGTCAATTTTTTCTTTGAAATTCTAAGATAGGGAGGTAAAAAAAAAGAAAAATAGAATTGGAAGAAATAAATACACATACATGATAACATACAAGCGCGTATATCGGATAAGATGCACGTGCAAAACGATAAAAAAAAATATTTTCTCCCACAAAGGTAAATGTTTTTATGTACGTATAATAATGTATATATACGTATATATTAGAATCAAACGAAAGAAAGGTTTTTTTAAGAATTTTTTTCTTTTATTATTAAATAAAATAATTTCATTAAATGTAATTGCGCGATTGATCCAAAAATGACGTTTAATCCAGTCAAATTAGCTTGATTTTTGGTTCCAAACTGGTGGCAAAAAAATTTGAGAGGTCGGGAATGTGGTCTACGTTAAGAAGAGCATTATGCTGTCGCTCAAAATTGTTAGCATTTTTAATGAAAAATCAAAATGTGAAAAAAACTGCGAAAACATCGCGTTTTCCCGTAAATCTTGGCTTATAACTTGTAAAAGAAAAAAGCGTTTTCAAAATTTTGTTCTTTTGCGTGCTCGCCATTTGTAAGAAAACTATTGCAAATTTTGGCATATCCCACTTTTATCCACTTTGAAGGAAATTTCATGAGGAAGATATTATTTTTAGTTAATTTTTGACCAAAAGCTATTACTTTCCGTGATATAAGCCAAGATTTACGGGAAAATACGATGTTTTCGTAGTTTTTTTCATATTTTGATTTTTCATTAAAAATGCTAACAATTTTGAGCGACAGCATAATGCTCTTCTTAACGTAGACCACATTCCCGACCTCTCAAATTTTTTTGCAACCACTTTGGAGCCGAAAATAAAGCTAATCTAAATGGACCAGTTTAGAAAATGNCATTGAAAGTATATAATATACCGATATATTTCAAATAAATTATGTAATTAAAAAATAAGAAAAGGGAAAACATTGGAGGGAAAATTTTGCATGTATAAAAGAGAAATAAAAAAAATCATAATTTAAATGATAGTTATAATGTTTTATTAAAATTAGCTTTATCTAATTTTAGAATAATTCGATCAATTAACTTATGATTAATATTTTCGTAAAAAATCCTTATCAAAATTAAACAGCGTGTTCTTTGATCCAGTTGGTGTAAGAAGAAACGCGTGTATAAACTGATGGCATTCCATGACCACATGGAAGAGTACCCCATGAAACGATACCAACTTGGACAGGTTTTGAATCAACAAATTGTACCAATGGACCACCAGAGTCACCCTGAAAGGAAATAAAATAAAGCAAATAAATCATTCATCTATCTAATGACGATAGAACTAAATACGATGTTTCTAATAAATTGATTTTAATCTGTAAAACTTACGGAACATGCAGAAAGATTAGAATTTTGTCCTGCGTCGGTGCAAAGTTGAGTTGGGAAAAGTTGTGGTTTCTTTCCAATGACAGATTTGACGGATTGAAGTTTAGCCAAACATGATTCGTTGTCTAAGATAGGTAATGTTGCAGTTTGAAGAACCTTAGGAAGTACTGGTAAAACGTTCCTCGATACTGAACCCCATCCAGTAAGAACAACGTTTCCGGTTTCTTCATGTTTGTCTGTAGGAAGCTCAAGTGCTGCTACTCTTTCGTTGAGATTCAATGGTGTTTTAAGTTTCAACAAAGCTATATCGTGTTGTGCTACACCTCTGAAAAGTAATTTATATTATTAAATAAGATATATTTTATATAAAAGATCATTCATATTATTATCTTGTATACTTTATAATAATTTCATTAAATATATATACCCCTTGTAGCCTGAGTGAACGACTGTTCCAGCAACCTGGACAACTTGTTCAGTTTTTTCGGTTTCAGTAAGATGATGTTTGCCAACTGCAACCCTATATTCTCCATACTTCAATACGCAATGTCCAGCAGTCAATACAAAATTTTCACTTATGACAGATCCACCACAAACGTGTCTATACGAGAAGAGAGGTTCTAAACCCCATTGAACAGATACTTGGTATGGGAACTGGCCAGGGGTAGCATCATTTCCACCAGTTATACGTGGAGCTAATGGTGTGGCCCAGCATGCTAATCAAATTTATATTTTAAACCTTTCATTATATATCAATATTTGTCTATTATTTATTACATTTTAAGTCAGTTGTTTTATACGTTTGTGTGAGTGTGTATGAGAGAGTTTCTATTGTTGAAAGAGATGAAAAATAGCAACATTGTTGTTGTTATTTTATTTTATAAACGCTTACCCTGAATTACCAGGCAGGTGGCGAGAAAGTATTGGAACAACATTATTGAGAGAAGTACTGAATAACTGAAAATGAGACAAATTTGACGATATATATACGGAACTATTAGTGATATCTGATAAGTATATCGTTAAATTTAGGTGTTTTTTTTGATAAGGAGATTACACCACAAAAAGATTGATATTATGACACTGATTTTTCTATTACAAGTATTTGCCGATGATTATTTGGCAAAGTTCAAATAATGATACTTTGATTGTATTGTATTGTAATTACGTAATCAAATAGATATAATTTTATTTGAAGATTTATTAAAACTGTTATGAAATTCTTACGATATTATTTACACAATAAACTTCGATATATATTTTTTTTTCAATGAACAATATTAATTAACAACGTTAGATGGAAATTATTTCTCTCTTTTTTATTTTAAAATAAAATATAGATAAAGTATAAATTTCGTATTTATAAAATATAAATAATATTTATATATATATATATATTTCTTAAACAATAATATAATAATAATAATAATAATAATAATATCATGTTTGTACAAAAATGGCAGTTTTATGTTCGCCGTACATCGTATAATAATTATTACAAATATAAAAAATGATACGTAAAAAATAATATTCTTGGAAAATGATAGACAAAACAATAATAATAATAATAATAGTAATAATAAAAACCTGAGTAGTTTGGGGGGTTGTTAAAGATCGATAAATTCTATTAATTGTATATTCGTTCAATTCTATTTTCTATAATATTTTATAAAATCTAAATAATATATTAATAAAATATAAATAAAATAATATTATAAATATATTAAGATGTTAAATTTTGACTAGCTAAAAATGTCCTAATGAAAAGAAAAAATAAATAAATAAAAAAAGAAATAAAAAAGAAATAATATTCTAATAAATTAAATTAAAAATTTCGCGGCCACTTAACCGGCATTGCAACCTTGATAAATAAATTGTATCTAAATTTATCCGTCGATCTATCTTGATGTGTACGAGATTATCATTTTGTTGTCAAGATCAAATAAAAAAAAAAAGAAATAAAAAGAAAACTAGATTCACGCAAAGAGATTAGCGTTACGTGTTGCATGTAACTAAACGTGCTATGGCTCGTATACCAGCCCAAATTTCTCTTCCCGTAGGTACAATTTGCGTTGCTGGAAGTAGAAAACCATAAGTACCACGATCACGAAGTTCAACCGTGTAAGCATATTTTATCCCGGCTGTAACTTTTGCCCAATCGTCCGAAGCACCTAAAAAGAACAAACAAAAAAGAAAGAATGCGTGAAATCAAATTAAAAAAAAAAAAGAAAAACAGATTTTATTTTATTTTTTCATATGACATTCGCAACGAAGAATTTATTTATTTTTAATTTATAATTCTATTACTCGTTATTTTATTTCTTTTTATCAATAAGATCAATTCTTATCTTTACCTTACACAACAATTATTTTCCACTTTATTAATTGGACTTTCCAATTGATTATCATCTATGTTTAATCATTGATAAATTAAATTAATGATTAATGAAATAAAAAAGGAAAAAAGGAAGATACGAGTTTATTTTTAGGTTTTAAATGTTTAATGTTTAAGGATTATTTATATATTTTTTTTCGTTATTACCGTATTAAAAAATTTTTATATACCTGAGGTTGGATACAAGAGATCAGCTGCTGGACCAGCTTGATAATTGGTACCATGAACTTTTGCTATTGCGTTGACAGCCCTTCTTGCAACGTTTGTTAATTCGGAATAATCAGCTGGGTTATTTCTAACGTAAGCCCAAGGTGATAACCACATTTGCGCATATGAATGTAACGTCAGATACATTCTAAAGAAAATTATAATTACAAAAATATAAAAACACATATATAATGAAAGTGTGTGTGTGTGTGTGTGTGTGTGTTGTGTATGAAAGTTTATATTTTATTTAAAAAGAAAAACATGATAACCAAATTATCGAAAGTAACTTTTATTTTACCTGATGTTTTGTCGATTGGCCATAATATATTCAGCAACTGCTTTAGTTTCTGGTTCTGAAAACGCATAAGGACCAGCATAGGTTTCATGACAAGGATCTAAACTAGTTCCACCACTGTTACGTTCACCCCATTGATATCCAAAATTTCGATTTGGATCTACGCCTTCGCATTTTGTCCAAAACCATTTGGTGTAGTGTGACATTAAATGGAATAAACTCGATGGTGAATATCTAAAATTTGGAAAATTATTATTTAGATGTTTGATATCTGAAAAATAATATTTTTTTCTTTAAATGAATCTGGTTCATATGAGTTTGAGAAATGTTCTATTATTAATACGATATTAATAAAATATGATAAATATATTATATAATAATGCATTAATTATATAATATATAATATAATTATAAACTAATATCTCATCTATACACAGATATTAAGATACCCAAGAAAGATTGACCTAATTTTTGTTAAAACATTAATTAACAATTTTAGAAGATTAAACATATTTTTATTTGTTTTACCTGGCATTATAATCCCCATGATAACTTCTCGTTTTTCTCCAAAGCCGATCGTGCGTGTGCGTATACTCGTACCCATCCGGATTTGCAACAGGTAAAATCATCCAATCGGAAACGTCCAACAATTTCGTATAAGACGAGTTTCTTTCGACCAACTGACTTAAAATATAGGTCGCCACAGCAATACTGATCCATTCTCTGGCATGCATACCTGAAATTTGAAATAACAGGATAAGGAAATAAAAAAAAGTATATATATATATATATATAATAAACGTATATATATATATATATATATATATAATACGTGTTTTATTATGATAATAAAAAAGATATAAAAATGAAAAATAAATATTTACCAGCATCGATCCAGATAGCGGGTTTTGGTTCACCGTCACGTTTAGGTCCCGTCGATATTTTGGCCATTTTAATGGGTAATCCTTCGTAACTATGACCAATGGTAATTATTTCAACCATAGTTGGATATCTGAACGAGAGATATTCCAAATATCTTAAAATTTCTAAAAAAAAAAACATTTTTAGAAATATTTAATTAGTCGATTTTATATTTTTTTCTTTTCATTATTTTTTTAATAATTTCTTTTTTTAATAAC
Organism: Mischocyttarus mexicanus; assembly: GCA_023678845.1. Classification (NCBI taxonomy): domain Eukaryota; kingdom Metazoa; phylum Arthropoda; class Insecta; order Hymenoptera; family Vespidae; genus Mischocyttarus; species Mischocyttarus mexicanus. Next base: position 4,399,110 of record JACGTP010000001.1, read on the forward strand.
GAATACAAAACAACATTTGTACCCCCGTATCGATGATACCGTCTCCAAGTCATGGTGTGTCCTTGATTGCTGACAAGATCGGCACGTTGTTCCTTCGACATCTTTGGGTTTTGATAATTGATCGTCTTCTAAGACAAGGAAAGTTTCTAAGTCGTCGTGATAAATGGTATAATACGTTTTCAACTTTATTTGGGCCAGGATGTTGCTAATGAATAATGTTCATAATAAAATAAAAGATACCATGTACACGACTATTATCGTTTCAACATTGAACAGATTATTCTTCCTCGACAAGAAAGTCGACCATGAGACTGCCACTCCTTTTCCCTATTTTCTATTATACTTGACTAATTGTATACTTATGATAAGAAAAAAAAAAGAAACTAAATGTCTAATATTAAGAAAATAAAGTCTGTTTAAATTATTACTAAAAAGAGGTTTTTCTAGAATTCTAGCAACAACAAAATTCGTATAATTTATATCGATCAACCTTATTGAACTTTTTTGTTATGTTAATGTTGATTAATTAATATGAGTACCTGAATATCCGATATGAGTACTTTAAATTCGATCTTACGACTCTTCAAGTATTCCTTCACATCGGAAACTATATCGGGTCCGATAACGATATCGGTTGTCCTAATTAAAAAAAAACAAACATATATTAGTTTTTAGTTGTGTTCAATATTTCTTTATATATATCTTTAAAAGGTAAGATGTTTAATTAAACAGTTTTGTAATTGTAAAAGGAAAAACAAAATATCTTAAAATAATCAAACAAAATATTATATTCATAAATAATGTTACCTATTCAAAATAGGTTCGTTCCAAAATTTAATATCATCAGGTTCAGAATCCCTTAATTCACGAAGTTCGATAATATGTTCCTCAGTTATAGGAACTACCCTTAATAATTGATGATTTCTATAACTGATCCTATTGCTTCGCATGGTTGAACTTTTCGGTTGTGTACCCATCATACTACTGACTATACTATTCAAACTATTAGTTACTGCTGAGAATACAGATTCAACTGTACCAAATAAGGAAAATGCTCTTTGATTATCATCCAACAATTTCCTAGATGCAATTTTGTATTTTTCAAGATCTTCATCTTCGTCTTCGTATTCGTAATCATCGATTGGTATAGGTTGTTCTGTGTCGAGTTTACCAGAGCTGTAAGAAATTCATAGGAGAGTTTTGTAAGATTGTATCGTTTAATCATTATCACGAACATCTAACTATAAATCATTCTCTGATGAACACTTTCTAAGAGTGATTTATATTTTGTATGAAAAAGGAATAATAAAAGATTCTTTTTTTTTTCGTAAAAGTGTGTTAAACATTGAAATAAATCTTAAGGTGAATGATAATATCATGGATTTTGATCCTTAATGAGTGTAATCCTGTGTAAAACGTTAACGAAATTCTGACTAAGCATATTTCCTTATTTTTTGTCCTTCAATGAGCTCTCTTTCGCGACAGATTGGCGTACTAAAGTTCATATTCCTTAAGAAGAAGAAGAAAATAATATATTAAACACAAAAAAAAGTTAGTTAGTTAGCTAGTTAGTTAGTAAGTTTGTTCGTTGCACGGTCCACTTTGTCATTTATTGCTGACCGGATCGAAGTGAACGAAGTAGAACGGACAGAGTCTTCGTTCGTTCGTTGGCTCCTGATCTTCTTTTACTCACATACGTGGATTGAATTATATCAGGAAACGATTAATGTTATACTCAATATGATTAACTAAAGATAGTATATAACGTGCTTATTTTATAAGAAAATACGTATATATTTAATTTCATATTTATGTTTTCTTTTTTTTCTTTTTTCTTTTTTATGAATATAAAATTATTTTAAGTTTTGGCTTTATAGTACGAAAGTGAATTGAACGATTACTTTGCATCATTTTAAATAAGATTCTTAAGATTGATTTATTCTTTAAAGATTATTTTTATTTCAACACGTTTTTATTTATTAAATTATTTAAATTAAATATTTAATATTTTACATACATACAACACCAACGTTAGAATAATATACAAATAATAATAATTTTAAAAGACAAATTATTTCTTTCTTTCTAATTTTATCTAAAACATTATCTAATTGTTATATTAATTATTAGATTTTTCAATGCTTAAAGAAGAATACGAAAAATTAGATATAATTGATCCTAGTTTGAAAAAAGAAAAAAGGATTTTATGAAAAGATTATTTGTACTCTAATAAATTATTCTATTTAAAAAACAATCTTCTTATTGCAATTGTTAATTTTAATTGGTAAAATATATTATATAAAAAAAGGAATAAAAAATTATGTGTGTGTGTGTGTGTGTGTGTGTGTGTGTGTGTGTATTGTAAAAAACAATAATGACAAACCTTTGAACAGTTTGATTAAAGTCCGATGAATCGTTCCTGTCGGTAATAGTAATATTGTCCTTGAGTATTCGTTCGTTGGCGTAAGGCCCAGAATGAACGAAGTTATTGAGAGCGAAAATCACAAAGAATATCGATGTAAGGCCGAAAGCCATCTTGGGCCTGATTTAGGCCAAGAAGACACGCACGATCGTTTCGAAAGTTTCTCGATGACTGACTTCGACTCTCTTAGTGTTGCTTAAAGTAGTCGTACGACCGGTTCAGAGTATGTATGGGAAGGAAAAAGAAACTACTTACAGTTTCACTGTTCTGTCCCACGGCCACGTCTTACGGGATTCCTCCTCTCTGTCTTCGAATCATCTTAGAAAGAATTTGATCGAGAGAGAGAGAGAGAGAGAGAGAGAGAGAGAGAGAGGGAAAAAAGCATATACTATATATATATTATAACTTATCTGGAACAGTGAAATACTTTTTTTTTTCTAAGTCATCATCATCCTCATCATCATCATCATCATCATCATCGTCAGTAGCAAGATTTTTTCAATATTCACCAGTAATCTTCATTAATAATTTGTTTAATATTGTATATAATAATTAACATCATACAAAACGTTTACAATTATTTTAGTGCCAATTATAATAAAATGTATCTAAACAAATATATTTGCGTATAATTCAATCGATAGAGAATTTTCTTTTTTTTTTATATCATCATAATAACTATCAATCATTTTTGTTATTTTTTTATATGATAATATTCTTAGCCAAAGATTTATTATATAAATTATAATGTAAAGTTAGTCAAAACGAGATTTTATTCATTTGGATATTTCAATTGTTTCGCAAAGAGTTCCATGTTTATGGAATTAAAAAATATTCATCATTTCTAATTTTATTCATGATTTTTCTAAATAAATTTTTTTGTATAATATTAAATTGATTCGCACTCGCGATTGTTAAGTACTGATGATCGCATTAAAATAGAAATTAAATAGAAAAAAAATAATAATTCACGGTTGAGAGAGTCTCGTAAATAGGTTTTTTTTTTCTGCGATATTTAATCTACAGTTGGTTATAATTATCCACAGTGTAACCCACAATGGGTTAAATATATTTGCCGTTATTTCTATGGCTCTGACTGACGTCATCGTTTGTGAAATCGCTTTTGCATATGTTTTACCTTACTTTTGTACCATCGCGTTCCCACCGACGTACAACTAAATTTTAGATGAAAGAAATCAAATCCTAGATTATTTTTCTAAACTATAAGATGCATTTTCTTATAAAATATCTATCTACATATATATATTACCACAATAGCGATGGACGAGTCACAGGAAACGATACTGCTATAATGGTTTTCCCTTTCGTTAAAGGTGATCTAAGTTCGTGACGTTCCTGTCACGTACCTGTCCGCTTTTGGAATTTTTTTTTTACTATCATTTCAAGCATCGTTGAACATTTGGTACGTATATTTATTTCGATAAATGAAGTGAAATTAGAAAAAAAGTAAATCAAAGATACATCTTCATCATTGGGTGAAAGTTTTGACAGGAGGAGAAAGGTGTGAAAGAAAAAAATAATCTTTTTATTATACATTTTCATCCGAGTTGTTTAATCATTTCTATTTGGATTGACGACTTTTCTTTACATCTCGCTAATTATTTCTCTATATTTCCTTTTTTATTAACGTCATCAATCATAAGTTTATTTTTAGAAGAAGAAGAAGAAGCAGAGAAAAAAACAAAACAAAATGTAATAACATCTTTTTACTATACGAATGAATAGAAAAAGTAATATCGTATTTATTTTTAAATACGCCTGCAGAAAGGTAACCCTTTCTACATCTTTCCATGCAAACTGTTATTTAACACGACGAATTTTCGTCATGCTAATGAATGTGTTAAAGTTAGTATATTACAGAAAATAATTCATTTTTGTTCTTTTAATTCTAAATAAATTAAATTTTAATTTTTGTTTACCAAATAGAGATAATTCCAATAAAGAACTGTTTTTTCTTTGGTGATGCAAAAAATTACGTGACGAATATGTGTTAAACAAAAATTTATCGATCTCTTTACGATACAAAAAAAATATATTCTTTTCTTGATACAATTTATCCTGGATAAAAATTATAAGAATGATTGATTAAAACACTATTATGATTTATGCTCTATGAATATGGTTTATTGTTGTTGCAGCTATACGATCATACCTATAAGGTACGTAACAGTACAATTATTGCGTGAACGCGTACGTAGTAATGGGGTTTAACTAATTAATAATAATAATTATTATAATATAATATAATATAATATAATATAATTATAATATAATATAATATAGTATAATAATAATATAATATAATAATAATATAATATAATAATATAATATAATAATAATAATAATTATATAATAATATTAATTAATTTTCTAATTTTTTTATATAATGACTAAAGTGTTAAATAAATGTTACTCTGTTAGTCGGTGTTTTATAGATTCGTACGAAAGAACAAACAGATATGATATATAGAAAATAAAACGGCAACGATCGTGTTACTGAAAGTTGTCGTTTACAGAAAAAAGAAAAAAACAAAAAGAAAAAAAAAAAGGTACAAACGAGGGAAGGTGTTTTTTTATTCGTTCATGCTCGTCTTCTCGAAAGAAGGATAAAGACAAGTTTATATTAATAACGCACCTATTTCTTCCTCCTCCTCTTCCCCCTCGCCACAATCCCCCTCCCCCAAAACCCCTTTCTCAACTCTTTCTCTAATATCTTTCTCGCTTTCGTATATTCCGAACCATCGAACGTTCGCACATCGAAAATTTTGACTAGCACAACGTGTTTTTATAAAAAAAAAAATAAAAAATAAAAATAGGAAGAAAAAATTGTCTTCTTCTTTCTGTATTTTCTCGCAAACGAAAGATCGTTGAGAGGAAGGACAAAAAGAAAAAGAAAAAAAATTAACACTTCGACTGCCACGCCGAAATCACATGTTTCGCTCAGAACGCTATGATGCAAGGTTTCATAGTAATTAATCTATTATTATTTTCGGTGTTCCAATAAACATTTTTAATTCTTCCGATGTTGCACTTTTTTACTTTAAAGTATATTTTAATTACCGGTAATAATTAAAATGCGCCAATTGTAAATTTTCATTCAACTTTTTACAAATTTAAGTAGTTCAAATGCTTCGGTCACCGATAACCAACATGACAGTCAACGTATTAAGGAAAATGGGGGAAAATAAAGGAAGGGAATAAAAATCAATTGAAAGAGTGTTTCTCTCAATCGTCAAAGTAGAAGAAGAAGAAGAAAAAGAAGAAAAAGATAGAAGAAGAGAAAAATCTTCGATTCGGTAATAAAAAAACCTGATGATGGAGTTTGAGAAGAAAAAGAAGAAAAGTACATTGAATTGCGACCGTCGAGATTGTAAATATATATGTAACGTGTATATATATAACAAGAGATAACAGAAAAATACTGCAAAAGAAAAGAAAAGAAAAGAAAGAATAAAAATAGAAATAATATTGTCTCTCGTATTACATATATGTATGTATAGAGATATATCCGTGTGTTTGTAATTGATATATTATAATAATATAATATTTCATTATTATATTTCCTTCGATATATAATAATTGACTGCTTACGTTGTCCTCTCGCTAATCTCAACGATAAGAATTATTTTTCTCTCTCTCTCTCTCTCTCTTTCTCTCTTAATTTCTTTCTTTTTCTCTCACATTGGCTTGAGAACGAACGTTACGCATACGCACACATCCACACACACACACACACGCACATACACAGAATGGCAAGAGAACCTTAGATAATCGTTCATTAAATTAATATTCATTGCGCTTTGATATTATTTTTGACCTATTCTCGTTTCTTCCCTATTCCCTCGTTATCAATTTTTCATTCTATCCTTCCTTTCCTTTCCTCACTTTCCTTTCTTTCCTTTCTTTATTAATGTATTTTTTTCTTTTTTTAAATTTCTTTCATTCCGATCGCGTCGTCCACGTCGATTAATCGATCGACGAAGAAGAAGCAAGTGTGTTGACCGTTTGTTGTATGTATTTCCTTTAAGGCGCCAAGGGTATTTTATTATTTACAGTTTATTTATAACATCGTCCACTTCGTTAATCGAGGTTCATATATATATATAGTATGTATAGTATTTTTATATATATATATATATATGTATATGTATATGTATATGTATATGTATATGTATATGTATGTGTTTTTACGCGTGTGGTTACGTGTATTTTATGCGTGTAGAAGATTTAATGTGTGTATGCGTGTGTGTGTGTGTTTTGTGTATATATAATGCTCTGTAACGATGTAACATTTTTATTAAATATTACTCGAGAGTCCCAAGTATAACGACATAATATATAAACAGGATGTATCTCGTAATCGTAAATATAACATCAGGATATAATCTAGCATAAAAAAAAAACATACGAGTAATAATAAAATAAAAAAGAAATTTTCTGAAAAGTAACGAACACAAGTGTGTGTGCATGTGTGTGTGTTAAATAAAACGAACGAAATTCTCTCTCCTCGAAGCGAATTCTCTTTTCTTTTTCTTCTTATTTTATCATTTTAGTTCCCTTTTTTTTTTTGATGGTTAATACACAACCCTTAATTTATATTTACGTATTTGGATACACCCTGTATGTATATGTATATATATATCTATATATTTATGTATATATATATGGTATGTACGATTTTTTGATTAACTTTCGTTTTATAAGTTTTTGAAATTTACTTCTAACGTACCAAACAAATCATACAACGATTCTTCGATAAGTTTGTTATTCGAATTTTTTTAAATAATTCTTTTTTCTTTTTTTTTAATTTCAAGATGAAATAGTTTTGTTAATATTTGGAAATAAAAGAAAAATATAACAGAGCTGTGGAACGTTATCGAAACGAGAAGGTTTAACAAAAAGAGAATAGCATATTATTGGAGAAAATAAAAAGATGATAAATACATTATTTATTGTTATTTTTTTTTTTAAATAAAATCATTAGCAAGGAATTATCAGCTATATATCAAAATAAATTATTATTTATGTTAATTTATTCGTATTTATTTATATTCGATAGAATTCGTTGAAAATGCTTATCGAAGATCGAGTATGGTTTTCAGTAAATTCTCGCGATTGTGTTTATTCGTACATTGTAATAAATTGCATGCATTTTATTTTAGTTTAAAATAGTTAATAGAAAACTAAAAGTAAAAATTAAAAAAATAATATTAAAATCGAGAAATTTTTTATCATAAATTACATTCGCTTCTAAATATTATAATATTTGTCGTATAAATAAAGATTTTTTTTCGTGCATGCTTCTTATTCGATAAAAAAAAACGGGGTATATAGTATAGTAAAAAAAAAAAGAAGAAATTTTGCGTATTTTCCTTTCTTTTCTTTTCTTTTCTTTTTCTTTTCTATTCTCGCGTAACTCTTTGCTTTTTTTTTTTTAGTTCACGAAGTTATGGCAAAGGTCTAGAAATGAATTCTTTCAAATAACATTACCTTTTAAAATTATAATTACGAACGAATGAATAAGAAAAAAAAAACCAAATTAATATTTGATACAAAAGAATAGAGAGAAAAAGAAACAAACCTGTACTTATTAAAATTAAATATTCGACGTTATATTCTCCTAATTACTTCGTGTCTAGTTTCCTTTAATTAAAACAACGTCGCTACGAATACCTCTGCTATAATTTGTAGTTTTGTTTAAATAATATAACAGGTATAACGATGATTATAACAATGATTTATCTCTTTCAATTCGTACAGCGAAGAGTAGTTTAATACTTAAAACGATAGGAATAAAATCGCTAATTATTAATTTTCTTTTTTTTTTCTTCATTCTTTTCCTTTTCCCCGATTTTTCTTTTTTTTCTTTCGTTATTAATCCATTCGCTTATCGCATGACGTTATCATCATCATCATCATCGTCGTGATTTTTTATTTTTTTAAATAGGTCGAAATCTCCAACTCGTTGTTATTTTTTATCGCGATCTTTTAATCAACGATTAGATCGTTTATATCGATTCGATGAAATTCGAACAACATCATTGTTTTAAATTTTCCCTCACTCTCTTCCATATAGATTCGTATTTATAATTTAGTATACGTTTCAAGTATACTTCATTTAGTTTCTTTTTTTTGTTTTTTCTTTTCTAACGATTAACGACACTCCATTGTCAATTTCTGTGACAATTTTCTAAACGATATTCGCGATCGCACAGATAACTTTTAATCTTTTTTTTTTTTTTATTTTTTTAAATTATTATTATTATTATTATTTAATATTTAAACGAGAATTTTATTTTTCATTACCTTTTTTTGTTCTTTTTTTTTTTTTTTAAGCATGTTAAATACACGCATCTCGTTAAAATGATTAAGATTTTATATTTCTTGTTTTATTTGTTACCTTTATTTTTTATTTACTTTTCAGTCAAATGTTAATTCGAAATATAATAATAATAATATAATATTAATAATATTAATAATAATAATAATAGGCAATAATATCTTATCGTTTTTCAAACGACAAGTATTTTTAATAGTATTATTGCATTATTGCAATAATATTATCTTTTAAGTCGTATTATTTCATTTTTTTAAATACATAATATATATATCGATTAGATCGAACGAATTACGCAATTATTATTCACGAAAGATAAAAAGAATTTTATACGATGTTAGCTTTAGCGATAGAATTTCCCATCATGACTTTATTGACGAAATTAACGATGGCTGTAGCTGGTTGTTCCGGTTCCAGTTCGGCGAATACGTGACACTGATTGTCTGATTTGTGAGCAGGTTTCCTTGCTACGAATCCGAAACAACGACTGGAAAATATAAGAAGAAGAAGAAGATGATGATTAATTCAATGAATTAAATATAAATATGTTAAAACAATTTTTTTTTTTAATATTTTGTTGATCAGAAAAGTAGAAAAATAAAATTATGAATGAAAAAGTGACACTAACTGTGCGCTGAGAGGTCGTCCAGCATCATCACCAGTAAAATCCCAAGTACGTTCTTCGGTATCTAAACCACAATAACTGATATTGTTCGTAGGATAATGTCTACGGAAGAATAATTTCCTTCCGTTGTCCGTCAAGGTTATACCTTGAGTGGATACCTTGAAATGAACTATAGTTGCACTTGGTAATGGTTTTTGTTCGAATAATGTGCTTATAGCTTTCTTGATCGCTTGTGGTCCTGTCAAGGATTCCGTATCGACGGTGAAAAGATAAAGAACGTTGCAAGCTAGAAAAAATACAAAACATATTATTAATTAGTATTCCTTTCCCCTTCCCACTCTTCCATGAAAAAAATAAGAAAATAAATATATTAAATTTGTATAAGCCATTCACAAGTCAAAAAGAAAAACTCCACTCTTAGAATTAAGAAAAAAAATGTTTGTTTATTCAAATACTTAGATTGATGTTTAATTATTCTGTTGTATTTGAAATAACTTTGATAAATAAAAGAAAGTGTAATATTGTTACGATTGTTGAATAATAAATTTCATTACAATTTATATAATTGTATAAATTTCGATTGATTTGATAAATAAATGATTTATATATATATAATAAAAAAAAATAGAGAATTAAGTGTAAGAAAAATAAGTATGACTAACCAGCTCCTTGAGCAAGAAGTTGTTGAGCACTATTCGTAGCAGGCGAATCCAAAGCTCTAGCAGCAGCTTCTGGTTCAGGTAGCAATAGTTGGCATGGCAAAGCCATAGCCATCAAGCTGTGTTGATAAACTAGTGCTGACAAAGAACTAAAAACTGGTTCGTTTGCGCATCCCTTTAATCTGACTCCACGTGACGTTGGTTCTATCAAGAAATGCCTTACGAGTTCGCTTGATGGATCTCTGGGACTGCTAGGTGCACCAGGTGGTGGTGTTGCTACTTTCAATGCTAAACCAAACGCACCTGGGAAAGAATTGCTGTCTCTTACTACGAATGTACCGGGTGTTGCATCCTTCAGCATAGAGATTGCTAAGAGAAACAAAAGAACACAATGGACAATAATGTATATTAATTAATCGTATAAACAAAGTAAATAAATAAATAAATGAATAATATTTATAAATGTATACCTTGTTCTCGTGATATATTAGGTTTGTACCAGATCCTGCTGGTATCTCGTACGAATTTAACATTAACATCAGCAACTTCTTGAGGTTCACTGTTCGAATGAATACTCGAACGTCTTGATCCGTAATACTGTACTTGCGGAGATGATTGACCACCACTGTTGATAGATGTGTAGGACGTAGCACTCTGATAATGAACAGATGCATATTTTTATATTAGTCCCGACATGTGACAATAATCATCGTACGTCTATGGCAATGGCATTAGAGTAATAAACCTCGTGTGGGTAGTTTTTTTTAAAGTTTTTTTTTATATTATATTTACACTTAAATTTCCTATCAAACCAACCAGAAAATACGATAAATCGTTCATGTGTGAGTGACACGCACACGTCAGTAATGTATTTCCAAGTGAGTAGTGAAAAATAAGATTTGTGATGAAGTTGTAGATAGTACAAAATATCCTATCATGTTTTATTTAATAAAAATAATATTATCTTTGAAAATCTTAGATTTCACGTTTTTCTGAAAAAATGTTGACTAACTGATACAAGGTCAATTAATTATTAATTATCTTGATAAAATATAAATTACCTTAGGACTTTGAGCAAATTCAACATGAGTTGGTGTTCCAGGGCTATGTGAAATAGCCTGTGCCTGTGAAATAGCAGATTCGCTTATCGGAGAAACAGGTCGGTCCTTGCTGAAATGAAAAGGCATAATTTCTATTTAGAAAATGAATACCATCATTGTGTTTAACTCTCGATACATTCGTGCTCAAGCCCATTGGTATATATATAATATCGCATAACTCGTGCACAGAGAAGGAACGATATTGCATCGTGATGAACGTTGAAAGTGTTTGTACATTATGTAGAACGATAAAGAGATTCGTAGAAGATCAACGACAGTGAGTAAGCAGATGGTATTAAAAGATGGATGAAGAGGAAATGTATATATATATATATATATGTGTGTACGTATGGTGTGCGAGAAAGAGTGCACCATAACGAGAGAAGAAGAAGAAGAAGAAGAAGAAGAAAGTAATACACACAAGATCGATGTTTGTGAGAATATAAAAGATCAGAGAAACGATGTTTTGACTTCGTCCTTTTGCAATGTTTTCTAATTCATATACACACGTTGCTGACTTACATTAAAAAGAGAATGCTGTGCTAACTCACGATGCAGAACATTTCGAGCTTAAGTTAGTTTCACGAAAAGTGCAATAACTCGTAAATAAACCTGTGCAATATAAATTATTTTAACACGGTGTTAAGTCATCTTACAGATCGCTTTTTGTGCATTCAGTGATATATTTATATACAAACATATATATATGTATTTCTTTATATATATATGTATTTCTCTTATGGAAGTTAAGTCACGATCGAGTTGTTTATTTTTCCTATAATTCATTAATATTCATGGCTCGTTGATATTGAGTTATTATATATATCGAGTAAGATATTTAAAACAGGACACCTGAATAACTCGATACCAGTTATTTTTTATTTTTTTTTTTTTATAAATCCAATGATCTGTTTTAAATGTTTCACCCGTTACACGTACGTACATTTATCGCGTGAACCGGTGCAGGGGTTAAAAGTTTGTATATTATTATAAACAAATACGTTGTAATATATGTAACAAAGTTGGGATCGTTAGTAAGAGTGTGCACTAACACATACTCCTAATTTGTTTAGTAACACTATAGGAATATAAAAAAAAATATAAAAAAACAAAGATAATGGAAGTGCATCTTGGTACACAATCGACATACCAATAAACGATATTAACAATTGTTATTCATAGGTATCACTCTCGATGTTTAATTATTAATCAACGATCTTTTCAAACACGTATCATCACATATTTTCGTAATATATTACCTATAGTCGAACGACGCCGATTGGTTAGTGAGCGGCCATCGTTTGTTATGCGTTTGTTTAAGCGGCCCGCTTGCCGGGAAACTCAAGCGTCTAAAATAACGAATATTATTCATCATCATCGTCCTTCTTACGAATTGAGATTATAATAGATACACATTTTTCAAACTATCTTGTTTCTTTACTCTTTTGAGATTATTTATTAATCCGTGAGACGGTTTAAATCAACTGAAAATCCTGTAAAGGCCGATCGCTGCTCGATACGAAAAATAAGATTTTTGGACAATAAAATGGGAAATATTTCGGATCATTATACGATGATAAATTTAATTATAAATTTATATATATATAAATTAAATTAGTTTTAAAAATATCTCTGTTGCTGGCTGGAATATAATAGTTATTTTTATAATATTTGGAAATTATAATAAAATTCTAAGCACTGCGTATATTTCTCCTGAGTTTTTTTTCACATAGTCGAAATGGTTCAAAGTCAAACAAAAATAAATATATGATATTTGATTTATTCTATGGGCGTGATGCCAAAAAAAAAATTTCTTCAAATCTTACAGTGTACGGGATAAAATTATTGATTAGAAGATAAAAAAAAATGAGAAGTAAAAGACAATCAAATAATATGCATACCGCTGTGTTGTCGGACTCTTGGGTGGAAGTCCCGTTTCCTTGGAGACTTCCCTCCGCTCCTCAATGTAAACCGTTCTTTCGGCATTGTAATTTCCCAAGTTGTTGTTGTTACTGTTACCACTAGTAGCTTCGATTCCAGTCATATTATTATTATTGTTGTTTATGTTGTAACTATTGTTGGACATAACATAACCCCGATCGGAAGCAAAGGTTACAGTTGGCGATGCGTTATTGACGTAAGGAGTACGCGGATGTACCGGGAATGCAGGTGTTTGCGGTCTTGAAACACCAACTGTACTTCCGGGACTGACGCTCCTCTCAGTCCACGATGATGCCGAGTCATTGTGGGACTAAACAAACAAAAAATATAAGAAACGATCAACTTACCCACACGCATGTGTTGCCTTATTCCTTCTCTTTCTATGTCAAGAAAGAAAAAAAAAATAGATCGAAGTTGTTCAACGTGAAAAACAGGATCGTGCAGATAATAATCGATCAAAGATAATTATATGTGTATCTTTCTCTCTCTTGGAATTTATATATATATATGGTATGTTTATAATCTATGTTCGTATATATGCGTACCAGGCTAAAGCAATGCATTTTCCAAGTCGACTTGGAGTTAGCAAACAAACAGATGCTAAATGGAACAATATCTAATCAAAAGTTGCATTACGTGAGTTGCATCTGATGGATGGTCATGATTTAGGAATACGAATAGACGGATAATTCTTATCATCGAAATTAGGACAAAATACTGCAACACACCATGTTTTACGCGTATGTCTCTCTGTGTTTGTGCATTATACTAAAAGATTTGACTCCATTGGTAAAAATCCATCAAGCGTATAACTCGGCGTGTTACGAATGATAATATGTGCATGTGCATGTGTGCATGTGTAAGGACAAACCTGGCTACAATTCTGCCATGCTTTTGGCGACTGGTTAGGGGAACAATTAGTGGCAATGCTAGCGACGTTGTTGGTGACTGTTGTCGCGGTAGTTGCATCTATAGCGGTGCCATGATCGGTGTGGTTCTCGATCTTGTTAGTCGCGGAATTGGATGAGGGTGAGCGATTAGGCGAAATCTCAGCCAATGATCGAATTAGGCTCACGAGAGGATCTCCTTGAGTAGGAGGTGCAGATGTTTGCTGATCTACTACTGCTAAAAGTCCTCCTTCGTTTTGTCCACTTCCGTTGCTTCTCTCGTTCGTTGTTGCATTGTTGTAATTTCTTGAATAATTTTGATAAGTTGTTGACGTTGTTGTTATGCGATTTCTTGACTCTGGTCTAGTTGGTCTAGCCAGAGTAGCAAAATTTTTCTCGAGTAACGTTCGTTTGCTTATTTCGTGACCATTTTCCGTAGTGCTGATGCTGTTCATCCCGTTGTTCTGTTGTTGCTGTTGTAGGAATTGTTGTTGTTGTTGTCTATGCTCACGCAAAAAGGCATCGGCACGTGCAAAACTATCGCTTCTAGATTCCGGACGAGGTGGTTGCTGTTGTTGTTGTTGTTGTTGTTTATCCAAGTTGACAGGACTACTCGATCGACGTTGCATTCCTGTGCTTAAGGGTGGATCGGCTGCAAATACTGCGCGGGGGGATGACGGAGGGCTCTGGAAAGCAAGCCAAGCGCTTCATGCTAGGAAACTAGTGTTCTATCATTATCCCGTTCTCAGCATTTGCATTTTTGCTTAGATAAATTATTATTATTTTTTATTATTATATTCAATGATTATGATGACTATTATTATTATTATTATTCGTAATGGAATTATTTGTATGTGTAAGTATACAATATCGGAGGTAGTGCAACAGAAAAAGGAGGTTTCTTTCTAAAGCGGATTCTAATCGCAGCTAGCTAGTTGTAAAATTACATCCTAGTGTATGCTGATAATTAAAAAAATTCTAATTGAAAATCTAAACTAAAAGCATTATTAAATAAAGGAAAAAAATTGTCCTTTTTTGGTTCGTTTTGTTAATAAAAAAAAAAAATGGATGTATCTAAATATATAAACGGTGCATTCTCTTACTGTATATCATATAAATTTGATTTAACAATAAAGTGCAATCTATCGTGCCGATGTAGAATGTTTTGTCTGAAACTATCGTTTGAATGTAATGCACTAATCTCGTTAACGTGCACGACGAATTTAACCGACCAATATGATACTATGTAAATCAAAAATATAAACAATTAAAATGAAAGTAAAATACAAAAATAATAGATTAAAATATGAGGAAGAAGTAAGAATTTCGTGTGTGAGATATTGTCAGTGTTAGAAAAATTTCAATAAATTATATTACGAGAACCGTGCACGGTGTATTTGTAATTGATCAATATGACAAATAAAAAATAATAATAAAAATAAATATATAAAATCTAAAAGAAAAAAAAATGTGACGTGTGGTATGTAAAAATAATTGAAGCAAAATTCTCACCTGACCGTCGTTGTATTTTCTATACTCGTAAGCTCTCTTCACAGAGACGAATGGTCGTTCGTTCATGCTTTCGGCTCTTGGTCTGCCAAGGAGACCACTACCAGCGCTGCCATTGTACTTACGACTACTCGATCTTTGCGGAAGCAAAGGACTCGCCGGTGCCGAAGTGTAAGGAGTCGTTTTCGATTGGGTCTGGTTTGGTTGAGGAAAAATATATAAAAATAAACATAGCCAAATGAACAAAAATGATTAAAGAAAAATAAAGAAACAAACGAACGAACGAACTATTTAATACCAACTAATGTTACTATGGAATAGCATATAATAATATAATCCCCTTTGATCCCCTCTTTTCAATTTTCTTGAAACAATAAACTAACCTGATTAATAATAGAACTTGGTATCCAAGTATCGTCGTCATCGTCGAGTACCGCAGAATCACTGGCATAACCATCCTGCCTTAATCTTCCTCTTTGATAACTTCGTAATTCACCGATAACACGATTCCCAGTTTCCTGTCGCCATATTGTTTTAGGACCCTTCTCGTCCCTCCTTGCGGCAAGTTTCAATTGTTGTTGCCTCAGCCAGGATAATCTGTATCGTTAACGATCAAATAAAATGAATCTTATGGAAAATTTTTTCTCATCGAAATTTATCTATTCTATACAATATGGTTTTTCTTTTTCCTTTTTTTTTCTTTTTATTAAGGATAATTTCTATACCAATTACATTTTTAAATCTCTTATCGGATAATAATAGTTTAACTAGAATTTTAAGTGTCCGATTTTAGAAAGAAATCTTTTATCGCGTTGACTTACTTCCATATTTGTTTTCTTAAAATTGAGTAGCACAATGAACAATGAGATAGTCGATGATCCTATCGGAACTAACGGTGAATAGAAAGAGAGAGAGAGAGAGAATGTAGAAGGTAATCAGTGTAAGTCACGTTACAGTTCGATGCATTCGATAACTATGTTACAAAAATGCAGAACCTTTTTGTCGATGGTTTAGTATATTCATTTTTATCGAAGAACTAACGGGTTACTAAAAATCAAATGGCATGGTATCCTTTGGATTAGGGGTTGGAAGTAAAATTTTTCTGTTTTTTCTTTTTGATACGTTATCCTCTTCGAGGGGAAACATATTCTAAATAAATTTATATTCATTTTTATCAAAGAACTAACAGGTTACTAGAAATCAAATGTATGTTTGGTTGGAGGGTAGAAGTAAAATAATTTTTCTTTTTAACAAACAAGACAAATACGATGATTTATTTTTTGTTATTTACACCTAATCGTACAATACACACACATATATATTTTTTTAAATCACACAATTTGTTTTCCCAAACGAGGAAGAGAAATCTAATTTCGTGCCAGTATTTTTTTTCTAGAGCAATAAACAACGACTTGAAATATTTCGTTTAATATAAATCGGGAAAAGAAAGACAAAAAAATTGATACGTTATTATTAGGTTTGACGTTATAATATATTTTCCTTGTAAAACTAATAAATTTCTATCGTTCATCGTACATAAAAAGAGTATAACGTATGAGAAGAAAGAAAATTTAGTTATATAAAAGTGAAAAGAAAAAAAATGCAAAGTAATTTATCGTAGGAGGTAAAACTTTGGTCGTGTATAAAAGAAATAAAATATTAAAAAAAAAAAATAGAGAGAGGGAGAGAGAGAAGAGAAGAATTTTATTGGAGCAGAAAGAATGACGGAAGTTCCGTGCTTTGGAAGAATATTATAAGAGACTTCTCAAGAACGCCGCCGTTTCGCTTCGCTTTTGTGTGTACCTATTTTCTGTCTAAACGATTTCCGTATCCGAGTATCGTACCTTTTTTCGGTTTACATAGTTATGAAAGAGAAGAAAAGTTTAAAGAAGAGATACATATATGGTACATTGGAATGGGATCTATAACGGGAACTGCTGAGAGAGAGAGTGAGAGAGAGACCTCCTAGCTGAAAGAAAAAGTTTAAATATGTTGAGAGATGGTATAAAAAAGAAAGAAAGAGAGAGAGAAGGGGGAGGGGGAGAGAGAAAAAGAGAGAGAGAGAGAGAGATCAAGAACAAGGCTTGAAGATTTTACTACTTCTCGCTCGATTTAAATCGTCTCGCCTGTAGGGTACTATATTTACAATTATATAAGACACCCAGAGGAGAAACTTAAAATAGATATCTCTTTGTTATCGTTATTCCGTATCGGTGTACGAATTCCTTGACCGAAACGATATAACTTGAAAATATTTCCACAAGTATTCAAATATATTCCCCTCCCCCATGATCAAACGACAAAGGTTTTTCTTACTTTTTTTTCAAACAAGTTTTCCCAATTCTCTTCTAAGCAATTAAATAAGAGAAATAAACTAACTTTCATTCATTTTTGAATATAATAAATTATTATACCGTATCAATAATGAAATTTTGTCGAAATGCGTTGAAACGATTAGAAATATTTCATTTGAAGTAAATTTGAATAAAAAAAAATAAAAAAATATTTCTATCATTTCTTTCTTTTTCAAATGAAATTTAGTTGAAACGAATTTGAGAGGGAGTAAACTAAACAACAATGAGTGTAATTTCGAATTAATTTGATAAAGGATAATAACTTTGAACGTTCGGGGTTCAGGACGAGACAAGGGGAACGAGGCCGCAAAAAAAAAAGAAAAGATATCTTGGAAAAGGTTCGAAACGTAAGAGAAAATAAATACTTCTTTTTTTTTTTTAGTTGCCTCGGAAAGTAGACCTGCCAAACGTCTGTCGGTCTTCTCGACCATAAACGTCGTAACCGTTTCTCCTCCACCGACGCAGTCAAACCCGCTCTCTTTGTAAATATACCCAGGACACGAATCAAAAGAGAATACCACAAGACTTTCGCGGTTGCTGATTCTCATGACTTGCTTACGTGTAAGGAAACGAGTTAACACACAAGCTCGAAATGATGGAAGAAAGCAAAGTAGACGTATACATATACATATAAAAGGTATCCATCTTCACCGTTCATGAAAGGCAACCAACGCAAAAGACAAGACAAGACAAGACGAGACAAAATGAGAAGAGAAGAGGAGAGAGAAGAGAGCCGTTTATTTTCACGGCTTTAGGTGAACACACACACACACACACACACATGTGTCTGTATAAAATGGTCCTCCCCTCCTCCTGAACGGTTTATCAACGATCTTTCTTCTTGTCTAGATTTTCCTCGAACGATGAATTAACTAACACACACGATCGTAACATTCGCCAACGTTTTCTATTCAAATTATTTTCCTCTAAACGTTTTACCAGATCAGCGTTATTATTAGTTACGTTGAAGATTTAGATATTTGTTAAGATACTTTTAGGTATATTTAACTAAAATTATTTATAACTGTGGTTATAGAATAAAAAATAAAGGATGATTTATAATAGTTGGAATAATTTATATTAAACTAGGAATTATCCGACATGATCGTTGTAATAACTCTCGAACTCATTTTTATATCTGACAAACGTATAGGAAATTCTATTATATATATTAGGTTGTCAAGTATGAAATGGAGAAATTAATACACATAATTGAATTGAAATTTGCTATAATATATAATATAATATATAATATATATTACATATAATAGAAAAATTATTTAGATCCTACCATACCACGCCGAGGTCGAATGTTAAAAATATTAAAAATTATAGTCAGCTTACGTTTAGATGTACTTTGTCCTTATATCCATAAGTGCAGGTATCTATATATCTATATATCACTTTTCAGTACTACACACACTCGTTCACATATGCATATCACTTGCATAGGAAAAATACACGCACACGCACACGCACACACGCACACGTACACACGCACACGCGACGCGAAATAAATTATATACTTTAAATAATATCCTTGTTATTCCTTCCGACGTTCGAAGAAGACTATCGATTATTATGAAAAGTAGTTACGAATAGATACGACAAGTACCGAACATATACGAAGGTCAATATCAAATCTAACAACGAAATGACAACGTTCGGTTGTCGACACCTGCCGAAGAGTGACGGAAAGTAGCGAACGTAAACGAAACATTGAACGCTCAACTAAGCTGGTTGATTGGGGAATGTTAATGTCTTTTTTATTTATTATAAATAGAATCATCATTTTTTAAATATCTACAATGTTAGTCACTTTTTATTAGGAATTTTCAGTTGAATCTAATTATTTAAAATTAATTTCAAATATTCACAAGTACAGGACTTTTAAATGTTTCACAAATCTTATAGAATATGCTAGTAAAATTAAGAAAAAAAAGGAAATATATATATAATGTAATTAGACTTATCAAAAATTTCAGATACATCAAACAATTATTTTGTAATAATTTTTAATCGAATATAATCCACATATATGTACATATACTTATTAATTATCTAAATATGTAGAAATAAATAAAAATCAATTATTAGAAATAGGTAACATCTGTTCAAATGTAGGTCACTGGTAAGAAAAGTAGGTCAACTATACAAAAACATAGTAATAATCCCATACGTATTGAATGTATTGAGAGAAAGATAGGCGAAGGTGTACGTCCGAGTCAAACGAGCTCAACATCGGTACTGTTTAAATCTCTCGGTGAATTCTAGGAAATTCGTTATATATGAAATGCACATAGAAAAACATTCCTTAATTACCGGTTTTGTTGAACGTCCAATGTTTTGTTTACGTTTGTTTCTCTCCGTCACTCTTCGGCAGGTGTCGACAACCGAACGTTGTCATTTCGTCGTTAGATTTGATATTGACCTTCGTATATGTTCGGTACTTGTCGTATACATTCGTAACTACTTTTCATAATAATCGATAGTCTTCTTCGAGCGTCGGAAGGAATAACAAGGATATTATTTAAAGTATATAATTTATTTCGCGTCGCGTGTGCGTGTGTGCGTGTATTTTGCCTATGCAAGTGATATGCATATGTGAACGAGTGTGTGTAGTACTGAAAAGTGATATATACATATATGGATACCTGCACTTATGGATATAAGGACAAAGTACATCTAAACGTAAGCTGACTATAATTTTTTAACCTTTTTAACATTTGACTCCCACGTGTGTGAGTTTAAGGTTATTATATGAATAATTTTTAATAAAAAAAATCTCTAATAGATAATCGCAACGTTGTAAATTTTTTTAAATCGGTCAATGTCTGTACGGGTTTATAATTCACACGAATAATTTTCGCTTGATCTATACACGTGCATTCATAGAATTGAAGGGGTTTTAAATATGATATCTCGTGTCAGATTTATTTCATAATGATGCATAATCAACTACATCTCGGCCAAGTGATATCGTTCTCTTATTTATTTTTTCAAAACGCGTCTCGAATTGCTGCCAAACCGAAGAAGCCGAGATATCCTAAATAAACACATGCACACTCACACACACACATCCAAGCATTCATAGTACCTTTGTTTCATATCAGACTCACGTATTCACTCACTTACTCTTTCTCTCATTACCACTTACTCTCTTCCCTGTTTTATTAACACTTTAACTGCTACGTTGGTCATATATGATCGGACACGATTTTTTCTGTGATGCCATGGTGGTCATAGGTGACCGGAGCATTTGAACTAATTAAATTGTAAAAGTTAAATGAAAATTTACAGTTAATCCGTTTTTATCATTACCGCTAATTAGAATATACTTTGAAATAAAAAATGCTCTATTGAACAACTACAAATTTATATTGGAACATCGAAAATCAAAGATTACTTTCTATGAAATCTTGCATTATAAAATATTATCGTGGCACTTTAGAACTAAACGTGTGATTTCGGCGTGCCAGTCAAAGTGTTAATAATTATTGAAAAAACCTTAAAAAATCGTTGTAAAATGACTATACCTTTACAAAAATCTAAGCATGTGAAAAACGTCTCACCAAAATTTCATTGTAATCGGATAAATCGTTTACTAAAGCTTATAAAGTACATAAAAAAAATATACATACAAACATTGATTTTTATATATACATATATAAAGAAAATATTGTTTATAATTTTAAATTAGATAGTTTTATTCTTCCGTAGATAATTAACTAAATCGAGTTTACCAGTAATTGTCAAAATTTTAACGAAAAATTTGTCTATAAAATTTGAAAAGAATCCTAATCGAATAAAATACGGTATACCTATTTATTTACCAATAAAAATATTTTTACTAAAGATTAAATAGTAAATAAATAATAATTAATTGGAGTCTTTTCGGTTATTTGACATTTATCGATGATAAACAAAAAGAAAAAGAAGGGGGTTCACTTATATCGTTTTTTATTTCGTCCAACGTTTATAGGATTTCAAAATAACGCGTTTAGTTTATTTTTTTTCTTTCTAACTTTCGGAGCGTGCATTACAAACCGGCAATGACTCAAAACGACCGCATTTACCATTCCTGGGAGAAATACGAGGAGAAGTGTGCCGTAACCGTGGGCTACGAGTATGGGTAGACAATTTATTAATTGTGTCTCTCGCCGGTGACTCGCGGAAACCTTTCTCCTCGCTTCTC
Organism: Mischocyttarus mexicanus; assembly: GCA_023678845.1. Taxonomy (NCBI): domain Eukaryota; kingdom Metazoa; phylum Arthropoda; class Insecta; order Hymenoptera; family Vespidae; genus Mischocyttarus; species Mischocyttarus mexicanus. The sequence continues at coordinate 4,421,160 of JACGTP010000001.1, forward strand.
TTTACCCCCTCTCTTTGATATTTTTTCTCTCTTTTTCTTCCTTTCTTTCTATTTCTATAGCTTTCTTTTTCTTTCTCCTATAACTCCCCTTATCTCATTCGAGGTCTTTTGCGGTACCCTTTTCGGAAAATGTATTGCGACACGCACGCTGTCGACCGTTGTCTTTCGAAGATTCCGAAACAGAAAAACAACCTAAGAGCTTACATTTACAATTTAGATTCATACTTTTTTCTTTCTCTCTCTATTTCTTTAACTTCCATCAAAAAAAAA